>CM061748.1:257497658-258007862 GCA_030979885.1 Lolium multiflorum
GAAATCAACGCCCAGGATCTTAGAATCACACGAAGCTTGCAACACCCGAGAGCAGAGGAGGTCCTCAGGGCCCCAGACGATGCGCTGGCGCGGCCCAGGCCTTGGCCGCGCCCCCTAGTGTGTCGGCGCCTCGTGGCCCCCACTCCTCTTCGCCTATTTAAAGGTCCCGACCTAAAAACCTCGACCTCGTTCGACGAAACCAGAGAAACCATCCGCAGCCGCCGCCATCGCGGGCCAAGATCCTGGGGGGGACGGGGTGGAGTCTCGTTCGGCACGCCGCCGTGGGACGGGGAAGTGCCCCGAAGGCTTCTCCATCGACACCACCGCCATCTCCATCAACGCCGCCGTCTCCCCATGAGGAGGGAGTAGTTCTCCATCGAGGTTCGTGGCTACACGGTAGCTATGTGGTTAATCTCTCCTATGTGCTTCAATACAATAACCTCATGAGCTGCCCTACATGATTGAGATTCATATGATGATGCTTGTAATCTAGATGTCATTATGCTAGTCGAGTGGGTTTTACTTATGTGATCTCCGGAGACTCCTTGTCCCACGTGTGTAAAGGTGACAGTGTGTGCACCGTTTGGGTCTCTTAGGCTATATTTCACGAAGTACTTCACTGTTATGAATGGCATAGTGAAGTGCTTATTTATATGTCTTTATGTTTGCAATGTGTTTTGTATCACAATTTATCTCTGTGCTATCTAGTGATGTTATTAAAGTAGTTTATTCCTCCTGCACGGTGTAATGGTGACAGTGTGTGCATCGTGTAGTACTTGGTGTAGGCTATGATTGTGATCTCTTGTTTACTGTTTTACTGCATCTTTACTTCCTGCAATATTACTACCATCAATTGCACGCCAACAAGCACTTTCTCGCCGTTACTACTGCTCATATTCATTCATACCACTTGTATTTCACTATCTCTTCGCTCGAACTAGTGCACCTATTAGGTGTGTTGGGGACACAAGAGACTTCTTGCTTTGTGGTTGCAGGTTGCATGAGAGGGATATCTTTGACCTCTTCCTCCCCGAGTTCGATAAACCTTGGGTGATCCAATTAAGGGAAACTTGTTGTTCTACAAACCGCTCTTGGAGGCCCAACACTGCCTACAAGAATAGAAGCACCCGTAGACATAACCCAAAGCGGAGAAATGCGTCTTCAGGATACCCTAAGGAAACTATAGGGTACACTTTCTATCACATCCGAAGGCAAGATCTTTGTTGCTAAGAACGGAACCTTTCTTGAGAAAGAATTTCTCACTAAAGACTGGAAGAAAAGTAGAACTCGATGAGATTGATGAATCTTCATTCATTGATCAAGTAGCGAGATCGAAGATGTTCTCTGCCGCCTACACCGGCAACTGAGGAAGCTAATGATAATGATCATGAAACTTCAAACGAGATAGCTACTGAACCTCGCAGATCGACAAGGGAACGTGCCACTCCTGATTGGTATGATCCTTGTCTAAATGTCATGATTGTGGACAACAATGATGAAGACCCTGCGACGTATGAAGAAGCGATGATGAGCCCAGATTCCAACAAATGTCAAGAAGCATGAAATCCGAAATGGGATCCCATGTATGATAACAAAGTGTGGACTTTGGTAGACTTACCTGATAGCCGCAAGGCCGTCGAGAATAAATGGATCTTCAAGAGAAAAACAGATGTTGATGGTAATATTATCGCTATAAAGCTCGACTTGTCTCAAAGGGTTTCCGACAAATAAGGAGTTGACTACGATGAGACTTTCTCACCTGTAGCGAAGCTAAAATCAGGAGATTTTGTTAGCAATAGCCGCATTTTTCGATTATGAGATTTGGCAGATGGATGTCAAAACGGCGTTCCTTAATGGAGACATTGAGGAAGAGTTGTATATGGTACAACCCAAAGGTTTTGTTGATCCTAAAAATGCTGACAAAGTATGCAAACTTCAGCGTTCAATTTATGGACTGAAGCAAGCATCGAGAAGTTGGAACCAATGCTTTGATAAGGTGATCAAAGACTTTGGTTTATACAGTGTCATGGAGAGGCCTGTATTTACAAGAAAGTGAGTGGGAGCTCTGTAGCATGATATTATATGTAGATGATATATTATTAATTGGGAATGATATAGAACTATTAAGCAAGTAAAAGGTTATTTGAATAATAGTTTTTCAATGAAAGACCTTGGTGAAGCATCGTATATATTAGGCATCAAGATTTATAGAGATAGATCAAGACGCCTAATAGGGCTATAGTACATACCTTGACAAGATTCTAAAGAAGTTTAGAATGGACGAAAGTAAGAAAGGATTCTTACCTATGTTACTAGGCAAGGTCTTGAGTAAGACTCAAGGTCCAACTACTACAGAAGAAAGAAAGGATGAGTCGATCCCCTATGCCTCGAAAGTAGGCTCTATCATGTATGCCATGCTATGTACTAGACCTGATATAGCACATGTTAGTTTGACTAGCAGATATCAAAGATCCAGGAATGGAACATTGACAGCGGTCAAGAATATCTATCACGAAGTACTTGAAAAGAACTAAGGATATGTTTCTTTGTTATGGAGGTGACCAAGAGCTCGCAACAAGTTACACCGATGCAAGTTGGAACACCGATCCGGATGACTCTAAGTCTAGGTACGTGTTTATAATGAATGGTGCCGCAGCAGCCGGGCAAGTCTAAGCAAAGGCACTGTGGCGAAGTCTTCAATTAATCGAGTACATAGCGGCTTCAGAGGCTTCATCGAAGCGGTATGGATGAAGAGGTTCATTGTAGAGCTCGGTGTGGTTCCTAGTGCATTGGACCCACTAGTCATCTACTGTGACAACATGGGTGCCATCGCCAATGCACAAGAACCAAGGTCACACAAGAGGCTGAAGCATATCAAGCTGCGTTATCATTCGATTCGCGAGTACATCGAAGATGGAGAAGTAAAGATTTGCAAAGTACACACTGATCTAAATGTAGTAGATCCATTGACTAAAGCTCTCCCTAAGGCAAAGCATGACCAACACCAGAATGCCATGGGTGTTAGGTACCTTACAATGTAATCTAGATTATTGACTCTAGTGCAAGTGGGAGACTGTTGGAGATATGCCCAAGAGGCAATAATAAAGTGGTTATTATATATCTTTATGTTTATGATAAATGTTTCATACCATGCTATAATTGTATTAATCAAAACATTGATACATGTGTTTTATGTAAATAACAATGAGTCCCTAGTAAGCCTCTTAACTAGCTTGTTGATTAATAGATGATTAGTTTCATAATCATGAACATTGGATGTTATTAATAACAAGGTTATATCATTATATGAATGATGTAATGGACACACCCAATTAAGCGTAGCATAAGATCACATCATTAAGTTATTTGCTATAAGCTTTTGATACATAGTTACCTAGTCCTTGATGGCGTGTAACTCACACGTCGTTGGGAACCCCAAGAGGAAGGTATGATGCACAGCAGCAAGTTTTCCTCAGAAAGAAACCAAGGTTTATCGAACCAGGAGGATCCAAGAAGCACGTTGAAGGTTGATGGCTGCGTGGATGTAGTGCGGCGCAACACCAGAGATTCCGGCGCTAACGTGGAACCTCGCACAACACAACCAAAGCTTTGCTCCCAACGAAACAGGAGGTTGTGAATCTCACCGGCTTGTCAGAATAAAGGATTAGATGTATAGTGTGGATGATGATTGTTTGCGCAAAAACAAGAAACAAGTATCGCAGAGATTGTATTCGATGTAAAAGAATGGACCTGGGTCCACTTCACTAGAGGTGTCTCTCTCATAAGATAAATAGCATGTTGGGTGAACAAATTACAGTCAGGCAATTGACAAATAAAGAGAGCATAACAATGCACATACATGATATGATGAATATTGTGAGATTTAATTGGGCATTACGACAAAGTACATAGACCGCTATCCAGCATGCATCTATGCCTAAAAGTCCACCTTCAGGTTATCATCCGAACCCCTTCCAGTATTAAGTTGCAAACAACAGACAATTGCATTAAGTATGGTGCGTAATGTAATCAATAACTACATCCTTGGACATAGCATCAATGTTTTATCCCTAGTGGCAACATCACATCCACAACCTTAGAACTTTCTGTCACTGTCCCACATTCAATGGAGGCATGAACCCACTATCGAGCATAAATACTCCCTCTTGGAGTTAAGAGCAAAACTTGGCCAAAGCCTCTACTAATAACGGAGAGCATGCAAGATCATAAACAACACATAGGTAATAGATTGATAATCAACATAACATAGTATTCTCATCCATCGGATCCCGACAAACACAACATATAGAATTACAGATAGATGATCTGATCATGTTAGGCGCTCACAAGATCCGACAATGAAGCACATGAGGAGAAGAAACCATCTAGCTACCGCTATGGACCCATAGTCCAGGGGTGAACTACTCACTCATCACTCCTGAGGCGACCATGGCGGTGAAGAGTCCTCCGGGAGATGAATCCCCTCTCCAGCAGGGTGCCGGAGGCGATCTCCGTAATCCCCCGAGATGGGATTGGCGGCGGCGTCTCTAGAAGGTTTTCCGTATCGTGCCTCCCGGTAGGGTTTCGCGACGAAGACTTTAAGTAGGCGAAGGGCAACGCGGGGGCCACACGAGGGCCACACACGACAGCTCGGGCGCTGTGGCTGGGCCGCGCCGCCGTTGTGCCTGGCCGCCGTGGCCCCACTTCCTTCCCTTTTCGTCTCCGGAAGCTTCGTGCAAAAATAGGACCCCGGACGTTGATTTCGTCCAATTCCCAGAATATTTCCTTACTAGGATTTCTAAACCAAAAACAGCAAGTAAAACAAAGAATCGTCTTCTAATCTCGTTAATAGGTTAGTGCCGAAAATGCATAAATACGACATATAATGTGTATAAAACATGTAGATATCATCAATAATGTGGCATGGAACATAAGAAATTATCGATACGTCTGAGACGTATCAGCATCCTGGTTAGTTCATCCTGCAGGTAAACAATAACAAAGATAATTTCTGAGTGACATGCCATCATAACCTTGATCATACTATTGTAAACATATGTAATGAATGCAACGATCATAACAATGGTAATGACATGAGTAAACAAATGAATCATAAAACAAAGACTTTTCATGAATAGTACTTCAAGACAAGCATCAATAAGTCTTGCATAAGAGTTAACTCATAAAGCAATAAATCAAAGTAAAGGTATTGAAGCAACACAAAAGAACATTAAGTTTCAGCGGTTGCTTTCAACTTGTAACATGTATCTCATGGATAATTGTCAACATAGAGTAATATAACAAGTGCAATATGCAAGTATGTAGGAATCAATGCACAGTTCACACAAGTGTTTGCTTCTTGAGGTGGAGAGAAATAGGTGAACTGACTCAACATAAAAGTAAAAGAATGGTCCTTCAAAGAGAAAAGCATTGATTGCTATATTTGTGCTAGAGCTTTTATTTTGAAAACATGAAACAATTTTGTCAACGGTAGTAATAAAGCACATGTATTATGTAAATTATATCTTACAAGTTGCAAGCCTCATGCATAGTATACCAATAGTGCCCGCACCTTGTCCTAATTAGCTTGGACTACCGGATCATCGCAATACACATGTTTTAACCAAGTGTCACAAAGGGGTACCTCCATGCCGCCTGTACAAAGGTCTAAGGAGAAAGCTCGCATTTTGGATTTCTCGCTTTTGATTACAACTTAGACATCCATACCGGGACAACATGGACAACAGATAATGGACTCATCTTTAATGCATAAGCATGTAGCAACAATTAGTGTTCTCATATGAGATTGAGGATATATGTCCAAAACTGAAACTTCCACCATGATTCATGGCTTTAGTTAGCGGCCCAATGTTCTTCTCTAACAATATGCATGCTCTAACCAATAAAGTGGTAGATCTCTCTTACTTCAGACAAGACGGACATGCATAGCAACTCACATGATATTCAACAAAGAGTAGTTGATGGCGTCCCAGAACATGGTTATCGCACAACAAGCAACTTAATAAGAAATAAAGTGCATAAGTACATATTCAATACCACAATAGTTTTTAAGCTATTTGTCCCATGAGCTATATATTGTAAAGGCGAATGATGGAAATTTTAAAGGTAGCACTCAAGCAATTTACTTTGGAATGGCTGAGAAATACCATGTAGTAGGTAGGTATGGTGGACACAAATGGCATAGTGATTGGCTCAAGGATTTGGATGCATGAGAAGTAATCCCTCTCGATACAAGGTTTAGGCTAGCAAAGTTATTTGAAACAAACACAAGGATGAACTGTGCAGAAAACTCACATAAAAGACATATTGTAAACATTATAATACTCTACACCGCCTTCTGTTCAAAACTCAATACTAGAAATTATCTAGACTTTAGAGAGACCAAATATGCAAACCAAATTTTAGCAAGCTCTTCGTATTTCTTCATTAATGGGTGCAAAGTATATGATGCAAGAGCTTAAACATGAGCACAACAATTGCCAAGTATCAAATTATTCAAGACATTTTAGAATTACTACATGTAGCATTTCCGATTCCAACCATATAACAATTTAACGAAGAAGATTCAACCTTCGCCATGAATACTATGAGTAAAGCCTAAGGACATATTTGTCCATATGCAACAGCGGAGTGTGTCTCTCTCCCACACAATGAATGCTAGGATCCATTTTATTCAAACAAAAAACAAAAACAAAAACAAACCGACGCTCCAAGCAAAGTACATAAGATGTGATGGAATAAAAATATAGTTTCAGGAGGAACCCGATAATGTTGTCGATGAAGAAGGGGATGCCTTGGGCATCCCAAGCTTAGACGCTTGAGTCTTCTTAAAATATGGGGTGAACCACCGGGGCATCCCCAAGCTTAGAGCTTTCACTCTCCTTGATCATATTGCATCATTTCCCTCTCTTGATCCTTAAAACTTCCTCCACATCAAATTCGAAACAACTCATTAGAGGGTTAGTGCACAATAAAATTTTATATGTTCAGAGGTGACATAATCATTCTTAACACTTCTGGACATTGCATAAAGCTACTGTACATTAATGGATCAAAGAAATTCATCCAACATAAGCAAAAGAGGCAATGCGAAATAAAAGGCGTAATCAAATGTAATCATTTCAGAAGACGAATTTTAAAATGGCACCGCACTTGCTCAAATGAAAATGCCCAAATTGAATGAAAGTGAGGATCACGCACGTAAATTGGCATAATTTTCTCGTTACCTACGTAGAATTAGGCCCATTCGTGACAAGAAAGAAACTGCTTCTGCCAGAATCCAAATCTAGTATGAACCTTACTATCAAAGACTTTACTTGGCACAACAAAACACAAAACTAAGATAAGAGAGGTTGCTACAGGAGTAAACAACTTCCAAGACTCAAATATAAAACAAAAAATACTGTTGTCTATAAGCGCTTTTCTTAACGCCTTTCAGCTAGGCGTGAAAGTGTATATCAGGTGTTATCAAAAGATGATGCATTCCAGCGGGGTTTGGAGTTTTCTCGACCATGCATAGTATATTGGATACATAAGTTTCCTCTCCCTTTTCATTAGTCTTGGGCTTGCTACCTCATCAAACAAATTTTCAGGAACAAGCCAAGCATAGTTATTTTCTAGCGCTTCATTCATCGCTAGGAGCTTACATGGTATTGGTGCTTTGATCTCCCCACCATCATTAATATTATTAGTGTACCTTACTCTCTCCATGTCCATCTTTTCAAGGATACTAACAAAATTGGTATAAGAACCAAGCATCTTATATTTAATAAAGACCTTTCTAGCCTCTCTTGCTATACCACCAAATTCTCTAAGAAGGGTTTCTAAAACAAAATCTTTCTTTTCCCCTTCTTCCATATCACCAAGTGTAAGAAACATGTGTTGGATTATAGGATTGAGATTAACAAATTTAGTTTCCAACATGCGAACTAAAGCAGCAGCAGCAATTTCATAAGTAGGAGCAAGTTCTACCAAGTGTCTATCTTCAAAATCTTCAATGGTACTAACATGATTGAAAAATTCTTCTATATTATTTCTCCCAACTATAGACCCACGTCCTACCGGTATGTCTTTTGTGGTAAAATTAAAAGGAAACATGTTGAAATAAGTAAAGCAAATATAAGTAACTAATTTTTTTGTGTTTTTGATATAGAGTGCAAGACAGTAAATAAAGTAAAGCTAGCAACTAATTTTTTTGTGTTTTGATATAAGTGCAGCAAACAAATAGTAAATAAAATAAAGCAAGACAAAAACAAAGTAAAGAGGTTGGATTGTGGAGACTCCCCTTGCAGCGTGTCTTGATCTCCCCGGCAACGGCGCCAGAAAATATGCTTGATGGCGTGTAACTCACACGTTCGTTGGGAACCCCAAGAGGAAGGTATGATGCGCACAGCAGCAAGTTTTCCTCGAAAGAAACCAAGGTTTATCGAACCAGGAGGAGCCAAGAAGCACGTTGAAGGTTGATGGAGGCGGGATGTAGTGCGGCGCAACAACAGAGATTCCGCGCCAACGTGGAACCCACACAACACAACCAAAGTACTTTGCCCCAACGAAAGCTGAGGTTGTCAATCTCACCGGCTTGTCGTAACAAAGGATTAACCGTATTGTGTGGAAGATGATTGTTTGCAGAAAACAGTAAAAACAAGTATTGCAGTAGATTGTATTTCAGAAGAGAATTGGACCGGGGCTTGGGCGCCCTCGTTGTGTCGGCGCGCCGTGGCCCCACTTCCTTTCCCCTTTCTTCGGAAGCTTCGTGCAAAAATAGGACCCTGGCATTGATTTCGTCCAATTCCGAGAATATTTCTTTACTAGGATTTCTGAAACCAAAAACAGCAGAAAACAGCAACTGGCTCTTCGGCATCTCGTTAATAGGTTAGTGATACGTCCAATTTGCATCACTATTTTATATCATAATTTGCTGTTATTCATTGATATATTTCATATTGGGACACAATACTTATGTTATTTCATCTATTTTGCATGTTTCATGATTATTTGGAGATCGAGCACCGGAGCCAGGATTCTGCTGAAAAAGCACCGTCAGGATGCAATATTTCGGAAGATCAACTGTGGAAGGAAGTTTTACCAAAAATCCTATTTTTCCAGATGACGAAGGAAGCCAGAAGGGGGAGCCAGCTGGACCCAAGGTGGGCCCACACCATAGGCGGCGCGGCCCATGGCCTGGCCGCGCCACCATGTGGTGTGGGGCCCCCACAGCCTCTTTCGCCTCCTTTTTTTCGCGAAACCCTTCGTCGAAGACCTAAGCCACGAGGAATCCTCACGAAGGTTACACCCTCTCATGGGCGAGAACACCAGAGAGAAAAGAGCTCCTGGCGGCTGAACTGGGAAATTCCCTCCCGGAGGGGGAAATCGACGCCATCGTCACCGTCATCGAGCTGGACATCATCTCCATCACCATCATCATCATCTCCACCATCATCACCGCCATCTCCACCGCTGGACATCGTCACCGCTGTAGCAATTTGGGTTTGATCTTGATTGTTTGATAGGGGAAACTCTCCCGGTATTGATTTCTACTTGTTATTGATGCTATTGAGTGAAACCATTGAACCAAGGTTTATGTTCAGATTGTTATCCATCATCATATCACCTCTGATCATGTTCCATATGATGTCTCGTGAGTAGTTCGTTTAGTTCTTGAGGACATGGGTGAAGTCTAAATGTTAGTAGTGAACTATGGTTGAGTAATATTCAATGTTATGATATTTAAGTTGTGGTGTTATTCTTCTAGTGGTGTCGTGTGAACGTCGACTACACGACACTTCACCATTTATGGGCCTAGGGGAATGCATCTTGTACTCGTTTGCCAATTGCGGGGTTGCCGGAGTGACAGAAACCTAAACCCCCGTTGGTATATCGATGCAGGAGGGATCGCAGGATCTCAGAGTTTAAGGCTGTGGTTAGATTTATCTTAATTACTTTCTTGTAGTTGTGGATGCTTGCAAGGGGTATAATCACAAGTATGTATTAGTCCTAGGAAGGGCGGTACATTAGCATAGGTTCACCCACACAACACTTATCAAAACAATGAAGATTAATCAGCTGTATGTAGCGAAAGCACTAGACTAAAATCCCATGTGTCCTCGAGAACGTTTGGTCATTATAAGTAAACAAACCGGCTTGTCCTTTGTGCTAAAAAGTATTGGGCCACTCGCTGCAATTATTTCTCTCGCATTTTACTTACTCGTACTTTATTCATCTGTTACATCAAAACCCCCTGAATACTTGTCTGTGAGCATTTACAGTGAATCCTTCATCGAATCGCTTGTCAACACCTTCGCTCCTCGTTGGGATCGACATTCTTACTTATCGAAGATACTACGATACACCCCCTATACTTGTGGGTCATCAAGACTATTTTCTGGCGCCGTTGCCGGGGAGTGAAGCGCTATTGGTAAGTGGAATTGGTAAGGAAAACTTTACTGTTTGTGCTGATTTTATTTCTGCCTGCTGCTATAAGTCATTATGGAGAGATCTTCTCTTCAATTTCTATTTGGGAAATCTACTACTACCGCAACGGTAGTGGATGAGGCGCCAGGTGAGGAAGTAATACCATATAAAATACCTACGAAAATTATTGAACATGTTATGGATAACCGCTATGAAGGGGATGGAACTGTCCATCCTGGTGATCATTTACTGTTTTTGCATGAATTATGCGGGTTATTCAAATGTGCAGGTATTGCTATGAATGAAGTTAGGAAGAAACTATTCTCTATATCGCTGTCTGGTAAAGCGGCGCATTGGTATAAATTGCTGAAGAATGGTGATTCTCTTGATTGGGAGGACATTGTGCCTTTATTTTATTCCAAATTTTATCCTCCAAGTGAAATTCACAAAGATCGGAACCGCATATATAATTTCTGGCCTCATGATGGAGAGAGTATTGCCCAAGCTTGGGGAGATTGAAGTCTTTAATGCTCAAATGCCCCATTCATGAGCTTCCTAGTAATGTTATTATTGATAATTTCTATGCAAGACTTTCTTTTCAAGACAAGACCTGCTGGATACTTCTTGTTCTGGATCATTTACACGCAACAAAGAAGAGTTTAAAAGGGACCTTCTTGATCGGATCCAAGAAAATACTGAAGGTTGGGAGAACGACAAGGATAGAGAATCAGGTATAATTTATGATTATAAATGCATTGAAGCTTTTATGGATACTGATAAATTTCGTAATATGAGTGCTACATATGGTCTTGATTCTCAAGTTGTGCAAATCTTTATAAAGCTTTTGCCTCTCATTATGAATTGCCTAAGAAGAATTTTGACAAGTATCATGAACCGTATAAAGATAAAATTGATTCATCTATTAATAAATGTGTTGTAGTTGAAACTGTTGATCATGTTATTCCTGAAGCTTATATTGAAAAAACTCCTTTTCCTGCTAAAATGAAGGAGTACTCTGTTATAAATAGTGCGGTTCATAAAAGTGAAAATAAACCTATAGAACCTGAAGAACAAATAAAAGTTGAACCTGCTGTTGCAATAGTTAAAGATCTTGTGACTGAAAATGTGGAGGATGGTCATATTATTTTCTGTGAAGATGCTTCTAATATTGTCTCACATCCTAATAAACCCAAACAAGCTAGTGTTCCTATGCTATCTGTTAGAATTGGTGATCATTGCTATTATGGTTTATGTGATATTGGTGCAAGTGTTAGTGCTATTCCTTATGAGCTTTACACGGAGATTATGCACGAAATTGATTCTTGTGAACTTGAAGATATTGATGTGGTTATTCAGGCTAATAGAGAAACTATTTCTCTAATTGGTATTGTTCGAGATGTGGAAGTTCTATGTGGTAAGATTAAATATCCTACTGACTTTTTGGTACTTGGTTCTGCTGCTAGTGATTATTGTCCTATTATTTTTGGTAGACCTTTTCTAAATACTTGTGGAGCTATTATAGATTGCAAGAAAGAGAAAATTTTGACTAAATTTGCTGGTGAATCTTATGAGTTTAACTTCTCTAAATTTACCAAAACTCCTTATAAAGCTGATTTTCCTAGTAATGATTTTAAAATGGAGCAATGTGCATCTATTGTTCTTGTTCCTAATAATCCTTTGCAGCAACATTTGGAGAATAGCGAGAGTGAAATTTTTAGGAAAGAAAGAGATGAGCTTGAGGAGATTTTTCTTCGACAACCTATTCTCAAGCATGATTTACCGGTGGAAGATTTGGGTACAACACCGCCACCAAAGGAAGATCCTGTTTTTGATTTAAAGCCTTTGCCTGATAATCTTAAATATGCTCATATTGATGATAAGAAAATATATCCTGTTATTATTAGTTCTAAGCTTACAGAGTTTGAAGAAGAAAGATTATTGCAAATATTG
Organism: Lolium multiflorum; assembly: GCA_030979885.1. Lineage (NCBI taxonomy): Eukaryota > Viridiplantae > Streptophyta > Magnoliopsida > Poales > Poaceae > Lolium > Lolium multiflorum. Next base: position 257,510,040 of record CM061748.1, read on the forward strand.
AAGAAACACCGAGGTGCTATTGGCTATACTCTTGATGACTTGAAGGGGATTTCTCCCTCTATTTGCCAACACGCCATTAATATGGAGGATGATGCGAAGCCCGTTGTTGAACCTCAGCGTCGTCTAATTCCCAAGATGAAGGATGTGGTAAGAAATGAGGTATTGCGACTTCTTGAAGCTGGTATTATATATCCTATTGCTGATAGTAGATGGGTTAGTCATGTGCATTGCGTTCCTAAGAAAGGAGGAATAACTGTTGTGCCTAATGATAATGATGAGCTTATACCTCAAAGAGTAGTTGTAGGGTATAGAATGTGCATTGATTATCGAAAAGTTAATAAGGTTACTAAAAAAGATCATTACCCTTTACCATTTATTGATCAAATGCTAGAAAGATTGTCTAAAAATACTCATTTTTGCTTTCTTGATGGTTATTCTGGGTTTTCACAAATTTGTTAAAGCTAAAGATCAAGAGAAAACCACTTTTACTTGTCCCTATGGAACTTATGCTTATAGGCGTATGCCTTTTGGTTTATGTAATGCTCCTGCTACTTTTCAAAGATGCATGTCTGCTATTTTTCATGGCTTTTGTGAGAGTATTGTGGAGGTATTCATGGATGATTTTTCCGTCTACGGGAATTCTTTTGATAGTTTTGCGAAACCTTGATAAAGTTTTGCAGAGATGTGAAGAAACTAACCTTGTTCTTAATTGGGAGAAATGCCACTTTATGGTTAATGAAGGAATTGTATTGGGACATAAAATTTCTGAGAGAGGTATTGAAGTTGATAGAGCTAAAGTTGAAGCCATTGAGAAGATGCCCTATCCGAGGGATGTTAAAGGTATTCGTAGTGTTCTTGGTCATGCTGGGTTTTATAGGAGATTTATTAAAGATTTCTCCAAGATTTCAAAGTCTCTTACTAATCTTCTTCAAAAAGATGTACCTTTTGTTTTTGATGATGATTGTAAGGAAGCTTTTGAAACTCTTAAGAAAGCCTTAACAACTGCTCCTATAGTTGAACCTCCTGATTGGAATTTACCTTTTGAAATTATGTGTGATGCTAGTGATTTTGCTGTAGGCGCTGTTCTTGGACAACGAGTAGATAAAAAATTAAATGTTATTCATTATGCTAGTAAAACTCTTGATGCTGCTCAAAGAAATTATGCTACAACTGAAAAAGAATTGTTAGCTGTAGTCTTTGCTTGTGATAAATTTAGATCTTATATTGTTGATTCAAAAGTTACGATTCATACTGATCATGCTGCAATTAGATACCTTATGACAAAGAAAGATGCTAAGCCAAGGCTTATTAGATGGGTACTTCTCTTGCAAGAATTTGATTTACATATTGTAGATAGGAAAGGTGCTGATAATCCTGTTGCCGATAATTTGTCTAGATTGGAAAATATTGCTTATGATCCTGTTCCTGTTAATGATAGTTTTCCAAATGAACAATTGGCTGTAATAAAGGTGAGCTCGCGAGATAGTCCTTGGTATGCTGATTATGCTAACTTTATTGTTTCCAACTACTTGCCTCCAACCTTTTCAGCTCAAGCAAAGGAGGAAATTCTTTTATGACTTGAGGCATTATTTCGGGATGACCCACACTTATATAAAGAAGGAGTGGATGGTATTAGGTGTGTTCCCGAATATGAACAACAAGAGATATTGAGTAAATGTCATGGTAGTGCTTATGGAGGACATCACGCCGGAGAAAGAACCGCGCAAAAGGTTCTACAATCAGGTTTTTATTGGCCAACTCTCTTCAAAGATGCAAGGAAGTTTATTTTATCTTGTGATGAATGTCAAAGGGTTGGTAATATCTCCAGACGCAATGAAATGCCTATGAATTATACTCTTGTTATTGAACCGTTTGATTGTTGGGGATTTGACTTCATGGGACCTTTTCCCTCTTCAGAAGGTAACACGCATATACTTGTTGCTGTTGATTATGTTACTAAATGGGTGGAAGCCATACCTACAAAAAGTGTTGATGGTGAGACCTCTTTAAAAATGCTTTTAGATATTAGTTTTCCTAGATTTGGAGTTCCTAGATATATTATGACTGATGGAGGTTCTCATTTTATTCATGGAGGTTTTAGAAAGACTCTTGCTAGGTATGGTATTAATCATAGAATTTCTTCCGCTTATCACCCTCAAACTAGTGGTCAAGTAGAATTATCAAATAGAGAAATTAAATCTATTTTGGGAAAGACCGTTAATAAATCTAGAAAGAATTGGGCTAGTAAATTGAAGGATGCACTATGGGCTTATAGAACTGCTTATAAAAACCCCATGGGAATGTCACCTTATAAAATGGTTTACGGAAAAGCTTGTCATTTACCTTTAGAACTAGAACACAAAGCTTATTGGGCTGTTAGAGAGTTAAATAAAGATCCTAAACTTGCGGTAATAAGAGGTTGCTGCAATTAAGTTCTCTAGATGAATGGAGAAGTGAAGCTTATGAAAATGCTAAACTCTTTAAAGAAAAAGTTAAAAAATGGCATGATAGAAGGATTATCAAGAGAGAGTTTAATGTTGGGGATAAAGTCCTATTGTATCGGTCTCGTCTCAGACTCTTTGCAGGGAAATTACTCTCAAAATGGGAAGGACCGTATGTTGTTGAGGAGGTGTATCGTTCAGGAGCAATTAAAATTAGCTCTCTCCAAGGCAATGCTACGCAAGTGGTGAATGGACAAAGACTCAAGCATTATATCTCGGGTGATTCTTATAATGTTGATGTTGATATTATTCAAGTGGAAACACCGGAGGCTTTCATCAAAGGACAAATTGACAGTCCGCCAGAACTTGACTTTGAATAGGTAACAGTACCGGTAATGAAAAGTTCGCGATTTACTTTCCGAACAATATTTTTGCTGTTTTTGGAAAATATGAAAAATTACGAGATCGAAACGGAGTGGAAAAGACGCACGAGGGCGTGCCATGGCCGGCGCGGCCCTGGGCCGCGCCGACCTATGGTGGCACCGCCTCGCGCCCTTTCCGACTCGTTCGACCTGGTACTTTCCGTTTGTTCTGAAATTTTTATTATAAAATCCCCGGACCCGGAGGTCCGTATATCGTTTTCTCGACGTGTTTTGTTTCGAGCTGTTTCTGCCAGGATTTGTTTCGGATCTAGAGCCATCATGTCTTCGTCGGGAACTCCGAAGGACAGCTCCAGCAAGGATGTTGGCAACTTGTACATGGAGGAGCTGAGGATGCACCCAAAGGAGTTGATGCTCGTCGAGGGAAAACTGCAGATTAAAGATGTTCAGGGTCCCAAAGGAGAAGGAAGCTTGGAAGAACGGATGGAGAAGCTAGAACAAGAGGTCTTCAGTTACAAGAAGATGGCCGAGCGTGAAGTGGATATCTTCCACAAGATTGTGTCTGAACTCATTGCTGAACACGAGAAGGAAACTGCAAAGCTATGGGGCGACATCCTCTCACTTCACGACACCACCAACAAACTCCAAGCTCAACTCTATGACATTCATAATCAGAACTGTGAGTATGAAAACAGGTTTAAACATATAAGCCGTGCTGCTAGTTTCAGGATTCCCGAGACCAAGATGTCATTTGTTGATGGGGAGCCTCTATCTTGGAAGTCTGAAGACGGGAATTCATCACCACCATCACCAAAGGATTGATTCATCATCGGTATTGGCATCCCATTGGTTTGTTCCAAGCTTGGGGGAGTGCCGTGGTATCACATCATCATTACCTTTTACTTTTTACTATCAAGTAGTGTCATATCATGAGTAGGGAAGTTATCGTATAAGATGGGTTGCAGTGTGGAAGTATCTCTCCTTTAGTTTGTCTATGTATCCCTTGGTGTGAGTTATCATTATGGAATATTAATGAGAAGTCTTATCGTTTACATATTGCACACCTTATTTTAGTTTGCAATTTCTACTATATGATTGATCTTGATTTTAGTATTGGTACCACTTTGGGAGTATTGAGTAAATCTATTTGGTTTTGGCAAACTTAGCAATGGTCAATAGCAACAACACTTTGAGTTCAAGAAGAATAGAGGAAATACATGTAGAAGATGTTATTATCTTTCTTATCAGTTCTTAGCTTAGTATTCTAAAGTTAAAACTGTTTGTGCTTACAAGTAAGATGCATGATTGTTTCTATCATATGTATATTTGTTTGTTTCCCTCAACTCTTATGCTTGCTATTTAACCTTGCTAGCCAAAGACCTGTACCGAGAGGAATACTTCTCGTGCATCCAAACCTGAACCTAAACCTATGCCATTTGTGTCCACCGATACGTCCAATTTGCATCACTATTTTATATCATAATTTGCTGTTATTCATTGATATATTTCATATTGGGACACAATACTTATGTTATTTCATCTATTTTGCATGTTTCATCATTATTGGAGGATCGAACACCGGAGCCAGGATTCTCCTGGAAAAAGCACCGTCAGAACGCAATATTTCGGAAGATCAACTGTGGAAGGAAATTATACCAAAAATCCTATTTTTCAAGATGACGAAGGAAGCCAGAAGGAGGAGCCAGGAGGAGCAGGGTGGGCCCACACCCTAGGCGGCGCGGCCAGGCCCCGCGCCGCCATGTGGTGTGAGGGGCCCACGACCCCTTTCGCCTCCTTTTCTTCGCCAAACCCTTCGTCCCGAAGACCTAAGCCGGGGTACCTCACGAAGAGTTACAACGCCTCCGGCGGGAGAACACCAGAGAAAGAGCTCTCCGGCGGGCAGAATCCGCCGGGAAATTCCCTCCGGAGGGGGAAATCGACGCCATCGTCACCGACATCGAGCTGGACATCATCACCATCACCATCATCATCATCTCCACCATCATCACCGCCGTCATCACCGCTGGACACCGTCACCGCCGTAGCAATTTGGGTTTGATCTTGATTGTTTGATAGGGGAAACTCTCCCGGTATCGATCTATACTTGTTGTTGATGCTATTGAGTGAAACCATTGAACCAAGTTTATGTTCGATTGTTATTCATCATCATATCACCTCTGATCATGTTCCATATGATGTCTCGTGAGTAGTTCGTTTAGTTCTTGAGGACATGGGTGAAGTCTAAATGTTAGTAGTGAACTATGGTTGAGTAATATTCAATGGTGTGATATTTAAGTTGTGGTGTTATTCTTCTAGTGGTGTCATGTGAACGTCGACTACATGACACTTCACCATTTATGGGCCTAGGGAATGCATCTTGTATTCGCTTGCTAATTGCGGGTTGCCGGAGTGACAGAAACCTAAACCCCGTTGGTATATCGATGCAGGAGGGATCGCAGGATCTCAGAGTTTAAGGCTGTGGTTAGATTTATTCTTAATTACTTTCTTGTAGTTGCGGATGCTTGCAAGGGGTATAATCACAAGTATGTATTTAGTCCTAGGAAGGGCGGTACATTAGCATAGGTTCACTCACACAACACTTATCATAACAATGAAGATTATTTAGCCGTATGTAGCGAAAGCACTAGACTAAAATCCCATGTGTCCTCGAGAACGTTTGGTCATTATAAGTAAACAAACCGGCTTGTCCTTTGTGCTAAAAAGGATTGGGCACCACTGCAATTATTTCTCTTGCATTTTACTTACTCGTACTTTATTCATCTGTTACATCAAAACCCCAATACTTGTTTGTGAGCATTTACAGTGAATCCTTCATCAAAACTGCTGTCAACACCTTCTGCTCCTCGTTGGGATCGACATTCTTACTTATCGAAGATACTACGATACACCCCTATACTTGTGGGTCATCAAGACTATTTTCTGGCGCCGTTGCCGAAAGCTAAGCGCTATTGGTAAGTGGAATTGGTAAGGAAAACCTTTACTGTTGTGCTGATTTTATTTTCTGCCTGCTGCCATAAGTCATTATGGAGAGATCTTCTCTTCAATTTCTATTTGGGAAATCTACTACTACCGCAACGGTAGTAGATGAGGCGCCAGGTGAGTAAGTGATACCATATAAAATACCTATGAAAATTATTGAACGTGTTATGGATAACCGCTATGAAGGGGGATGGCTCCCCTGGTGATCATTTACTGTTTTTGCATGAATTATGGGTTATTCAAATGTGCATGTATTGCTATGGATGAAGTGAGGAAGAAATTATTCTCTTTATCGCTGTCCTAAGGCGGCGCATTGGTATAAATTACTGGATAATGGGGATTCTCTTGAATGGAATGATATTGTGCCCGTTTTATTCTAAGTTCTATCCTCCAAGTGAAATTCACAAGGATCGGAATCGCATATATAATTTTTGGCCTCATGATGGAGAGAGTATTGCCCAAGCTTGGGGAGATTGAAGTCTTTAATGCTCAAATGCCCCATTCATGAGCTTCCTGGTAATGTTATTATTGATAATTTCTATGCAAGACTTTCTTTCAAGACAAGACCTTGCTGGATACTTGTTCTGGATCATTTACACGCAACAAAGAAGAGTTTAAAAGGGACCTTCTTGATCGAATCCAAGAAAATACTGAAGGTTGGGAGAACGACAAGGATAGAGAATCCGTATAATTTATGATTATAAATGCATTGAAGCTTTTATGGATACTGATTTATTTCGTAATATGAGTGCTACATATGGTCTTGATTCCCAAGTTGCAAATCTCTATAAAGCTTTTGCCTCTCATTATGAATTGCCTAAGAAGAATTTTGATAAGTATCATGAACCATACAAAGATAAAATTGATTCATCTATTAATAAGTGTGTTGTAATTGAAACTGCTGATCGTGTTATTCCTGAAGCTTATATTGAAAAACTCCTTTCCCTGCTAAAATGAAAGAGTACTGTTATAAATAGTGCGGTTCATAAAAGTGAAAAGAAACCTAGAGAACCCGAAGAACAAATAAAATTGAACCTGCTGTTGCAATAGTTAAAGATCTTGTGACTGAAAATGTTGAGGATGGTCATATTATTTTCTGTGAAGATGCTTCTAATATTGTTTCACATCCTAATTGTAACGGCTCCGGGTAGTACCCCTATTAGATTTTGCTTGTTCTTTTTCTTTATGCATCATCATGCATCATGCATCATATCATTGACAAGATTTTATCAAATAAAAATTAATTTTAAATAAAACTATTTTGTTTTATCCCTCTCATATGGTTTTCTATAATAAAACCCCTTCTTGTCTTTTCTTTTAACAAAACCCAAAATAATTATTTAAAAACTCTTTTAATTGTTTGGGCTCAGTAATAAAGCTTTTCAAAATGTGCTTGGATCCTTCCTACATCGTTTCCTTTCCCACATCTTGATCTCTCTAAATTCCTTTCATTCTCCTTTTTGTTTTCTTCAAATATTTTGTCAATTCCTACAAAATCAAATCACCTGAGATCTTCAACCTGACCGGCTCTAAGTTTTCCTTCCTGGAGCAAGACGTTTTGGTGGCCCATTTTCTCTCTTCTCTGTTTGTCAGCTTGCTCAGGTAGTCACGCAGCATGTGTGACCTCGCCAACCACCACCGCACCACCGCTGCCCTTCATCCTCTTTTTCCCCTCCACAAAATCCCCACCAAAGCCCCAGATCAAACCCTAGAATTCTCCCTTTTTCCTTCCTTCCGCCGCCGCTGCTCCCTTTGTTCTCCAACCCTCTCCAATCTCTGGTTTCCTTCACCACCGAGAGAGACAGCCAGAGATGCTTTTGTCACTCCCGTCGACATGGACGCCACCGAGCTGCTCGAGAGAGCGCGGAGATCGCAGAGCCATCAACATCTGCTTCTCCGACGACGAGAATCGGGAGCCGTAGATGCCGGGAACGGAGCCAGGACATGGTCTACACCGGAGTTGCTGTGCACATCGCCGTCGCCGTCGCCGTATTCCTCCCAGGGCTCGTCCCCGCCATCTCCAAGCACGTCCAGGACCCCTGGGTGAGCTCTCCGTTCTTTTCCAGCTCTTCCCCACCTTGTTCCATCACCGGTTGCTTGTTTTCTGACCCGAACAGGGCATATCCGCCATGGTCGTGCGTGTCTCTGCGCATACTCTGCTTCCCCTGTTTGCCTCCACTCAGACACAGTAAAAACGCTGCATATTCTACATCCTATCCTAGCATCACTTGGGCACCGCACACAGCCATACACCACGCCACTGCTCCCAGCACACTGGCGCCGGCGCTGTCCGTCGAGCGCGTTTCTCTGGCGAAATTCAGTCAAGGCTGACGCTTTCTTCAGTAAATTCAGTTAACTGCTTCTATCAATGTTTCCGTCAGGTCGCACACGGACGAGCACCTCCGCATCAGTCTTGCACCACGGCAGTTCTGCTCTTTCCTTGTGCCGCGCGCGACGACCCAAGGCCTTGCTTTGCTCACTGGCCGCAATTGGTTTGGCCACTAGTTGTTGCTCGTTGTCGCTCCACACATAAAACCAGCTCACCACTTCTAAACCTTTTTCAGCTAGCACACACGAGATACTAACCGATCCACCTGCTAGCTTGGCTGCTTAGCTAGCTAGTTTTGCACCACGGTCATTTGATCCAGCTGCCTGTGTGCATGCTTAGTTGCTAGCTAACCATCCAGTGCGTGTCTATTCTTTGGTGAGTCTCTAGTTTCACTTCAGTTTGGTCAGACAAGTCACAACACCTCCCAGATACATCTCAAAAATCATCTGAACATGTCGTATCACATCTGCCTGCCCGCCTCTTTCTTTTATTTTGTTATATATAAATCTGTTTGTACTTTCTGAATACAAATTCAAATAAAAATGTTTTATATATATAAATTGATTTGAAAATTATGAGGAGTATAAATATGTCATCCATATGTATGTTTGCATAGGTCATCGTGTCGAACCATGATAGTTTTGCATATACACCTAATAGTAATATGCGGAGTATTTGGAATTACCGAATACGGGTTTCCCGCTCCGTTTAATTTTGAAATAGCGAACCCTTGCCATGCTTGCCATGCTAATCAACATTTAATTTGTGTGGTAGAAAAATAACTTGAACCATATAAATTGTGTTGCCGGGATTCCGGTTCCGCTTAATTTGGTTAAGTACAACGCATCATTGTTGCCATGCCATACATATCATACCATGAGCATGCTGATTCTTTTGCCGTAGTGGTAAGATGTGCATCCGTTGCTTGTTCCAGCATTTGCTTCTTCTCGGATAGGATCACGAAGTGGTGATGTGAGATACGACGAGTTCTCCGACAAGTTCTTCTGCAGCTTTTCACAGGCGAGCCCACCCCTTCACCTATTTTTCTTTTACATGCTCTTTTGATCTATTGCTATCCTTGTGTTGCGATTCTGTTGTGTCACGTGTCCTATCCACCTGTTACCTATATGTCCGAGATACACCTCCTCGCCCTACCCCTTGTTTGTTGTTTGCCAGCTTTGCGAGTCGTAGGCGAGTTTAGGATCTTGTTGATATCTCGAGATGTTCGGGATATCTTGTTGGGAGGTTTTCACATGCTATACCAATTGTTGGAGATACTCATGCTTTACTTAATTGTTAACAACTAAAATTGTAAGCAGAGGCATCTGTGAGCCCCTTTGCGAAAGCATCGGAACTTTGACTTGCTAATGTCCCCTAGGACCCGAGTTCTTGTTATCTGCTCCGAGATTGAGTGCTCTACCCGTACGTGGGGGAGTGGGACCCCATCACCCACTACCTTTCCTCGAGTCTGTTTATTGGGAGCCACAACCTTGGTTTTATTTGCCCATATGCACGATGCACGATTTACTTATGTTGCCTCCGGGTGTTTATATTCTGTTCTGTACTCATATCGTGGAACGATTAGCGACAAGCAGGTTGTTCACACTTAGCTTAGCCGTTGACACAAACCTCTGGGTCCGTATCGGAGTACGGCCGAACTTCACACGGTAGCTTAAGGGGTGGCTCCCCTTAAACTTTCTCTTGCATTGGGAACGGTCTTGTTGTGAGACTCCACCTGTAGTAAGTGGGTTCGAGCATGCGTATGGTTACATTTGGGCAACCCCTGCAGGGTGTACATCTTATCGATAAGCCGTGTCCGCGGTTATGGACGACTTGGAATTGTATAGCTTGATCATAGAACAACTTACACCTTATTTCGTTGTTAATAATTTGCTAATAAAACTCTTTCAAAAGTGTGTGTGCCTTTGCAATACCTCTTGGCGAAGGGGGATCGTAATTGGCTTGGTTATGTTTGTGTAGTATTTATCTGTTACCTTGTGCTCTCTTATCTTCTCCGAGTAGACGGATGTTGTAGCGTGTCTCTATTGGATAGTAGCTTTGTCGCTAAACTCCACATATAGCCTAAGTTTATACCGCCCACCGAGCATAGCTGGTCTTGTCTCGCAAGCACGTGCCAATGGTACTTACCCTCGCCTTCCTTTCTTTTTGTCTCCTCCCTTTTGTGCAACCGATGGCCCGACTTTGACAGTACGAGATGATGACGTTAGCAAGGTTACCCTTCCGCTTGGCCTGGGCAGGTTATGGACGCCACTGTTATCTTCAGGACTCTTAGTCCAATTTGTATCTTGTCCGTACTCGACGTATTTGATCTTCTGTATGATTTGGATCTTTGTATGTATCTATTTGTATCTTGACTCGTTGGAGTCGTTGTTGTAATATATGTATCTTGTGGGCTCTATTGTAATCCCGTTGTAATGTTACCGCTCGTGTTAATTCCTCCGGCATCACGTGTGTGATTTGTCGCGCACGTCGTGTCGGAGGGCGTCTCTGAATCGATATCATGCGGATTTCGCGGATCGCTGAATCCTCATGGTACCGGTTCCGGCGTCACAAGTTGGTATCGAGCCTCAAACTGCACTCCCACTAGTCCAAATTTAGGATAACCTTGCCAACGGACGTTGTGTCTAGTGTCAAAAACTATTTTCTAAAATTCGTTGGATAGTTCTGATTAGCTCTGATTTTTTCTCCTTATCTATATTCTTTCTCATCTTACCTTAGCGAGTTTTGAGTCTTCTCTCTTATCTGAGTTTTCCGAGTCTTAGGTTCCGACGTGGGTTGACGATCTTTGCCCCTCACCTATTAGGTCGATCTTCGGAGGATCCGAAAGCGCATCATCAACAATGAACAACGACTTCTTGTTAGTGGTGTCGCCGATCTACGTGGAGCAAGAATTCTTGTTAGTGGTGTCGAGAAGATCAACACTTCGCCAGAAGAAGGTTCCACCTCGAGGTCGGGTGTTTGTCAACATGGTACAAGAAGACTCGATAGTTTAACCAACTCCCCCTTGGCTTGACGTGGAACCTCGGGACGAGGTTCCTTGTTAGTGGTGTCGATTGTAACGGCTCCGGGTAGTACCCCTATTAGATTTTGCTTGTTCTTTTTCTTTATGCATCATCATGCATCATGCATCATATCATTGACAAGATTTTATCAAATAAAAATTAATTTTAAATAAAACTATTTTGTTTTATCCCTCTCATATGGTTTTCTATAATAAAACCCCTTCTTGTCTTTTCTTTTAACAAAACCCAAAATAATTATTTAAAAACTCTTTTAATTGTTTGGGCTCAGTAATAAAGCTTTTCAAAATGTGCTTGGATCCTTCCTACATCGTTTCCTTTCCCACATCTTGATCTCTCTAAATTCCTTTCATTCTCCTTTTTGTTTTCTTCAAATATTTTGTCAATTCCTACAAAATCAAATCACCTGAGATCTTCAACCTGACCGGCTCTAAGTTTTCCTTCCTGGAGCAAGACGTTTTGGTGGCCCATTTTCTCTCTTCTCTGTTTGTCAGCTTGCTCAGGTAGTCACGCAGCATGTGTGACCTCGCCAACCACCACCGCACCACCGCTGCCCTTCATCCTCTTTTTCCCCTCCACAAAATCCCCACCAAAGCCCCAGATCAAACCCTAGAATTCTCCCTTTTTCCTTCCTTCCGCCGCCGCTGCTCCCTTTGTTCTCCAACCCTCTCCAATCTCTGGTTTCCTTCACCACCGAGAGAGACAGCCAGAGATGCTTTTGTCACTCCCGTCGACATGGACGCCACCGAGCTGCTCGAGAGAGCGCGGAGATCGCAGAGCCATCAACATCTGCTTCTCCGACGACGAGAATCGGGAGCCGTAGATGCCGGGAACGGAGCCAGGACATGGTCTACACCGGAGTTGCTGTGCACATCGCCGTCGCCGTCGCCGTATTCCTCCCAGGGCTCGTCCCCGCCATCTCCAAGCACGTCCAGGACCCCTGGGTGAGCTCTCCGTTCTTTTCCAGCTCTTCCCCACCTTGTTCCATCACCGGTTGCTTGTTTTCTGACCCGAACAGGGCATATCCGCCATGGTCGTGCGTGTCTCTGCGCATACTCTGCTTCCCCTGTTTGCCTCCACTCAGACACAGTAAAAACGCTGCATATTCTACATCCTATCCTAGCATCACTTGGGCACCGCACACAGCCATACACCACGCCACTGCTCCCAGCACACTGGCGCCGGCGCTGTCCGTCGAGCGCGTTTCTCTGGCGAAATTCAGTCAAGGCTGACGCTTTCTTCAGTAAATTCAGTTAACTGCTTCTATCAATGTTTCCGTCAGGTCGCACACGGACGAGCACCTCCGCATCAGTCTTGCACCACGGCAGTTCTGCTCTTTCCTTGTGCCGCGCGCGACGACCCAAGGCCTTGCTTTGCTCACTGGCCGCAATTGGTTTGGCCACTAGTTGTTGCTCGTTGTCGCTCCACACATAAAACCAGCTCACCACTTCTAAACCTTTTTCAGCTAGCACACACGAGATACTAACCGATCCACCTGCTAGCTTGGCTGCTTAGCTAGCTAGTTTTGCACCACGGTCATTTGATCCAGCTGCCTGTGTGCATGCTTAGTTGCTAGCTAACCATCCAGTGCGTGTCTATTCTTTGGTGAGTCTCTAGTTTCACTTCAGTTTGGTCAGACAAGTCACAACACCTCCCAGATACATCTCAAAAATCATCTGAACATGTCGTATCACATCTGCCTGCCCGCCTCTTTCTTTTATTTTGTTATATATAAATCTGTTTGTACTTTCTGAATACAAATTCAAATAAAAATGTTTTATATATATAAATTGATTTGAAAATTATGAGGAGTATAAATATGTCATCCATATGTATGTTTGCATAGGTCATCGTGTCGAACCATGATAGTTTTGCATATACACCTAATAGTAATATGCGGAGTATTTGGAATTACCGAATACGGGTTTCCCGCTCCGTTTAATTTTGAAATAGCGAACCCTTGCCATGCTTGCCATGCTAATCAACATTTAATTTGTGTGGTAGAAAAATAACTTGAACCATATAAATTGTGTTGCCGGGATTCCGGTTCCGCTTAATTTGGTTAAGTACAACGCATCATTGTTGCCATGCCATACATATCATACCATGAGCATGCTGATTCTTTTGCCGTAGTGGTAAGATGTGCATCCGTTGCTTGTTCCAGCATTTGCTTCTTCTCGGATAGGATCACGAAGTGGTGATGTGAGATACGATCTCCGACAAGTTCTTCAGCCTTTTCACAAAGTAGCCCACCCCTTCACCTATTTTTCTTTTACATGCTCTTTTGATCTATTGCTATCCTTGTGTTGCGATTCTGTTGTGTCACGTGTCCTATCCACCTGTTACCTATATGTCCGAGATACACCTCCTCGCCCTACCCCTTGTTTGTTGTTTGCCGCTTTGCGAGTCGTAGGCGAGTTTAGGATCTTGTTGATATCTCGAGATGTTCGGGATATCTTGTTGGGAGGTTTTCACATGCTATACCAATTGTTGGAGATACTCATGCTTTACTTAATTGTTAACAACTAAAATTGTAAGCAGAGGCATCTGTGAGCCTTTGCGAAAGCATCGGAACTTTGACTTGCTAATGTCCCCTAGGACCCGAGTTCTTGTTATCTGTTCCGAGATTGAGCGCTCTACCCGTACGTGGGAGTGGGACCCCATCACCCACTACCTTTCCTCGAGTCCGTTTATTGGGAGCCACAACCTTGGTTTTATTTGCCCATATGCACGATGCACGATTTACTTATGTTGCCTCCGGTGTTTATATTCTGTTTCGTACTCATATCGTGGAACGATTAGCGACAGCAGTTGTTCACACTTAGCTTAGCCGTTGACACAAACCTCTGGGTCCGTATCGAGTACGGCCGAACTTCGTCACGGTAGCTTAGCGGGTGGCTCCCCTTAAACTTTCTTGCATTGGGAACGGTCTTGTTGTGAGACTCCACCCGTAGTAAGTGGGTTCGAGCATGCGTATGGTTACATTTGGGCAACCCCGCAGGTGTACATCTTATCGATAAGCCGTGTCCGCTGCTATGGACGACTTGGAATTGTATAGCTTGATCATAGAACAACTTACACCTTATTTCCTGTTGTTAATAATTTGCTAATAAAACTCTTTCAAAAGTGTGTGTGCCTTTGCAATACCTCTTGGCGAAGGGGATCGTATTGGTCGGGTTATGTTTGTGTAGTATTTATCTCGTTACCTTGTGCGCTCTTATCTTCTCTGAGTAGACTGATGTTGTAGCGTGTCTCTATTGGATAGTAGCTTTGTCGCCGCTAAACTCCACATATAGCCGTGAAGTTTATACCGCCCACCACCGAGCATAGCGGTCTTGTCTCGCAAGTACGTGCCAATGGTACTTACCCTCGCCTTCCTTTCTTTTTGTCTCTCCCCTTTTGTCGCAACCGATGGCCCGACTTTGACAGTACGAGATGATGACGTTAGCAAGGTTACCTTCCGCTTGGCCTGGCAGGTTATGGACGCCATGTTATCTTCAGACTCTTAGTCCAATTTGTATCTTGTCCGTTCGACGTATTTGATCTTCCGTATGATTTGGATCTTTGTATGTATCTATTTGTATCTTGACTCGTTGGAGTCGTTGTTGTAATATATGTATCTTGTGGGCTCTATTGTAATCCCGTTGTAATGTTACCGCGTGTTAATTCCTCTGCATCACGTGTGTGATTTGTCGCGCACGTCGTGTCGGAGGCGTCTCTGATCGATATCATGCGGATTTCATGATCGCCGGTCTCATGGTACTGCTCCGGGGTCACACTAATAAACCCAAACAAGCTAGTGTTCCTATGCTATCTCTGTTAAAATTGGTGATCATTGCTATTATGGATTATGTGATATTGGTGCAAGTGTTAGTGCTATTCCGTATGAGCTTTACACTGAGATTATGCACGAAATTGATTCTTGTGAACTTGAAGATATTGATGTGGTTATTCTGGCTAATAGAGAAACTATTTCACCAATTGGTATTGTCCGAGATGTGGAAGTTTTATGCGGTAAGATTAAATATCCCTGACTTTTTGGTACTTGGTTCTCACTGCTAGTGATTATTGTCCTATCATTTTTGGTAGACCTTTTCTAAATACTTGTGGAGCTATTATAGATTGCAAGAAAGAGAAAATTTTGACTAAATTTGCTGGTGAATCTTATGAGTTTAACTTCTCTAAATTTACTAAAACTCCTTATAAAGCCATTTGCCTAGTAATGATTTTAAAATGGAGCAGTGTGCATCTATTGTTCTTGTTCCTAACAATCCTTTGCAGAACATTTGGAGGATAGCGAGAGTGAAATTTTTAGAAAGAGATGAACTTGAGGAAATTTTTCTTCGCCAACCTATTCTCAAGCATGATTTATGGAAGATTTGGGTACAACACCGCCACCTAAGGAAGATCCTGCTTTTGATTTAAAGCCTTTACCTGATAATCTTAAATATGCTCATATTGATGATAAGAAAATATATCCCGTTATTATTAGTTCTAAGCTTGCAGAGTTTGAAGAAGAAAGGTTATTGGAAATATTGAAGAAGCATCGAGGCGCTATTGGCTATACTCTTGATGATTTGAAGGGGATTTCTCCATCTATTTGCCAACATGCTATTAATATGGAAGATGATGCAAAGCTGTTGTTGAACCTCGTCGTCTAATTCCGAAGATGAAGGAAGTGGTAAGGAATGAGGTATTACGACTTCTTGAAGGGTATTATATATCCTATTCGATAGTAGATGGGTTAGTCCTGCATTGCTCCCAAGAAAGGAGGTATGACTGTTGTGCCTAATGATAATGATGAGCTCATTCCTCAAAGAGTGGTTGTAGGGTATAGAATGTGCATTGATTTTCGAAAAGTTAATAAAGTTACTAAGAAAGATCATTACCCTTTACCATTTATTGATCAAATGCTAGAAAGATTGTCTAAAAATACTCATTTTTTGCTTTCTTGATGGTTATTCTGGATTTTCACAAATTGCTTTAAAGCTAAAGATCAAGAGAAAACCACCTTTACTTGTCCCTATGGAACTTATGCTTATAGACGTATGCCTTTTGGTTTATGTAATGCTCCTGCTACTTTTCAAAGATGCATGTCTGCTATTTTTCATGGTTTTTGTGAAAGTATTGTAGAGGTATTCATGGATGATTTTTCCGTTTATGGGAATTCTTTTGATAGTTGCTTGCGAAACCTTGATAAAGTTTTGCAGAGATGTGAAGAAACTAACCTTGTTCTTAATTGGGAGAAATGCCACTTTATGGTTAATGAAGGAATTGTATTGGGACATAAAATTTGAGAGAGGTATTGAAGTTGATAGAGCTAAAGTTGAAGCAATTGAGAAGATGCCCTATCCGAGGGATGTTAAAGGTATTCGTAGTGTTCTTGGTCATGTGGGTTTTATAGGAGGTTTATTAAAGATTTCTCCAAGATTTCAAAGCCTCTTACTAATCTTCTTCAAAAGATGTACCATTTGTTTTTGATGATGATTGTAAGGAAGCTTTGAAACTCTTAAGAAAGCCTTAACAACTCTCCTATAGTTGAACCTCCCGATTGGAATTTACCATTTGAAATTATGTGTGATGCTAGTGATTTTGTCGTAGGTGCTGTTCTTGGACAAGAGTAGATAAAAACTAATGTTATTCATTATGTTAGTAAAACTCTTGATGCGCTCAAAAAAATTATGCTACAACTAAAAGGAATTATTAGTGTAGTCTTTGCTTGTGATAAATTTAGATCTTATATTGTTGATTCAAAAGTTACTATTCATACTGATCATGCCGCAATTAGATACCTAATGACAAAGAAAGATGCTAAGCCGAGGCTTATTAGATGGGTACTTCTTTGCAAGAATTTGATTTACATATTGTAGATAGGAAAGGTGCCGATAATCCTGTTGCTGATAATTTGTCTAGATTGAAAATATTGCTTATGATCCTGCTCCCGTTAATGATAGTTTTCCAAATGAACAATTGGCTGTGATAAAGGTGAGCTCACGTCCTTGGTATGCGATTATGCTAACTTTATTGTTTCCAAGTACTTGCCTCCAACCTTTTCACCAAGAAAGGAGGAAATTCTTGTATGATTTGAGGCATTATTTCGGGATGACCCACACTTATATAAAGAAGGAGTGGATGGTATTATGCGAAGATGTGTTCCCGAATATGAACAACAAGAGATATTGAGTAAATGTCATGGCAGTGCTTATGGAGGACATCACGCCTGAGAAAGAACCGCGCAAAAGTTCTACAATCAGTTTTTATTGGCCAACTCTCTTCAAGGATGCGAGAAAGTTTATTTTATCTTGTGATGAATGCCAAAGGGTTGGTAATATCTCCAGACGCAATGAAATGCCTATGAATTATACTCTTGTTATTGAACCGTTTGATTGTTGGGGATTTGACTTCATGGGACCTTTTCCCTCTTCAAAAGGTAACACTCATATACTTGTTGTCGTTGATTATGTTACTAAATGGGTGGAAGCCATACCTACAAAAAGTGCTGATGGTGAGACCTCTTTAAAAATGCTTTTAGATATTATTTTCCCTAGATTTGGAGTGCCTAGATATATTATGACGATGGAGGTTCTCATTTTATTCATGGAGGTTTTAGAAAAACTCTTGCTAAGTATGGTATTAATCATAGAATTGCTTCCGCTTATCATCCTCAAACTAGTGGTCAAGTAGAATTATCAAATAGAGAGATTAAATCTATCTTGCAAAAACCGTTAATAAATCTAGAAAGAATTGGGCTAGTAAATTGAAGGATGCACTATGGGCTTATAGAATGCTTATAAAAACCCCATGGGAATGTCACCTTATAAAATGGTTTAAAAGCTTGTCATTTACCTTTAGAGCTAGAACACAAAGCTTATAGGGCTGTTAGAGAATTAAATAAAGATCCTAAACTTGCCGGTGATAAGAGGTTGCTACAATTAAGTTCTCTAGATGAATGGAGAAGTGAAGCTTATGAAAATGCTAAACTCTTTAAAGAAAAAGTTAAAAAATGGCATGATAGGAGGATCATCAAAAGAGAGTTTAATATTGGGGATAAAGTCCTATTGTATCGGTCTCGTCTCAGATTCTTTGCAGGGAAATTACTCTCGAAATGGGAAGGACCATATGTTGTCGAGGAGGTGTATCGCTCAGGAGCAATCAAGATTAGCTCTCTCCAAGGCAATGCTACGCAAGTGGTGAATGGACAAAGACTCAAGCATTATATCTCGGGTGATTCTTATAATGTTGATGTTGATATTATTCAAGTGGAAACACCTAAGCTTTCATCAAAGGACAATTGACACCGCCTAACTCGACTTTGAATAGGTAACAATGGTAATGAAAAGTACGCAATTTACTTTCCGAACAATATTTTCGCTGCTTTTGGAAAATATGAGAAATTACGAGTTCGAAACGGAGGAAAGGACGCACGAGGGCGTGGCACCATAGGCCGCGCCAGCTGTGGCCCGCGCGACCTAGGGTTTGGCCGCCCGTCGCCCCTTTCCGACTGTTCGATCCGGTACTTTCCTTTTGTCGAGAAATTTTGCTATATAATCCCCCCCGGAGGTCCGTATATCGTGTTCTCGACGTGTTTTGCTGTTTCGCCAGATTTGCTTCGGATCTAGAGCCACCATGTCTCTAAGCCCAAGGACAACTCCCAAGGATGTTGGCAACTTGTACATGGAGGAGTGAAGATGCACCCAGTTGTTGCGCCGTTGAAGGAGAACTGCAGGTCAAGGATGTCCAGTGGTCCTAAAGGAGAAGGAAGCCTGGAAGACAAAGGAGAAGCTAGAACAAGAGGTTTTCAAGTACAAGAAGATGGCCGAGCGTGAGGTGGATATCTTCCACAGATTGTGTCCGAACTCATTGCCGAACATGAGAAGGAAACTGAAAGCTTTGGAGCGACATCCTCTCACTTCACGACACCACCAACAAGCTCCAAGCACAACTCTTGAATCAAACCGTGAGTATGAAAACAGGTTTAACTACATAAGCTGCAGTTTCAGGATTCCCGAGACCAAGATGTCGTTTTGATGGAGAGCCTCTTCCTTGGAAGTCCGATGACGGAATTCATCACCACCATCTCCTCAGGAGTAATTCATCATCGGTATTGGCATCCCCTTGGTTTGTTCCAAGCTTGGGGGAATGCCGGGATCACATTATCACTACCTTTACTTTTATTGTCAAGTAGTGTCATATCATGAATAGGGAAGTTATCGTATAAAATGGGTTGCGTTTGGAAGTATCTCTCCTTTAGTTGTCTATGTATCCCTTGGTGTGAGTTATCGATATGGAATATTAATGAGAAGTCTTATCATTTACATATTGCACATCTTATTTTAGTTTGCAATCTCTATGATTCATCTTGTTGTTAGTATTGGTATTACTTTGGGAGCATTGAATAAATCTATTTGGTTTTGGCAAACTTAGCATTGGTCAATAGCAACAACACTTTGAGGTTTAAATAGAAAAGAGAAATACATGTAGATGTTTCATTGTCTTTCTTGTTAGCTCATAGTTCATTATTCTGAAGTTAAAATTGTTTGTGCTTACAAGGAAGATGCATGACTGTTTCTATCATATGTATATTTGTTTGTTTCCCTTTTATGCTTGCTAATTAACCTTGCTAGCCAAAGACCTGTACGAGAGGGAATACGTGCATCCAAACCTTCAACCAAACCTATGTTATTTGTGTCCACCATACCTACCTATTACATGGTATTTTCTGCCATTCCAAGTAAATACTTCATGTGCTACCTTTAAACAATTCAAAACTTAGTATCTCTTATTTGTGTCAATGTTTCATAGCTCATGAGGAAGTATGTGGTGTTTTATCTTTCAATCTTGTTGGGCAATTTCCACCAATGGACTAGTGGCTTCATCCGCTTATCCAATAATTTTGCAAAAAGAGCTGCAATGGGATTCCCAGCCCAAATTAATTAAACTAAATAGACACTCCTCCATGGTATGTGATTGATGGACGGCACCCAAGGATTCGGTTAGCCATGGCTTGTGTAAGCAAAGGTTGGGAGTGTCATCATCATCATAAAGCTAAAATAAAAGGCACTCCTTCATGGTATGAGATTGTTGGCAGGCACCCGAGGATTCTTAGCCATGGTTTGTGAAAGAAAAGGTTGGAAGGAGTGCCACACAAAAGGAAAATATTATGGGAGCCGCTCTTAGGAGGTTGTCTGGCAAGGGGGTTAGAGTACTGCCACTCGTTGACAACAATAAACACCTCTCAAAATGTTACTTTTATTATCTCTATATGATTTCAAAACTGAAAGAGCTCTAGCACATGATTTAATCCTGCTTCCCCGAAGGGCCTGTCTTTACTTTATGTTGAGTCAGTAAACCTATTTCTCTCCATATCAAGCAAGCATTTGAGTAGTTGTGATCAAACCATTATATTGTGATTTGCTACATCATGTCTTTTATTCTTCCTTGTTTAGTACAAGTTTTATCTGAATGAATATAGCTTTGCAAGTTATCAATGATTATGAAGAGACCATTATGATTGAGTATGCAAGTTGTGCATTATAAACTTTAACATGAGAGCGCTGCTCAATAAGATAAATCTAATCTATTAATTGTTCTCTGACCAAGAACGAAGTTTGCCATCACCAATTATGATTTCTCATGCACCTTTACTTGTGATTACCTTATACTTGTTTCAATATGAGTTATAAGAGGTTGTTTACTATAATGTCCTGTGTGAATGAATATGATGTTTCTTGTCCGTATTTTGGTTATCGACTCTTCACTCCATAAACATGTGGTCATGTCTATTGAGTTCAGTTTCGCTTGGGGACAAGCGAAGTCTAAGCTTGGGGGAGTTGATACGTCC
Organism: Lolium multiflorum; assembly: GCA_030979885.1. NCBI lineage: Eukaryota > Viridiplantae > Streptophyta > Magnoliopsida > Poales > Poaceae > Lolium > Lolium multiflorum. The sequence goes on from CM061748.1 coordinate 257,531,072, forward strand.
AATTTGCATCACTATTTTATATCATAATTTGTGTTATTCATTGATATATTTCATATTGGGACACAATACTTATGTTATTTCATCTATTTTGCATGTTTCATCATTATTGGAGGATCGAACACCGGAGCCAGGATTCGGAAAAAGCACCTAACGCAATATTTCTAAGATCAACCGTGGAAGGAAATTATACCAAAAATCCTATTTTTCAAGATGACGAAGGAAGCAAGGAGGAGCCAGAGGAGCAGGTGGGCCCACACCCTAGGCGGCGCGCCGCCCCGGCCCGCCGCCGCCATGTGGTGTGAGGGCCCACGACCCTTTCGCCTCCTTTTCCAAACCCTTCGTCCGAAGACCTAAGCCAGGGGGTACCTCATGAAGACACGGCCACGCGGGAGAACACAGAGAGAAAGAGCTCTCCGGCGGAACTGCCGGGAAATTCTCCGGAGGGGGAAATCGACGCCATCGTCACCGACATCGAGCTGGACATCATCACCATCACCATCATCATCATCTCCACCATCATCACCGCCGTCATCACCGCTGGACACCGCCGTAGCAATTTGGGTTTGATCTTGATTGTTTGATAGGGGAAACTCTCCCGGTATCGATCTATACTTGTTGTTGATGCTATTGAGTGAAACCATTGAACCAAGTTTATGTTCGATTGTTATTCATCATCATATCACCTCTGATCATGTTCCATATGATGTCTCGTGAGTAGTTCGTTTAGTTCTTGAGGACATGGGTGAAGTCTAAATGTTAGTAGTGAACTATGGTTGAGTAATATTCAATGGTGTGATATTTAAGTTGTGGTGTTAGTGGTGTCATGTGAACGTCGACTACATGACACTTCACCATTTATGGGCCTAGGGAATGCATCTTGTATTCGTTTGCTAATTGCGGGTTGCTTGAGGAGAAACCTAAACCCCGTTGGTATATCGATGGGAGGGATCGCAGGATCTCAGAGTTTAAGGCTGTGGTTAGATTTATTCTTAATTACTTTCTTGTAGTTGGGATGCTTGCAAGGGGTATAATCACAAGTATGTATTTAGTCCTAGGAAGGGCGGTACATTAGCATAGGTTCACCCACACAACACTTATCATAACAATGAAGATTATTTAGCCGTATGTAGCGAAAGCACTAGACTAAAATCCCATGTGTCCTCGAGAACGTTTGGTCATTATAAGTAAACAAACCGCTTGTCCTTTGTGCTAAAAAGGATTGGGCCACTCGCTGCAATTATTTCTCTTGCATTTTACTTACTCGTACTTTATTCATCTGTTACATCAAAACCCCCGAATACTTGTTTGTGAGCATTTACAGTGAATCCTTCATCAAAACTGCCAACACCTTCTGCTCCTCGTTGGGATCGACATTCTTACTTATCGAAGATACTACGATACACCCCCTATACTTGTGGGTCATCATCCACCATATCTACCTACTGCATGGTATTTTCTGCCATTTCAAGTAAATACTTCATGTGCTACCTTTAAATAATTCAAAATTTATTACTTCTTATTTGTGTCAATGTTTTATAGCTCATGAGGAAGTATGTGGTGTTTTATCTTTCTTGTTAGGCAGCCTCCACTAATGGACTAGTGGCTTCATCCACTTATCCTATAATATTGCAATAAGAGGTGGCAACGGGGTTCCCAGCCCCAATTAATCAACTTTCATTAATAATTCTCTTCACATGTTTTGCGCTGATTCATCAGTAAGCAACTTAATTTTGCAATAGACACTCCTCCATGGTATGAGATTGTTGGAAGGCACCCGAGGATTCGGTTAGCCATGGCTTGTGTAAGCAAAGGTTGGGGAGTGTCATCCTTAAATAAACTAAAGTACATGTGTAAACAAAAGAGAAGAGGGATGATCTACCTTGCTGGTAGAGATAACGTCCTTCATGGGAGCCGCTCTTGAGGTCTGTTTGGCAAGGGGTTAGAGTACCCGCTACGTTGACAACAACAAACACCTCTCAAAACTTTACTTTTATTCTCTTTATATGATTTGAAAACTGAAAAGCTCTAGCACATGATTTAATCCTGCTTCCTCTCGAAGGGCCCGTCTTTTACTTTATGTGAAACATATTTCCCTCCATCTCAAGCAAGCATTTGAGTTGTTGAGATCAAACTATTATATTGTGATTTGCTTCATCATGTTTTTACTCTTTCTTGTTTAGTACAAGTTTTACCTGAATGAATATAGCTTTGAAAGTCATCAATGGTTAATATGATTGAGTATGCAAGTTTACCATAAGTTTTAATATGAGAGCGCTGCTCAATAGATAAAGTATAATCTGTTAACTGTTCTGACCAAGAACAAAGTTTGCCATCACCAATTATGATTTCTTATGCACCTTTATTTGTGATTACCTTATACTTGTTTCAAGTTGAGTTATATGAGGAAGTTGTTTACTATAATGTCTTGTGTGAATGAATATGATGCTTCTTTCCGTATTTTATTTATCGACTCTTCACTCCATAAACATGTGGTCCTGTTTATCGAGTTCAGTTTCGCTTGGGGACAAGCGAAGTCTAAACTTGGGGGAGTTGATACGTCCAATTTGCATCACTATTTTATATCATAATTTGTCGTTATTCATTGATATATTTCATATTGGGACACAATACTTATGTTATTTCATCTATTTTGCATGTTTCATGATTATTTGGAGATCGAGCACCGGAGCCAGGATTCTCTGGAAAAAGCACCGTCAGATGCAATATTTCGGAAGATCAACTGTGGAAGGAAGTTTTACCAAAATCCTATTTTTCCGCATGACGAAGGCCAGAAGGGGGAGCCGTGACCAAGGTGGGCCCACACCATAGGCGGCGCCCATGGCTCGGCCGCGCCACCATGTGGTGGGCCCCCACACCTCTTTCGCCTCCTTTTCGCGAAACCCTTCGTCTCGAAGACCTAAGCCACGAGGAATCCTCACGAAGGGTTACACCGCCTCGCGGGGCGGAGAACACCGAGAGAAAAGAGCTCTCCGCGGCAGAACTGCTGGGGAAATTCCTCCTGGGGAAATCGACGCCATCGTCACCGTCATCGAGCTGGACATCATCTCCATCACCATCATCATCATCTCCACCATCATCACCGCCGTCTCCACCGCCGCACATCGTCACCGCGTAGCAATTTGGGTTTGATCTTGATTGTTTGATAGGGAAACTCTCCAGTATCGATTTCTACTTGTTATTGATGCTATTGAGTGAAACCATTGAACCAAGGTTTATGTTCAGATTGTTATCCATCATCATATCACCTCCGATCATGTTCCATATGATGTCTCGTGAGTAGTTCGTTTAGTTCTTGAGGACATGGGTGAAGTCTAAATGTTAGTAGTGAACTATGGTTGAGTAATATTCAATGTTATGATATTTAAGTTGTGATGTTATTCTTCTAGTGGTGTCGTGTGAACGTCGACTACACGACACTTCACCATTTATGGGCCTAGGGAATGCATCTTGTACTCGTTTGCCAATTGGTTTATGACAAACCTAAACCCCGTTGGTATATCGATGCAGAGGGATCGCAGGATCTCAGAGTTTAAGGCTGTGGTTAGATTTATCTTAATTACTTTCTTGTAGTTTGATGCTTGCAAGGGGTATAATCACAAGTATGTATTAGTCCTAGGAAGGGCGGTACATTAGCATAGGTTCACCCACACAACACTTATCAAAACAATGAAGATTAATCACCTATGTAGCGAAAGCACTAGACTAAAATCCCATGTGTCCTCGAGAACGTTTGGTCATTATAAGTAAACAAACCGCTTATCCTTTGTGCTAAAAAGTATTGGGCCACTCGCTTAATTATTTCTCTCGCATTTTACTTACTCGTACTTTATTCATCCGTTACATCAAAACCCCGAATACTTGTCCGTGAGCATTTACAGTGAATCCTTCATCGAAACTGCTTGTCAACACCTTCTGCTCCTCGTTGGGATCAACATTCTTACTTATCGAAGATACTACGATACACCCCCTATACTTATGGACATTAGCAGTAGTGGTTTATTCTTTCGTAGTAGTAGTACGTACTTACTTTTTTAGTTCGTTCGACAATGTTACATGAAGAAAGGTTTATGCAAAAAACATTTTAAAAAAGTTCGAATCTAAAAATTGTTCAAACTTAAAAAAAATTAAGATTAAAATGTTCAAAATAAAAAAAGTTAAATTTTGAAAAAAGTTTAGATTTCAAAATTGTTCAAATTTTAAAAAGTCCAGATCTAAAAAATGTTCAAATTTAAAAAATGTTGAAACATAAAAAATGTTCAGATTAAAATAATTTTTGATTAAAAATGTTCAAAATAAAAAAGTTCAATTTCGAAAAAAGTTCAGATTTCAAAATTGTTCAAATTTTAAAAAATTCAGATCTAAAAAATGTTCAAATTTGAAAAATGTTCAAACATAAAAATTGTTCAGATTAAAATAATTTTTGATTAAAAATGTTCGAAATTAGAAAATGTTCAAATTCAAAAAAGTTCAAATATGAAAAAGTCCAAATTCAAAAATGTTCGAAATCGAAAAAGTTTAGAATTTACTTTTTTTAAGAAAACCGCTGTTAAAATCAAAAACCAGAGGAAAAAAAACCAAAATGAAACCGAAAAAAAGAGAGGAAGGAATGGAATAGGATTACGGGAACTGTGGTTAGATGAGCAGATGTACTCGAACCGTTTCTGGGCCTGGCCCATATATGAGGGAGGTATGCGGAGCGCCAGATAGGCATCGCTATAAGCGATGAATAGGATTCGCCGAGGAAGGGGGAGATCTTCAGGCGACGGAATGGCAGAACACTCTGTGTCTTTAAAGTGATTGGGCTTTGTGGCCTGACTAGCCGTGTCAAATCATCCAATGCTCCCGGGATGATATTATGCTGTATTGGTCCATCTGATATTAAATGAGCCCAATTCGGTGAACTTGCTGGGCTCCTCTAGGTGAGCCGCAAGGCCGCAGTTACCGAAATACCGAGCCCACCTACGGCATGGAGTCGAGTACAAACTCCGGTTCAGGCGAGAGCGGTTTGGCTTGGCTCGACCGGACCGGATCAATAGTCGCGCGGACTCCCTACCGAGATGGCGCCGCCGTCACCACCTACGCCGGCGGCGAGGCTACTGAGGGAGTACGGTGAGTCTCTTTGAGTTCAGCGCTCTTTCCATATGGTGCTTTGCTATCGAGCTCCCGGAGCTTCTGGAAGCGGGGTTCTGCTTCTGCTTCTGCTGCGGTGAAGGGGTTTGGGGATCTGATGCGCCGGGAGCTCGCTTGCAGGCTGGGACCTGATGCTCGGGTCGATCGCCGCCTTCTACGCCGTCATGGTGCCGTACACCAAGGTGGAGGAGAGCTTCAATGTGCAGGTTCTTGTTTGGACTCTCACCTGGTTGGATAGTTTAGCCCGCCTAGCTTGCTTTCATCTATGCTGCATCTGGGAATAGCTATGTTTATGTTTGACCAACACTTCGCTTACGCACGGTTAGTTAGTTTGCAGCCATTTTTCTTTTCAGAATCTGGTTCATTCAGTAATTTTCGTCGTACAATGAAATTATCTGAGCTTTCTTTCCCTTGCCAGTATCAAATTTGGTATTTGTTCATTATTGGATTTTCCCCTTCAATTAGTTTTTTTAGTCCACTATATTTCTTGTGCTCGCGCTTGTATTGTGATGCAGTTCCACTGCTTCGTCTAACGTTTGAGTGGTTTATTCTATAGGCCATGCATGATATTCTGTACCACAATCATCACATTAATAAGGTAATCTCTGCTGCTAATTTCTCTCCAGTTCTACTTCAATATTATATGGTTGATGTTTGTTAGTTGATTTCTGTATTATGCGTTTCTTTCCAATTTGCTGCAGTATGATCATTTAGAGTTTCCTGGTGTCGTTCCTCGGACATTTATAGGTAATGATCACTCTTGCCATGAAACCCTTGATATGCACCGCATGATAATATATCGATGCCTGGTTCATGTTTAATATTTGATAAGTTATTGATCAAACCCAGATAGAACCAAACCAGTAAGACACTAACATGTATGGCTACGTCAAATGTGATGTTAATCGCATGATGTTTCAGGTTTCATGTTAGTCCTGACAAAGCATGAGACATTAATATCATGTGCTCCTTGTTTTCCAGGAGCATTGGTAATAGCTATCATCTCATCGCCTGCAGTTCTCATAATGTGTGTAATTCATGTTCCAAAAGTTTACAGTCTTCTAGCAGGTGATTATCATGAGCTTAAAACATGCTTCAGTTCATTCTTATGTTTTTTTTACTATAACTTCCTGGTTAATGTATGTTTGACAGAGTGATATTTTTATGTGTGCTTTTTAGTTCGATTAGTGTTGGGCTGTGCTATCCTGATGACTTTGAGACTTTTCCGTGTTGAGGTATTCTCTTGTCATTTCTGTTTCATTAGATGTTGTCAATTTGAGTTTAACTTCGATGTTCATACAGTATTTGTGTGCCCCTGGAAATGAATAAGAACTAAATCCGTCAATGTGCGTTAGTTTTCCTTTGAACTGGCAAGCTACCTACTTACAGGAAAGGAACCAAAATTACAAAACATATATTGCTTGTGTTATGGTGTTGCGAGAAAAGCGGAGATGATATGAGTGAGAACAATGAGCCAGATTCTTTGGGTGTATAAAGTTGTTAAAATTAAAGATAGAACCCATCTAACTCATTCTGTCCTTTCGTAATCTAACTTTGTCTTTCATAACTTACTTTTTAACTCCTAAGTCCTGACTTAGTTGGCAAGGAAAAGAGTCCTAGTAGTAGCAGTCTGCAGCAGCCACCATCGCCTTTAGCTCTGGTTCATGAGCGTGGTGAACTTAGGGTGCTGGCTGTATGGCAGGCCCCCGTAATATTTTTATCGTATATGGATTTGTCCACCTGGTAGATCCTTAGTACCATGATCCAAATTTTAGACTGCCTTGGAAGTATACGTAAAGACTAAAGTGCATGATTCTCTGTTCTACAACGAGCATATGTTCCCAGTACACTGATCTTGCTTGGACTCTAGCTTTTCTTTCTTGGTTTGGAGCAGATGCACTTCTAAACTTGCTCTAATTCCACGGAGTGAGTTTCGTCTAGCCAAACAAGATAGAACAACTTAGTTTTGTTCAAAACCTCTGCACCCTCTGCTTAGTTTTAGTCTCCACATAAGGTCTGCCCCTTCATACCAAGGATAGCTGGGTGAGGGATTTTTTCTTTTTTCTGGATCCATATTCGTACAGTTGCATGTGTGGTTGGCTCTCGTCGTTGGACGTTTTGTTTTCCTGGCCCCACAATGCCCACTTCTCTCTGCATGCTGGTTGTACGTGCAGAAGTGGAGGTGTACTTTTGGGAACCATCACTGCTAAATGGCAACACACAGAGCACTGTGGAAAAACTGGGAAAAGTCATCACGAATCATTGTACCCACAATATCCCTTTGGCTTGTATTGCTTTGCTTTGACTGTTCTGTGTCATCTCAAGTAACTCTTAAATGGAATTCTTTTGTATGACAATTAGCATGAACTGTCGCCCTGTCCTTCATATATCATGATTTGCTTGGCTTTGTTTATGACAAGCAGGTAAAAAGAAAGTTTGGTCACCATGTTGAAGCATTCTTTGCGATACTAACTGCTATCCAGTTTCACGTTTTGTTCTACTCGACTCGGCCCCTTCCAAATATATTCGCTTTAGCTTTAGGTGAGCACATTAACTTCTACTGTTTTTATATGGAAATACCATCAATCTACTTCGGAGATTGTAGTATTCATGCAACTCATATGTGCTTTCTGTTCTGCAGTTAACTTGGCATACTCTTTCTGGTTCAAGGGAAATTACCTGCGCACATTACAGGCACTGGTATGCCTATTTTGGCGCCTTTACCTTAGCTTCGTTCGTTCTTTTTTTTTTTAACAGAAGCTTCATTCGCTGTTATATGCATGATATTTTCACACTATTTAGAGATTACCAATTAATCATATATACATTGATTTTCAAATTTTAGCTACTGCGCATGTAAATATTAAGTACAACAAATGGGGGATCGCGATATAATTTAGTTTTTACTCTGGGTTCAGTAAGTTGTCAGAAAAAAAAATCTCTGGGCTCGGTAAATCCTGTTATTATTTTACTAAGTTGGAATTTTAAGATCAGCGAAATATGTTTCGCTTTTACCAAACTTCGTCTAATTGTCCATTTTACTTGCAGATTGTTGCAGCCACTGTTTTTAGATGTGATATGATTCTGCTTCTAGGTACAATAGGGATTACACTTTTGCTGGTGAGTGTCTGGCTTATCAGATTTCCTTTGAACAGTTGCATGCTTTTTTTTGTGATATTTTCTTTATTTGGTTAGTACAGTATATAGATGCTTCAGGAAAGGAGGGTGCCGATTGTATCTCTCTCTCTGTATATATATATATATTTTTTTTTATAAACGGGGGCAAAAGCTTTGCCTCATCCATTAATTAAGAAGAGAGTGCCCAGTTTTTAGGAGAAAACCGGGCGAAAACCTACAGCGACAGGGCCAAGCCCACACACGCCCACAAACAAGACACTCCAACACTTCAACATCGCAACACTAACAAACACTCAGACAAGACACTCCAACACCGATCCGTCAAGAACAGGCTACGACATTGGGGGCAACCGTCAGCCAACTGCGGATCCAGGGTAGGCAATAGCCAAGGTGGAGAGAAAATCGCAAACTTCCCTGGCGACGACCGCAGACAACAGTCCAGACTTAGCTCTCTATATAATGATATATATATATATATATAATTACAGCTATGTGCAGTAATAAGTTATAAACTTCATATTACTTGGTTGCTTGTTTCACTTGAGTTCCAAGTAACTTTTCTCATGGAGTAATATTTGCTGCAAGTTCAACGTTCAGGTTAGTTGATGTTTTATCACATCATTTTTTTTGTTTCTGTAGTGAATTAGTTAAACTCGTGTCAAGGATGATTACATGTGAGGTATCAGAAGTGTGGCTCACTAGACTATTATAAAATGACACTCTTAGAAAGCTATAGTAATCCTAGTCAAGTTTTTATGTACTTATTTGCACTTGAATAATATATGTATTACTGTTTTACTAATTATGTGTAAAGTTGGAGCTACTGACTTAGGTACACTAAGATTTTAATTTGACATTGCCATGACAGAGCAGGTCCTTTTCTCTATTGGAAGCCATAAAGTGTTGCATAAGCACCGCCGTTGTTTGCATTGGTATATTTCTTACACTACCTTGGGTTGTTCTGCGAGTTAACTTAACTTGAGTGTGTATGAAACCTTGTTTCGCTGTGAATAATCTTCTCAGGTTTCACAGTACTAGTTGACTCGATAATGTGGCAGAGAATCATGTGGCCGGAATTCGAAGTTCTCTGGTTTAATTCAGTTCTGAACCGAAGTTCAGAATGGGGTGTATCCTTAATTCCTTATGTTTCTCGTGAAACTGAAGTCTATTTAGTTACTTATTTTTTGATAAAAAATACATGTTGAGAATGTCTCAGTAATGTTCCCTAATACTTTGCAGTGCATCTTGGGACATACCACACTTTGTCTTATGAACCAGAAATTTCTTTCTCCCCCTCCCAACTGTACAAGTTTCAAGTGTTATCCTCTTTCATTTACTTTGTAGAAACTTCTGATATGCACCGAACATTCTTGTTAACCTATGTATGCATGTGCTCAAAAGGAGGAAACATAACATACACATATTTCTTAGATTTCAAGAGGTATCCACTTCTTATTTTGGTTAAGAAAAATCGAAATGACGCTGTTATGAAACACCTACCTCTGTTCTCCATGACTATTTTATACTTCAGACACATTCGATCCATTGGTACTTCACCTCAGCACTTCCACGTTCCATGCTTGTGGCCTATCCTCTTTGCTTGGTAAGATAAGATCTTGACATTAAAAAGTTCATTATGCTGGATTTAACTTGGCTAGAACAAGTACACCACATCTTGTTGAATATGAAATGTCATGGGACCACCGGTTTATATTGCGACTATTTCAACGGTATACAGTATGTATAACAATGGATTTCCAGTTAGATCAACATACTGATAGTTAAATAACCATTTACCTTTTAAAAAGTTAATTAAGGTACCACTTTTACGTGGACTCTGTCTAAAGTAGACCATTCGATTGAATCAGCTAATGATATTTTCTGGTTGTTTTGTGATGCTTACAAATAGGCAATGTATCTCATCAGGTCTTTCTTTTAATGCCAGGTTGGTGCTCTTCTTGATAGGAGGATAGTCCCATATGTGATTCCAGTGACCTTATTTGTTGTACTCTATTCAAAACTCCCACATAAGGTTATACTTAATGTCTGGAGAATATTTTAATTTTTATATATCTGAAAAACATTAAGCTAATCTTGCACATAATGGCTGCTATTTTTATTTCAGGAGCTTCGTTTCATAATTGCCGCAGTTCCCATGCTTAATGTGTCTGCTTCTCTGGCAGCGAGCAGACTGTGAGCATAACCATTTTGCCATGTTATTTACTTCCTACCATTTTAACAGTGACAAATGCAAGATAGGAATGATAATGTCTTTTGTGTAACTATCTTTTGGTTCATGTTATATGTCTTTCCCACCTTTATTCTTGGTTTCGTGTTTTTGACTGGTCATTTTTGTCTTCGTTCATTTGCAGATATAATAACAGAAAGAAAACTGGGTGGAATTTCCTTTATGTTCTCATGCTTGGTGCCTTTCTTGTCAGGTAGAGCAATTCACTCTTAACGATTATAACATGTTTCCCTTTTGAAATAGCATACTATATATGTTACTTTTGTAAGCTAACATATAAATCTTTTAGTCTTGGATACTCTGCTGTGAGTTTCATGGCCTCCTACAGCAATTATCCTGGTGGCAATGCTCTAAAGGCTCTACATGAAGTAGGTGAGCTCTACTTAAATAAACTGAAATATGATCCGACACCAATTCTGTTCTATATGCAGAAACTGCAAAACATTGTTCCTCTGAATCAGAAGCAGCAAATGACAAATTGAGAAGCTTTTGACTCTTAGTAACTTATGCTGTTTTAGCATTCATGGGTATGCTGACAATTGTTAACCTTCATTGATGTCAGTTTCCAATAAACTTCGCATTCCTCTTTTACCAGATAATTCCACGAAGGAAAAAATGGTTCATATTGATGCCTTTACCGCAATGGGCGGAGTTTCTCGTTTCTGCGAAAATGAATATCCCTGGAGGTCCGCTACTAAACCGTAAAGTTATTATGGAATCTTGTATATGCTTGTCTTTTTTCTGTTCCCTGGCCGACATAAAAAGTGTTCTCTTTTACCAACTATTCTCTCACTTCTTTAAACAAAGTGAGTGTCTCCATATATACGCCAATATCCGATCCAATATGTACGTTCTTTTAGAATTTTATTATCAGTCAATAAGTTTGGCCATCGAAAAAGAACAAATTACTAGCATCTGAAACATCAAATTGATATTAATAGGTTTACCATGAAACATGCTTTTTATAAGGTATATTTACTTTTATGTGAGGCAAACTTTTTTGCATAGAAAGTGATGGTGAAAGTATCATCTAGGAGGCTGCTCTAATTTTGGATCAGAGGAAGTAGACCATATGCTAGTAGTATGTACCTTGTGTTGTATGCTCGTAGTGCCCTGTATGTACATTACTGGCATCTGGCCAGATCCTTGCTATACTATGTTCTTGTATCGAAAGAGGTTATAATCATGTTCAGAACTATGAGTCGCAAAATGGTTGACAAGAGGTTTTGGTGTGTCTGTCCCAGCATAGCCCATACGGCAAAGACTGGCACTGTACAATAGTGTACTCCATCGTTAATACTACGTTAGGCGTATTTTCATATTGCATGAATGTCAACTTACTCTGTATTTGCTTACACTGTCAGTGAGCCTCAATTGCTTTAAATCTAAATTTTTGTATTTGCTTTTGGACGCGTATTCTGTTCAATGGCAGGTACTCGAAGGAGGAAGGCATTTCCATTGAAGAATATCAGACAAGAAATTTCACCTATCTGCTGAAGTGAGTACAAGTAATTTTGTTCTCTTTTTTCTTTTTTTTGGTCACCCTGTCCTTTTTGAAATGGAAACTAAAATCTGTGTGAATGCCTGAGAAGATGCCTGAAAAGTTGGGGAAGCTCTTGATAGCCACTTGTTGGTAGAAAAATAGTTCAGAGAGTTTGTGCGCATCACCTTAATTCTGAATGCCTGAGAAGATGCAAATCACCAAAAGATAACTAATTTTGACGTAGAATTGATTAATATGAATCTCGCTTCCTGATGTGCTTCCGTACCTGTTTCTTTTGTTGGGCACATCAAACAGCGAGCACCGCTACATCAGCGGCTACAAGTGCCTGTTCGCCGTGGAAGGGTTCTCCAGAGCGAAAATTCAGCCCCGGTTTCCACCGCTTTCCCTGGTACGCTATCGAGCTGCTCCATCATCCCCATGTCTTGTTCTGTCAGGCATTTATGCCCTTTACCTCTCTCTCGCTCTCTCTTCTACGCCTGGATCAGTAGCTAATCTCGGCATTTACTTGGTGCAGGTGAAAGCGCCGAAAGTGTTTGTACATGGGAACACGGGAGATCCCGATATCCTCTCGCTAGATTGGCCCGGTTGCCCCTGAGGCTGAGGCGAAGAGGATGCTTGCCCAGATCTCTGTCACAGGACCACTAACTAACTACCAACAGTAGAAGATGCCGAGCGAGCGCGCGTGATTCATATGGAGCTCCTCCCATTTCCAGCTCTGGAAGGTCCCATCTTGTTAAGGCTAGGACACCGCAGTTTGGAGGTCAGGAAAATCTTGGACGCATGGAGTAAGGGAAAACTGGTTCATATTGATGCCTTTACCACGATGAGTGGACTTTCTCGCTTCTGCGAAAATGAATATCCCTGGAGGTCCGCTACTAGACCATAAAGTTATTATAGAATCATGTATATGCTTGTATATTTGATGCTCCCTGGCCGACATAAAAAGGTCCCTCTTTTACCAACTATTCTCTCACTTCTTTTAAGAAAGTGCACTTGTGAGTCCCTCTATATGTACTACAATCTCTGATCCAAAATGTACGTTTATTTAGAATTTTACGAGTCAAGCATTTTTTAGTTTGACCATCTATAAAGAAAAAAATTACTAGCATTGAAAACATCAAATTGGTATTACTAGGTTTACCTTAAGGCTAGCCATAGTGCTAGTATCATAGTATCATAGCTAGTTCCACAGAAGTGTTGATATGACAGCTAATTAAAGAGGAGAGAGGAGATTAGAGTACTTCATAGGTAGATACTGTATCATAGCGCACATCACGAAAAAAAAGTTAGAGCATCTCCAGCCGCGTCCCCCAAACCGCGCCGGATTGAGCGTTTGGGGGACGTGTTTTGTTCATGCCGCTTTGGGGACGTCGCCCTGCGTCCCCAAACGCCGCCCCCAAATATTTAAAATACTTCTTTTTAACAATTATCAAATATAACATATGAATAAAAATGTTTGCGAGGATTGTTTTCAAATTAAATTACAACAAACAATAAAACAAGTAAACAAATATAATAAATAGGGCTAGATGCTACATCAAGATGCCACGGTATTTCCTTTGATCCTCCACAAATGCTCAACGAGATCAGCTTGAACTTGATCATGAACATTGCTGTCACGGATCTCTGCATGTATGGCGAGAAAATCAGCAGACGACGCAACAAACAGCGGCCAATCGCGCCTACCTAGCAAGTCGTCGAGCACCTTCTGTGCGCAGAGGTGGGGCGGATTTGACGGCACGCGCCGCGGCGGCGCACGACGGCGGAGCCCCACCGACAACGGTGCCGACTCTCGCAGAGATCGACGCCCAAACGGCCGGGAAATCGGCGGGTGGGGTGGGAGGCGCGGGAAGGAAGGAGCGACGAGAAAAGAGGCGCGAACCAACGGTTTATGCAAATAGTCGACATGTGGGAGCCCGCCTCGCTTTTCGGTGTGTCCGGCGTCCCCGGAGCGTCCCATGTGGGAAGGGGACGGGCTCGGGGCACCGGACACCGTACCGGGCCGCGCCAAAATGGGCTTTGGGGTACGCGGCTGGAATGGTTTTTTGGTCCGGCGCACCCCAAATCCCTTTGGGGGACGCTTTGGGGGACACGGCTGAAGATGCTCTTAATACCAAACAAATCTTGTCCATAATTTTGCATTGAGATGCTACAAATCATTAAATATAATAAGATTATGATACCACTCCATGATACTATCCACTGTAGAAATAGTATCATATAAAAATATCATATGCAACCCACTATGATCAGCTTGAAACATACTTTTACAAGGTATAATTGTTTTTGTGTGAGGCAATATGTTTGCACAGAAATTGATGGTCAAAGTATCATCCTGGAGACTGTCCTAAATTTTGGATCAGAGGAAGTAGATCACACGCTAGTACCTTGTATTGTACTATGCTCTGATGCTTTGTGCCAGTAGTCCTGTATGCACATTGCTAGCATCTGGCTGGCTATATATATATACACATGTTCATCTATCGAGAAGAGATTATAATCATGCTCTGAACTATGAGTCGCGAAGTGGTGTACACAGGCAAGAGTTGTTAGTGTTTCTGCCCCAGCGTCCCAGCATATGGCACAGGCAAAGACTGCCGCTGGACAACAGTGTAGGGATCACAACTCCATCGTTGATTATGGTAAGTTGTATTTTCATACTGCACAAACGTTAGTTATACGTTTCACCATACATGTCTTGTTCTGTCAGGCATTTATACGTTTCACCTGTCTCATCTGTGTTAAACGAGGTTAAGGAGATACGATTCTAACCGGTACTATAAGTTGTTGAGAAGATAGATAGTCTGAATCTATAGATAAGTAGATAGACATGTACATTGTTATGGTTGTTGTAATCTGAACTAACTCTAGCTCGTATGAGCCCATATAAATACAGAGCCCTGAGGCTGATGCTAGGCACGGCACAAATCCAATCTCTTTCTCTTTCTTGTTTTCTTATATGGTATCAGAGCCAAACACTCCAATCCACCAATGGCTCCAAGCTCCACGCCGTCCGGTACTCCGATCAACATCGCGGCCACGCTGAGCGCCGCAATCTCCACCAAGCTCGACCAGGAGAACTACTTGATGTGGAAGGCGCAGGCTCTGCCGGCCCTCTACGGCAACGACCTGTTTGGATACGTTGACGGCTCTACCCCAGCACCGCCGAAACGCGTCCCTGCCGCCACAGGAAGCTCGAGTATGATCGACAACCCTGAATACACCACCTGGCGCAAACATGATCAGCAGGTCCTTAGTGGCCTGCTCTCCTCCCTCACCCCATCTGTTCTTGGCCACGTCCAACTCCTGACGACGTCGGCACAAGTTTGGGAGGCGCTGGATCGGACCTTCGCGTCTCGGTCCAAAGCGCGGATCGTGCAGCTTCGCACCGCGCTGGTGAAGCCGAAGAAGAGGGACACCTCCATGTCAGCCTACTTCCAGCACACCAAGAAGATCGCCGACACGATGGCGACGATCGGCAACCCGCTCGGCGACGACGAGATCGTCTCCTACATCCTCGCCGGTCTGGGTGAAGACCACGAAAACTTCACCACCTCCATGAGCGTGATTGCCGCCAACGAGGACTTCACCCTAGGTGATCTCTATGGTCATCTGACGGCATACGAGGCCCGAACCGGAGGACGTGGCTCGGGCGGCCATCATCATGATGCTCCGTTCCCACACTCCGCCAACAACGCCGCACGCGGTGGCGGCCGCGGGGGCTTCGGCTTCCAGCGTGGTGGAGGAGGACGCGGCCGAGGCGACGGCGGCCGCGGCGGCGGTGGCCGCTATGGCGGCTACAACGGCGGCGGCTACAACGGTGGCGGTGGCTACAACGGCGGCTACAATGGGGGAGCCCACGGCGGTGGCCGTGGCGACAACTACGGGCGTGACGGGAACGTGCAAGGCGGAGGGCGTGGCCGAGGAGGCAAATCAACCTGCCAGATCTGTGGCACCTATGGCCACGACGCCCTGCGCTGCTACTCGCGGTTCAACCACGCGATTCAACCAGAGAGCTCCACCCGCGCCGCCGCCAACTACACCAACGCCAACGACAACTACACCAGCGATCCGAACTGGTACATGGATTCAGGCGCGACTGATCACATGACGAACGACATTGAGCGGCTCCACGTGCACGAGAACTACAAGGGCAACGAGCAAATCCAAGTTGCCAATGGTACGCATATTCCTATCTTGCATATTGGTGAATCTAGTTTATCCGGTTCCTCTCATCCTCTTCGTCTATCTAATGTTCTGCATGCTCCTCGTATTAGCAAAAACCTTCTGTCCACAAACAAACTTGCCTATGATAATCATTGCTTCATTGAACTTCACCCTGAATCTTTCTTTGTCAAGGATCTCACCACGAGGGCAACTCTGCTTCAAGGTAGAGCTCAAGATGGCCTGTACCCAGTTCCACCACTTCGTCCTCACCGCTCACCACTTCATCCCCCACAAGCCCACATCACATCGCCATCCAAGGAACTGTGGCATCGTCGACTCGGACACCCTGCAACACCGATCGTCCAGGCCATCCTCCAGTCAAATAAGTTAGGATCAACACAAAATAATGTAGTGCCGCATGTGTGTGATGCATGCCAGCAAGCCAAAGTTCATCAACTGCCTTATGCAGATTCTAGTCGTATTTCTCAATTTCCTCTAGAACTCATCCATACGGATGTATGGGGTCCAGCAATTAAATCAGCTGGGGGTTTCAAATATTATGTTAGTTTCCTTGATGATTTCAGTAAGTTCACTTGGGTGTATTTGTTGAAACATAAATCCGACGTTGAGCATGTTTTCTACCAATTTCAGAAACAAGTAGAACTTTCCCTTGGCGCAAAAATCCTCTCAGTTCAATCTGATTGGGGAGGAGAGTACCACAAACTTCATTCATATTTTCGAGAAACTGGTGTTACACATCGTCTTTCGTGTCCACATACTCACCAGCAAAACGGAGCCATTGAACGCAAGCATAGACATTTGGTTGAAACCGCTTTAGCCCTCCTTGCCCAAGCATCTGCACCCCTCCGGTTTTGGGATGACGCCATTCTCACCGCTTGCTATTTAATCAACCGGATGCCTAGTAGAGTTATTCAGAACTCCACTCCCTTCACCAAACTGTTTAAAAGACCGGTTGATTACTCATACTTGCGCGTTTTTGGGTGCGCATGCTGGCCAAATCTTAGGCCTTATAACAACCATAAGCTCAGTTTTCGTTCCAAATTGTGCGTTTTTCTAGGATACAGCTCCCAGCATCGTGGATTCCGTTGTCTTGATCGTTCTACTGGACGAATCTATGTGTCTCGTGACGTCATTTTCGATGAAACAGTCTACCCATTCTCTAAAGATCAGTCCTCTCCACATCCTACGCCCACCGAAGATGCCATTCTCCTCTCTGAACCGGAGACAGATGACCCTCTATGCAATGATACGGCAGGTGCTACTGATTCTGCGTTCTCTCATGATGTTTCAGGTTCGGCCGACCCGTCCACGCATGACGATCGGCAGATGCATATGTTGCATGCACCCCCGCACGTCGATCTGCCGCCTGCGGCAGGCCATGGTGCCGCTCCGGACGAGCCTGGCAATGGGACTCCCGACGCCGACTCGTCTCCTCCTCGCACACCGTCTGCAACGGCCCACGATGCTCACGGGCCAGCCTCCTTGCCCTCGTCTGTTCAAACGGCGGATTCTTCCGCCACTTCGACAGACACTGCGTCGCCAGCCTTACCTGCTCGACGGCCGATTAAGCCTGTCCGTCTGTTTGATGGGATCATCCGCTACGACTCCAAGAAGCGCGCATTTGCTGCTGAGCCAACATCGCATGTTGATGCACTCAGCGTCCCTGCCTGGAAAACGGCCATGGATGCAGAGTTTTCTGCCCTGAAGATCAACAACACATGGCGTCTGGTTGATCCACCACCAGGTCGTCATATCGTCAGGTGCAAATGGGTGTTCAAGTTGAAACACAAACCTGACGGTACAGTGGATCGTCACAAGGCTCGGCTCGTCGCCAAAGGTTTCACGCAGCGCCAAGGCATTGATTATACTGATACATTTTCTCCGGTGGTTAAACCTACCACTGTTCGGCTGATCTTGTCTATCGCCGTGTCCCGGGGATGGCAGCTTCGTCAGGTTGATGTTCAAAACGCCTTTCTCCACAGCGATATTCAGGAGGAGGTATATATGTATCAGCCGCCAGGATATGTTGATCAGAATTTTCCACATCGTGTGTGCCGGCTGCAGAAGTCGCTGTATGGACTCAAGCAGTCACCAAGAGCCTGGTACTCCAAGCTCAGCTCCAAGCTTCAGTCCTTGGGGTTTGTTCCATCAAAGGCAGACACGTCATTGTTTGTGTTCATTCGTGGACAAGTGATCATCTATATGCTTATTTATGTAGACGACATAATTATTACTGGATCATGCAAACAAGCTGTTGACAGATTGATGGATCAGCTACATAGCTCTTTTGCTATTAAGGATTTGGGCAAACTATCTTTCTTCCTTGGTGTCCATGTGACAGATATTGATAATGGTGGTGTTGCACTCACTCAAGCCAGATATGCAACAGATTTACTTCAGAAGGTGAACATGCTTAATTGCAAGGAGATCTCAACGCCAATGTCATCCACAGAGAAACTCAGCAGAACCTCTGGTACATTGCTGACAGAAGATACAGCTTTTTTATACAGAAGTACAGTGGGTGCCCTGCAGTACTTATGCTTAACTCGACCAGACATATCGTTTGCGGTAAATAGGGTATGTCAATTCTTGGCTGCTCCTACGGACGTGCACTGGTCAGCGGTAAAAAAGATCTTGCGGTATGTGAAAGGGACAGTGAATCTTGGGTTACAGATTCGGAGATCTTCGTCAACAGAGTTGAGTGTATTCACGGATGCCGATTGGGCAGGGTGCCCGGATGATCGTAGGTCCACTGGAGGATATGCTGTTTTCTATGGACCAAATTTGATATCGTGGAGTTCACGAAAACAGCCTACTGTTAGTCGATCTAGCACGGAGGCGGAGTATAAGGTCATTGCCAATGGAACAGCTGAAGCTACATGGTTACAGTCAGTTCTCAGAGAACTGGGAGTGTTTCAGTCTCATGCACCAACGTTGTGGTGTGATAATCTTGGGGCGACGTTTCTCACTGCTAATCCTATGTTTCACGCTCGAATGAAACATATAGAAATCGATTTTCACTTCGTTCGTGAAAAGGTCTCCGCAGGGGCTCTGAAAGTCAGGTTCATCTCATCACAAGACCAACTGGCAGATATTTTTACAAAGGCTCTAGCTCGAGATGTCTTTGACAGGTTGAAGTTTGACCTGTGTTTAGTCAGTACACGTTTGGATCGAGAGGGGCTGTTAAACGAGGTTAAGGAGATACGATCCTAACCGGTACTATAAGTTGTTGAGAAGATAGATAGTCTGAATCTATAGATAAGTAGATAGACATGCACATTGTTATGGTTGTTGTAATCTGAACTAACTCTAGCTCGTATGAGCCATATAAATACAGAGCCCTGAGGCTGATGCTAGGCACGGCACAAATCCAATCTCTTTCTCTTTCTTGTTTTCTTATAATCTGTGCCTGGATCAGTGGCTCAGCTCGCTAAGCTAATCGCGGCATTTACTACTGGTGCAGGTGAAAGCGCCGAAAGTGTTTGCACATGGGAACACGGGAGATCCCGGTATCCTCTCGCTAGATTGTCCCGGTTGCCCCTGAGGCTGAGGCGAAGAGGATGCCTGCCCAGATCTCTGTCACAGGACCACTAAACTAACTACCAACAGTAAAAGATGCCGAGCGAGCGCGCGTGATTCAGGTGGAGCTCCTCCCATTTCCAGCTCTGGAAGGTGCCATCTTCTTGAGGCTAGGAAGCCACCGTCTGGAGGTCAGGAAAATCTGGGACGCATGGTGTAGGGGTTTAGGCCTCGCTGTCCTTATCTTAATTTTACACTTGTTTGTTGTAGCAGTAGTAGACAAATAAAGGAAGAAGAGAACAAGGAAGATGACACAGCCTTGCGACGGAAAGTGTATTATTCTACTGTTTGCGGTGCATCAGTGCGCTCGCTGTGTGTGTGTGTGTGTCTCCTAGTCGTAGTCGATGACACGTCCGCTCGTGAGCTTTCCATGTGCCGTTAAAGAACACCGTGTGAGGTCAAACGTGGAGCATCGTGTTGACAGTTGACGCGATCGAGGCCTGGCTGCCAGTGCTGCTTTCATCGGGAATGCACAGCGTCTGCCTGTACTGCACGCGCGATCTTGACCCTGCCACCAGATGGATCCAGAGATGGATTTTCTTCGTGTCTCTACCCCTTTCCCTGGGGCATCTGCCACCATCCCCGGGCACGCCTACTTCTGAACTGACGACGGGTCACCACGCACGCAACCCAGTCAGACTCTTCGGCTCTACCGCAAAGCTCTGTCTACTGCTGCTGCTACCGAGTAATCCACGAGCATTTTCCCTGGACACGTCGCGCGACCGTGCATTGACACCCGCCGGATCGATCGACCAGCTAGCTAGCTAGGCACTCGAATTGGCCTTGGAAATCGAGCCGGCCGCCCCTTGTCTCCGTCGTCACTGCCGGAGGACGGAAGCCGCCGCCGTCTACTCCGTACAAGATTATTAGGTCACGGTCGTGGTCATGGGGTACATGGGAGAACCGAAAGCAATGCACAAGTACTCGCCCTCCTCCGGTCCTAGCTGCCCACTCCGTCGTCCCATTCCCTCCGTTCAACTCCCCGGCCCGCATACCTCATTATTCAGCAGCCATCTGGTCGGTGGTGACCATTTGTTTAGCTAGCTTATACCTGTATGTATCCCATTTTTGTTCTGGTTCTACTAGACTAATTCGCCGTCGCCTCCAATTGACGCCGCCCGTGGGCGAACGAACCCAGCTTTTGTGATGCCACCCACATCCGACTTGCACATCAGCGATAGTGATGTCCGCGCCAAGCCCGTCTTCTGATCTCACTTCTATATGCACAAATGAGAGAAACACTCGTAGCTGGCCCAACAACGGGCCAGGGACTTGGCAAACGCTGTTCATTCTTGCCTTTCGATAATTTCCCTTTTCATTTCGCCATGTTCTCGACATAATTTTTTTTAACGAAATTAGGAGTGAATCATTCACGCATGTTTCTAGCATCTGCCAACCCCATCAACTGCTCCTGCTAGTGCTAGCTTTTAGCTGAGCCTTGTTCTTCCAATTAGCACCATACCTAGGCGAGGGGTGTCACTGTGCAACCTGTCCAGCCGAGGCGGGGCGAGATGGATCCAGAGACGGCAAGGTTGAACAGGTCGATGGCAACAGCCAACAGCCCTATTTGACCTGATCATGAAACGTTACACGAACGGAACTGAAGGACCGGTGCTCCCGCATCATTTTTCTGAATAATCCTATCCCTCTAGAGTAGCGCGGCGCTCAAATTGGATGTGATTCTTTTGCCTGAGTTGGCTGACAGATTGTGACCCAGCATGGTGGCATGTTCATCGCTTCGGTGATTCCCAGGGGGCCATGCCACGAGGGATGCTGCCATGAGGGCATCTCCAACCGCGCGATCCAAACGGACGCGCTGGACCGTCCATTTTGGGTCGTTTGGGTGGCCGAACAGACACGCGGACAGCGGGGCCCGTGTCCACGTGTCCGTTTGGATCGCTGCCTGCGACCCAAACAGACGCCACGTGGTTCGTCTTCCTTGCGCTGCGCCATGGCAGACCTCGACGGGACAACAATGGTGAACGCGGGAAAGTTCCGCGCGGAAAGTTCCCCGCCGGGAAAAAGACGGAGGCTAGAGACCGGTGGCTAGACCGCCTCTCCTCCCCCTCGTCCTCTCCCTCCAGCCCGGCGCCACCTGGGCCCGGGCCGCTCCCCTCGGCGAGGAGGAGGAGGAGGCGGAACGCGCCGGTCGTCGACGATGCGCCTCCCCGCCGCCGGCGGCGCGAAGGAAGGGCGGAGATGGAGGCGGGCGGCCGGCACGAGACCGCGGACGGCTGGTACGAGGCCGCGAAGGAGGAGAGGCGGCCGCCGCGGAGGAGGAGCCCGTGAACGAGGAGGACCTCGCGCTGGCCAACATCAACGCCGCCATCGAGGAGCGTCTCGCCGACCTCACGCGCGTGATGAAGGAGCACGAGGCGACCTGCCGGGCCGGCCGCCGCTAATTAGGCGACCTCCTCGGGCAGAAGACGCGAGCAGCCCGCCATCTCATCCAGATGCCCTCGCCCGAGCGGCGCGCACGGGAGGCTGCTGCATCGGCGGAGCGCGGCCGACAAGAGCGTATGCGTCGGCGGAACGGGAACCACGAGGCCCAGGCCGCCGGCCGCGTCCGCCTGGAGGCGCGCACCGTTGTGGAAGGCGCCGCCCTGCAGGAACTGGAGCTATGCGGGAAGCGGATGGTGCCGCCTCAGGAGGCGGAGCGCGAGCGCGCCCGAGACGCGCGGGCGAAAAGGAGAAGGATGAAGGCCTCCACCGCGCCACCCAGCTCGTAGCTGGAGTGGAATCCTCACGCGTACAGGCCGTCCGCGTCGAGTGAAATCCACGGCCCCAACTGCGAGCCGGCGAAGAGTCGTCGGCGAGGCCGCCGGCCCCATATGTATTAGGATAGAAGTAGTAGGCTAAAAAAATGTAATGGGTACTTTTTAATGAAAAATATTTGTTATGTCCATGACACGCGGGCCAGGGGGGACAAGGGGCGGACGCGCGCCACGCAAACTCGTCCCAGATTTGGACCGGGTTTGGGTCGTCCCAGACATCCATTTTTGGGATGGGTCCGCGCGCTGGAGCACGTTTTTATCCATTTCGACCCATCCGAACGCGTGGGCGCGGAATGGATCGCCCGTTGGAGATGCCCTGATGTGGGCATTGCACAACTCAGCTCCTGCCCATTATTATTGAGTAACCTTCAAATCCAAGCAAATCCTTTGACCAGATACTACCGGTGCAGCACCTCACCGGAGAATCTGCTTATCTGCAACTATATACGGTACTGAATGAAGATGATATACTGTACTACGCTTGTAATAAGAGTTTTTTTTTTTTTTTTTTTTTGCAAAATCAGTGCATGCCGTAATTGCCATTTCAAGATTTGAGTTTGCTAACAGAGCTCACCGTGTAAGAAAATGTATACGAGTTTGGCTAGACTAGGAATCTAAAATATCTTGTACTACTTTAAGGATGTGTTCGGTTCTAAAACCAAGTGGATTGGAACAAAACCATTTAGCACCTACAGTCAATTTCTATGTTCGATTGTGAAATGGAACAGAACCAAGTGATTCATTTATTGTTATGTCATATCACAAAATACCTTGCAGTGTGTGATATTATTAGCTAAGTTACTCCTACTATGAGCAGTCTGATGCACTTCACCGTCCCCACAGGCGCTGCAAAATCTACTCCTATATACGGTACTGAATGAAGGTGAGATACGCTCACAATAAGAGCTGCTTTTACAGAATCAGTGCATTGCATTTCTTGCTGAAATGGTGAGATATAGTGCTAGTACCGGTCAACCGGTGGTTAGCGAGTGCCGTGCACTGGTACATGGGCAGCTACCACTTCAGGCACAGGCCGATTTTCTTGCTCACGGAGGTACCGGATGTCATCTCCCTGTCGACTGAAACACGGTGTCGCTAACTCGCTGGCTTATACGCAAGGGAATGACGTTTACCTGCTTTAGTTTATGTGGTTGGAAAAGTTAGCATTAGGCCATGCCATCTTGGCCGGGAGTGCCCAGGTGTCACAATAAGTGAGGCGCAAACTATGTTTTTGATTTTTTTTAACCCTAAATGCTTGTCACAAATCTGCATAAAACAAAGGCTAAAATATCTCTAGATTCTCCGAAAAACATTTCGGGCGAGAAGGTAATACTCATACTAACAAATCATTACTAATACTAACTGATATTAGCGTATAATCGAAAATGTAACGTCTATTTGGTATGTTTATTTGATTCGTAGGTGAAACTAGGCATGATATTTCATTCGCCGAATGATGGAACCAAGAGTGACGAGCTCTTCCATGTTGCTAGCCACAGCCAGTAAACCTCCCACTGACTTGTCACGTCACAGTATACCGCTCACTTAGCCTCTATTAAGTGGGGTGCGGTTTTCGAGATCTAAATTTGATCTATAGTTTTGTCAAGGAATGCCATGAAATTCGTGTTCCAAAAATGTTTCTAATGCTATAATTATTTAAAAAATTAACAATTACATAACTAATTAAATTAGTGATCAAAGTTAAGACGCGGCCGCTTTATTTACCAGGGAGAAAAAGGCATACTGTTAGCACAAATGAAGACATGGAGTGGTTTTCGTTGACAAAAAAAAGACATGGAGTGAGAACGCCATTGTCGCTCACCGCTTCCCACAAAAGAGAAAACAATTCAAGCGCAAGCGAAGAAGGCCCTATGCTCCGATGCCGTTGCTGTGGGTACGAGACGGGGCGACGACAAGGAGGAAAAGAAGTCACACACGTAGGGCCGTAGGGGTCCTCCTGATCCCGCCCGGAACACTATGCCCAAAATTCGGTATTTTTTCCAAAGAATCGAGATGAATCATGCACTTTTTTTTTGAACAGGGGACAGGGTCCGAAGACCCTAGAAGCTGCATATATTATCCAAGCGGTGGTTACGAATTACAACATAGCCCCTACAGGTCAGGGGTATTTTGGATAAGGACTGAACTTTTACAGAAGAAACCCTAGAAAAAATTGGTAAAAAGCAATCGGGTCCTCCTAGCTCTGCACCGCTTCCGACGGAACTCGCCGCCGATTTGCTCTACCACAGTGAGGACACCGGCGCCGGGGACGAACCACTTGGTCTGGCATCGTGGTAGGAGCGGAAGATCTTCCCCTTGGACATCTTGCTGTGAGCGTGCGCAGACTTAGCCTCTGGGAAGAAGAAGCTCGGACTGAGCCGAGCACAAAGCGGCTCACACTGCCGCAGATAGCTTCGTCTGGCGCGAAGCTTGGCATCTCCAAGAATTGCAGCTTGACAAGAGCGAGAATCAACCCACTCTACATCTATCCCCAGAGCAGGAGGAAGAGAAGCAGGCCATGAATAACCTCCCATCCCAACGCCATCACCTCGATAGCTTGGAAGATGAAAGAAGAGCAAGTCATGTCGCCTCCGCTGCTCCTGCCGAGCCACCCCCACCATCGGAGGGTAAACACCACTTCTTGAAAGAACAACCACCAAGAAACACCTCTGCCTCTCCTCGCCACCACGGCCGGCCAGAAGCTTAGGTCCTACAGGGTGGAAGGCGTCACACCGCTCCTTCTCCTCGCCACCTTGGTCGGCTAACAAGAGCAGAAGAACACCATACCTGAACTCCAAGAAGCGGCCTGCAGCCACTGCTTTATTGAAGGAGACGGTGGCATATCCCATCACCACTGCCTCCGGCCATCGGAGCAACAACAAGAGAAGGAGAATCCCTAGAGCAGAAAAGATCTAGGCGCCGAGATCTTCCGCTCGTCTCCATCTACCGGGCAAAGAGCCCAAAACTGGCACAAGGCCAAGAACCCTAGATCTACTATGTACAGAGTACCGGCCTCTCCCCTCACATCTTCGTCAGACGGCGGCGCCGCCGGCCAAGAAGGAGGGGAGAGCCGGGGACTGATACGTCTCCAACGTATCTATAATTTCTGATGTTCCATGCTTGTTTTATGATAATACCTACATGTTTTGCTCACACTTTATAATGTTTTTATGCGTTTTCCGGACTAACCTATTAACAAGATGCCGAAGTGCGCCTGTTTTCTGATGTTTTTGGTTCCAGAAAGGTTGTTCGGGCAATATTCTCGGAATTCGACGAAACAAAGACCCAACATCTTATTTTTCCCGAAGACCCCGAACACCGAAGGAGAGTCGGAGGCGGGTCAGAGGGCCACCAAACCATAAGGCGGCGGCCGGCCCCGGCGCCTATGGTGAGGGGGCCCTGTGCACCTCCCGCGCCGCTCTTCGCCTATAAGACACCTTTCGACCTAAAAACGCGATACGAATTGATGAAACTCCATAAAGACTCCAGGGGCGCCACCGCCATCGTGAAACTCCGATTCGGGGGACAGAATCTCTGTTCCGGCACCCTGCCGGGACGAGGAAGTGCCCCCGGAAGCCATCTCCATCGACGCCAACGCCTCCATCATGTTCCGTGAGTAGTTCCCCCATGGACTACGGGTTCTAGCTGTAGCTAGTTGGTACTCTCTCTCCCATGTACTTCAATACAATGATCTCATGAGTTGCCTTACATGATTGAGATTCATCTGATGTAATCGGTGTTGCGTTTGTTGGGATCCGATGGATGATACATTATGATTAGTCTATCTATAAAGTTTGTGAAGTTATTGTTGCTGTAATCTTGTTGTGTTTAATGCTTGTCACTAGGGCCCGAGTGGCATGATCTTAGATTTAAGCTCTATAATTATTGCTTAGATTGTATCTACAAGTTGTTTGCACATATTGCTGTCCGAACCCGAGGCCCCAAAGTGACAAATTGGGACAACGGAGGGGAAGGCTGTGATATGAGGATCACATGTTTTCACCAAGTGTTAATGCTTTTCTCCAGTGCTCTATTAAAAGGAGTACCTTAATAGCCAGTAGATTCCCTTGAGGCCCGGCTGCCACCGGCTGGTAGGACAAAAGATGTTGTGCAAGTTTCTCACGTACGACTATATATGGAAAACATGCCTACATGATTAATAATCTTGATGTTCTGTCTTAATGCTTTCAATCCTATCAATTGCCCAACTGTAATTTGTTCACCCAACACTTGTCACTTGTTATTGGAGAGTTACCACTAGTGTAGATCGCTGGAGACCCCGGTCCATCTCTCATCATCATATACTCGTTCTATATGTCATTGGAAGTAGTATCAACTATTTTATGCTGCCATCGCCTCTGTGTTATTGCTACTACTGTTGTGTTACTGTTACTATTGCTCTCATATTACTGCTGCTTTCACATCACCCCCTACTAGTGCTTTTCCTGTGTGCACTGAATTGGCAACTCAGTTGTTAAGGCTTA
This sequence comes from Lolium multiflorum, assembly GCA_030979885.1. Lineage (NCBI taxonomy): Eukaryota > Viridiplantae > Streptophyta > Magnoliopsida > Poales > Poaceae > Lolium > Lolium multiflorum. The sequence continues at coordinate 257,558,138 of CM061748.1, forward strand.
TAAGTATTCTTTACCTCCCCTTGTGTCGAATCAATAAATTTGGGTTTTACTTCCCTCGAAGACTGTTGCGATCCCCTATACTTGTGGGTTATCAAGACTATTTTCTGGCGCCGTTGCCGTGGAGGCATAACTCTACTCATAAGTTCACCTGGGGAATACACTCTACATCTCTCTCTGTTTTTATTTTATTTTGTTTTGTTTTACTTAGTTTACTTTTGTCTAGTTTCTTTTTGTTTTGTTTTATTTTTCTCATATACCCAAAAATCCATAAAAATTTGAAAAACCGAAAAATTTAAAAACTGTTGTTATGGGAGAACCCACAACCTATTTGGAGCTTATTGAAATATATAATAATTATAGAGAATCAAGAACGGGTAAAGTAATGAGTGATGTGATAGAAAAAATGAATACAATTGCTAAAATCTTGCTTAAACGCCATGATATAAACTGTTGCTCTCAACAGGGTACTAAACATCTTAAATTCCAATGTGGCTTTAGTGAAGAAGTTTTAATTAAGAACTATAATTGGAATAGCTATATTCATCTTGGGTTCGAAGAGGTAGAATAATTTGTCTTATTTATGGGAGCTTCCGAGATCGAATCCTTCATGTCTAAAATTATGAAACTTGTCTTTTTTGTAAGGACCTTAAAGATTATGTCTCTTCTATCCTTAATTTTTGCATAGAAAGTTACAACAATAATCCTTATATCATTGATTATAAAGAGAGACTCATTAATGCACAAGAATGCACTCACAATTTGCAGGAACCGTGGAAGAAGAAATTGATGAACCCGAAAGCTCATTGGATGAAAAAGAGGAGGAAATTGATGAACTGAAAGCTCATTGGATGAAAAAGAAGAGGAGAGTGATGAACAAAAGGAGGAAGAATGGATTAGCTACATGCCAACCTTCTAATGAGAGTAACCCTTTATCTCTTACACTATTTGATTGTCCTCCATGCTTACCAAAGGAGGTTGAATGTTATGTTCCTGTGGATTCTCTTGAAATAGTACCTATGAGTAAAACTTGTGAGAATAATTATGCTACTGTTATCTATGATAATCCATGCTATTTTGATAAATCTTATGATAATGCTTTGTTTGTGCCTGATGTCGAAATGCATGATACTAAAGAGTTTTGCGTAGCAAATGTTTATAATAAAGCTCTAGATGATGGTCCTATGTTACTTGATAATATTAATTGTACTACTAATGAAAATGGGATTGGAGAGTTCTTGACTTTATGTAGGAGTCCCATATCTTTTGATATTGATCAATCATCTTGTTATATTATTGATAAAAGTGGGTTTGAAAGTTTTAATCCCACTATTTTTGAGCTTGATAAAAATTATATGTTTGTGGATCATGAAAAGTATGCTGCATGTGATAGTTATATTGTTGAGTTTGTTCATAAAGCTACTGAAAATTATTATGAGAGAGGAAAATATGGTTGTAGAAATTTGCATGGTACTAAAACACCTCTCTATATGCTGCTTTTGAAGTTACTCTTGTTTTACCTTCTTATGCTTGTCACTTTGTTCTTCATGAATTTATTTGTGTACAAGATTCCTATGCATAGGAAATGGGTTAGACTTAAATGTGTTTTGAACTTTCTTTTTGATGCTCTCTTTTGGTTCAACTCTTATTTCTTGCGAGTGCATCATTAAAACTGCTGAGCCCATCTTAACGGCTATAAAGAAAGCACTTCTTGGGAGATAACCCATGTTTTTATTTTGCTACTATTTTGTTGTGTCTTGGAAGTTGTTACTACTGTAGCAACCTCTCCTTATCTTTATTTTATTGCAATGTTGTACCAAGTAAAGTCTCTAATCGAAGGTTGATACTAGATTTGGATTTCTGCGCAGAAACAGATTTCTATCTGTCACGAATTTGGGCAGGGTTCTCTGTAGGTAACTCAGAAATATCTGCCAATTTACGTGCGTGTTCCTCAGATATGTACGCAACTTTCATTAGTTTTGAGTTTTCTGATTTGAGCAACGGAAGTACCTCTTAAAAATTCGTCATTACTGGCTGTTCTGTTTTGACAGATTCTGTCTCTGTTTTTTGCATTGTCTCTTGTGGAATTTAAGCAAGGCTTTCTAGACGTGGAGAGCTGTAGCTAATGTTTTATTGAGTTCTTGCAACGTATCACTACAGGGCTAAGGTGGATTAAAGTTTTTTTGAGTACTAACCGCTCTAATGAAGTTTATGTGAAGTTTGGTGTGAAGGAAGTTTTCAAGGGTCAAGAGAGGAGTATGATATATGATCAAGAAGAGTGAAAAGTCTAAGCTTGGGGATGCCCCCGTAGTTCATCCCTGCATATTTCAAGAAGACTCAAGCGTCTAAGCTTGGGGATGCCCAAGGCATCCCTTCTTCATCAACAATTTATCAGGTTTCTTCTATTGAAACTATATTTTTATTCGGTCACATCTTATGTGCTTTACTTGGAGCGTCTGTATGTTTTTTGTTTTTGTTTTTGTTTGAATAAGATCGGATCCTAGAAATCCTTGTGTGGGAGAGATACACGCTCCGCTTTTTCATATGAACACTTGTGTTCTTCGTTTTACTTTTAATGTTCAATGACAAAAGTTGGAAGCTATTGCATTTATTGTTATTTGGTTGGAAACAGAAAATGCCTCATATTGTCTTGGATAATTTGATACTTGGCAATTGTTTTAAACTCTCAAGTAGATCATGATAAGCTCATGCATCATGTAGTTTGAACCTATTAGTGGAGAACTACCGTAGAGCTTGTTGAAATTGGTTTGCATGATTGGTCTCTCTAAGGTCTAGATATTTTCTGGTAAAAGTGTTTGAGCAACAAGGAAGACAGTGTAGAGTCTTATAATGCTTGCAATATGTTCTTATGTGAGTTTTTGTACGGTTCATACTTGTGTTTGCTTCAAATAACCTAGCTAGCCTAAGCCTTGTATGAGAGGGAATGCTTCTCGTGCATCCAAAACCTTGAGCCAAAACCTATGCCATGTGTGTCCACCATACCTACCTACTATGTGGTATTTCTGCCATTCCAAGTAAATACTTCATGTGCTACCTTTAAACAATTCAATATTTATCATCTCTTATTTGTGTCAATGTTTTATAGCTCATGAGGAAGTATGTGGTGTTTTATCTTTCAATCTTGTAGGGCAACTTTCACCAACGGACTAGTGGCTTCATCCGCTTATCCAATAATTTTGCAAAAAGAGCAGGCAACGGGGTTCCCAGCCCCAATTAATCAAAAATAGACACTCCTCCATGGTATGTGAAATGTTGAAAGGCACCCGAGGATTCGGTTAGCCATGGCTTGAGAAAACAAAGGTGGGGAGGAGTGTCATCTCTAAATAAAACTAAAATAAATAGACACTCCTTCATGGTATGTGATTGTTGGAAGGCACCCGAGGATTCGGTTAGCCATGGTTTGTGAAAGAAAAGGTTGGAAGGAGTGTCACCCAAAAATAAAAATAATCATGGGAGCCGCTCTTTGAAAGTCTGTCTGGCAAGGGGGTTAGAGTGCCCACTACCATTCGTTGACAACAACAAACACCTCTCAAAATTTTACTTTTATGCTCTCTTTATGATTTCAAAACTTGAAAAGCTCTAGCACATGATTTTATCCCTGCTTCCTGCGAAGGGCCATTCTTTTACTTTTATGTTGAGTCGTTTACCTACTTCCTCTCATCTTAGAAGCAAACATTTGTGTCAACGTGCATTGATTCTTACATACTTGCTTATTTGCATTCATCATATTACTTTGTGTTGACAATTATCCATGAGATATGCATGTTGAAAGTTGAAAGCAACTGCTGAAACTTAAATCTTCCTTTGTGTTGCTTCAATGCCTTTACTTTGAATTTATTGCTTTATGAGTTAGCTCTTATGCAAGACTTTTGATGCTTGTCTTGAAAGTACTATTCATGAAAAGTTTTGCTATATGTTATCTATTTGTTAGCAACTATAGATCATTGCCTTGAGTCACTTCATTCATCTCATATGCTTTACAATAGTATGATCAAGGTTATGTAAGTAGCATGTCACTACAGAAATTATTCTTTTTATCGTTTACCTACTCGAGGGCAAGTAGGAACTAAGCTTGGGGATGCTGATACGTCTCCAACGTATCTATAATTTCTGATGTTCCATGCTTGTTTTATGACAATACCTACATGTTTTGCTCACACTTTATAATGTTTTTATGCGTTTCCGGAACTAACCTATTAACAAGATGCCAAGTGCCGTTTTCTCTGTTTTTGTTCCGAAAGGCTGTTCGGGCAATATTCTCGGAATTCGACGAAACAAAGACCCATCATCTTATTTTTCCAAGACCCAGAACACAAGGAGAGCCTGAGGCGGGCCAGAGGGCCACCACACCATAAGGCGGCGCGGCCCCAGGCCTGGCCGCGCCAGCCTATGGTGAGGGGGCCCCAGGCACCTCCCTGCGCCGCCTTGTTGACGCGTAAAGCACACGCCCGTTGGGAACCCCAAGTGGACGGTGTGATGCGTACAGCAGCAAGTTTCCCTCAGTAAGAAACCAAGGTTTATCAAACCAGTAGGAGTCAAGAAGCACGTTGAAGGTTGATGGTGGCGGAGTGTAGTGTGGCGCAACACCAGGGATTCCGGCGCCAACGTGAAACCTGCACAACACAACCAAAATACTTTGCCCCAACTTAACAGTGAGGTTGTCAATCTCACCGGCTTGCTGTAACAAAGGATTAGATGTATAGTGTGGATGATGATGTTTGTAAAGAACAGTAAGAACAATGTTTGCAGTAGATTGTATTCGATGTAAAAGAATGGACCGGGTCCACATTCACTAGTGGTGTCTCTCCGATAAGAAATAGCATGTTGGGTGAACAAATTACAGTTGGGCAATTGACAAATAAAGATGGCATGACAATGCACATACATATTATGATGAGTAGTGTGAGATTTAATTGGGCATTACGACAAAGTACATAGACCGCTATCCATGCATCTATGCCTAAAAAGTCCACCTTCAGGTTAGCACCCCTTCCAGTATTAAGTTGCAAACAATAGACAATTGCATTAAGTATGGTGCGTAATGTAATCAACACAAATATCCTTAGACAAAGCATTGATGTTTTATCCCTAGTGGCAACAACACATCCACAACCTTAGAACTTTCTGTCACTGTCCCAGATTTAATGGAGGCATGAACCCACTATCGAGCATAAATACTCCCTCTTGGAGTTACAAGTAACGACTTGGCCAGAGCCGCTACTAGCAACGGAGAGCATGCAAGATCATAAACAACACATAGATGATAGATTGATAATCAACATAACATAGTATTCCATATTCATCGGATCCCAACAAATGCAACATGTAGCATTACAAATAGATGATCTTGATCATGTTAGGCAGCTCACAAGATCCGACAATGATAGCACAATGAGGAGAAGACGACCATCTAGCTACTGCTATGGACCCATAGTCCAGGGGTGAACTACCCACACATCACTCCGGGCGATCATGGCGATGAAGAGTCCTCCGGAGATGATTCCCTCCGGCAGGTGCCGGAGGCGATCTCCTGAATCCCCGAGATGGGATTGGCGCTCTCGGTTTTCCGTATCGTGGCTCTCGGTACTGGGGTTTTCTCGACGAAGGCTATATGTAGGCGGAAGGGTAGGCCAGGGGGCGTCACGAGGGACCCACACAACATGGCGGCGCGGCCCAAGGCCTGGCCGAACGGCCTTGGCGTGGCGCCGCCTCGTCACCCCACTTCGTATCACTTTCGGTCTTCTGGAAGCTTCGTGGAAAAATAAGACCCTGGGCGTTGATTTCGTCCAATTCCGAGAATATTTCCTTACTAGGATTTCTGAAACCAAAAACAACAGAAAATAGCAACTGGCTCTTCGGCATCTTGTTAATAGGTTAGTGCCGGAAAATGCATAAATATGACATAAAGTATGTATAAAACATGTGAGTATCATCAATAAAGTAGCATGGAACATAAGAAATTATAGATACGTTTGAGACGTATCACGCCTCTTCGCCTACAAGACCCCTTTCGACCTAAAAACACGATACGAATTGACGAAACTCCAGAAAGACTCCAGGGGCGCCGCCGCCATCGCGAAACTCCACGGGGACTCTGTTCCGGCACCCTGCCGGGATGGGGAAGTGCCCCCGAAAGCCATCTCCATCGACGCCACCACCTCCATCATGCTCCGTGAGTAGTTCCCTGATAACCCACAAGTATAGGGGATCGCGACAGTCTTCGAGGGAAGTAAAACCCAAATTTATTGATTCGACACAAGGGGAGGTAAAGAATACTTATAAGCCTTAACAACTGAGTTGTCAATTCAGCTGCACCTGGAAAAGCACTAGTAACAGGGGTGATGTGAAAGCAGCAGTAATATGAGAGCAATAGTAACAGATACAACAGCAGTAACACAGTGGCACCAGAAAATAGTTGATACTACTTCCAATGACATATAGAACGAGTATATGATGATGAGAGATGGATCGGGGTTCCCAGCGATCTACACTAGTGGTAACTCTCCAATAACAAATGACAAGTGTTGGGTGAACAAATTACAGTTCGGCAATTGATAGGATTGAAATAGAATTAAGATAGAACATCAAGATTATTAATCATGTAGGCATGTTTTCCATATATAGTCATACGTGCTCGCAATGAGAAACTTGTACAACATCTTTTGTCCTACCACGGTGGCAGCCGGCCTCAAGGGAATCTATGGATATTAAGGTACTTTTTAATAGAGTACCGGAGCAAAGCATTAACACTCGTGAAAACATGTGATCCTCATACTTACGCCTTCCCCTCCAGTTGTCCCAATTTCGTCACTTTGGGGCCTTTGGTTCCGGACATAGACATGTGCATACAACTTGTAGATACAATCTAAGCAATAATTATAGAGCTTAAATCTAAGATCATGCCACTCAGGCCCTAGTAACAAGATTGCAGCAACAATAACTTCACAAACTTTATAGATAGACTAATCATAATGTAACATCCATCGGATCCCAACAAACACAACACCGATTACATCGATGGATCTCAATCATGTAAGGCAGCTCATGAGATCATTGTATTGAAGTACATGGAGGAGAGAATACCAACTAGCTATGCTAGAACCCGTAGTCCATGGGGGAACTACTCACGAGCATGATGGAGGCGGTGGCGTTGATGGAGATGGCTTCCGGGGCACTTCCTGTAGCAGGTGCCCGAGAGTTCGTCCCCGAATTGAGTTTCGCGATGGCGGCGCCCCCGGAGTCTTTCTGGAGTTTCGTCAAAAGGTATTGCTTTTTAGGTCGAAAGGGGTTAAATAGGCGAAGAGGCGCGGGGGCGGGGGCTCCTCACCATAGGCCGGCGCGCGGCCCAGGCCTGGCCGCGCCGCCTTATGGTGTGGTGGCCCTCCGGCCCTCCTCTCGACTCCCTTCGGTGTTCGGAGCCTTCCGAAAAATAAGATCTTGGGTCTTTGTTTCGTCGAATTCCGAGAATATTGCCCGAACAGCCTTTCGAACCCAACAAACAGAAAACAGAAATGGCACTGGCATCTTGTTAATAGGTTAGTTCCTAAAACGCATAATAACATTATAAAGTGCGAGCAAAACATGTAAGTATTGTCATAAAACAAGCATGGAACATCAGAAATTATGGATACGTTGGAGACGTAAGATCCCCAAGCTTAGTTCCTACTGTCCTCGAGTAGGTAAACGATAAAAAGAATAATTTCTAGTGACATGCTACTTACATAACCTTGATCATACTATTACAAAGCATATGTAATGAATGAAGTGACTCAAGGCAATAATCTATAGTTGCTAACAAATAGATAACATATAGCAAAACATTTCATGAAGAGTACTTTCAAGACAAGTATCAAAAGTCTTGCATAAGATTTAACTCATAAAGCAATAAATTCAAAGTAAAGGCATCGAAGCAACACAAAGGAAGATTTAAGTTTCAGCAGTTGCTTTCAACTTTCAACATGCATATCTCATGGATAATTGTCAACATAAAGTAATATGATGAATGCAAATAAGCAAGTATGTAAGAATCAATGCACAGTTGACACAAGTGTTTGCTTCTAAGATGGAAAGAAGTAGGTAAACTGACTCAACATAAAGTAAAAGGCCCTTCGCAGAGGGAAGCAGGATTAAATCATGTGCTAGAGCTTTTCAAGTTTTGAAATCATATAGAGAGCATAAAAGTAAAGTTTTGAGAGGTGTTTGTTGTTGTCAACGAATGGTAGTGGGCACTCTAACCCCCTTGCCAAACAGACCTTCAAAGAGCGGCTCCCATGATGTAGTTTATTTTTATTTTTGGGTGACACTCCTTCCAACCTTTGCTTTCACAAACCATGGCTAACCGAATCCTCGGGTGCCTTCCAACAATCACATATCATGAAGGAGTGTCTATTTTATTTTAGTTTTATTTAGTGATGACACTCCTCCCCACCTTTGCTTTCTCAAGCCATGGCTAACCGAATCCTCGGGTGCCTTCCAACATTTCACATACCATGGAGGAGTGTCTATTTGTGATTAATTGGGGCTGGGAACCCCATTGCCATCTTTTTGCAAAATTATTGGATAAGCGGATGAAGCCACTAGTCCATTGGTGAAAGCTGCCCAACATGATTGAAAGATAAAACACCACATACTTCCTCATGAGCTATAAAACATTGACACAAATTGAGAAACATTTTGAATTGTTTAAAGGTAGCACATGAAGTATTTACTTGGAATGGCAGGAAATACCACATAGTAGGTAGGTATGGTGGACACAAATGGCATAGTTTTTGGCTCAAGGATTTGGATGCACGAGAAGCATTCCCTCTCAGTACAAGGCTTTGGCTTAGCAAGGTTGTTTGAAGCAAACACAAGTATGAACCATACATAAAAACTTACATAAGAACATATTGCAAGCATTATAATACTCTACACCGTCTTCCTTGTTGCTCAAACACTTTTACCGAAAATATCTAGACCTTAAGAGAGACCAATCATGCAAACCAATTTCAACAAGCTCTACGGTAGTTCTCCACTAATAGGTTTAAACTACATGGTGCAAAAACTTAATCATGATCTACTTGAGAGCTCAAAACAATTGCCAAGTGTCAAATTATCCAAGACAATATGAGGCATTTTCTGTTTCCAACCAAATAACAATAAGTGATGTAGCTTCCAACTTTTATCATTGAACATTAAAAGTAAAACGAAGAACAAGTGTTCATATGAAAAAGCGGAGCGTGTCCCTCTCCCAAACAAGGATTGCTAGGATCCGAATTTATTTAAACAGAACGAAAATAAACACACAGACGCTCCAAGTAAAGCACATAAGATGTGAGTGAATAAAAATATAGTTTCAATAGAAGAAACCTGATAAGTTGATGAAGAAGAGGATGTCTTGGGCATCCCCAAGCTTAGACGCTTGAGTCTTCTTGAAATATGCAGGGATGAACCACGGGGGCATCCCCAAGCTTAGACTTTTCACTCTTCTTGATCATATATCATCCTCCTCTCTTGACCCTTAAAACTTCCTTCACACCAAACTTCTCATAAACTTCATTAGAGGGGTTAGTACTCAAAAAACTTGAATCCACCTTGGTCCTGTAGTGACACATTGCAAGAACTCAATAAAATATTAGCTACAGCTCTCCACGTCTAGAAAGCCTTGCTTAAAGTGCACAAGAGACAATGCAAAAAACAGAGACAGAATCTGCCAAAACAGAACAGCCAGCAAAGACAAATTTTATAGAGGTTCTTCCGTTGCTCAAATCAGAAAACTCAAAACTAATGAAAGTTGCGTACAAATCTGAGGAACACGCACGTAAATTGGCAGATTTTTCTGAGTTACCTACAGAGAATCTGACCCAAATTCGTGATAGATAGAAATCTGTTTCTATGCAGAAATCCAAATCTAGTATCAACCTTCTATTAGAGCCTTCACTTGGCACAACAATGCAATAAAATAAAGATAAGGAGAGGTTTCTACAGTAGTAACAACTTCCAAAACAGAACAAAACAGTAGCAAAATAAAGACATGGGTTATCTCCCAAGAAGTGCTTTCTTTATAGCCATTAAGATGGGCTCAGCAATTTTAATGATGCACTCGCAAGAAATAAGAGTCGAGGCAAAAGAGAGCATCAAAAGGCAAATCCAAAACACATTTAAGTCTAACCCACTTCCTATGCATAGGAATCTTGTACACAAATAAATTCATGAAGAACAAAGTGGCAAGCATAGGAAGATAAAACAAGAGTAACTTCAAAATTTTCAGCATGTAGAGAGGTGTTTTAGTACCATGCAAATTTCTACAACCATATTTTCCTCTCTCATAATAATTTTCAGTAGCTTCATGAACAAATTCAACAATATAACTATCACATGCAGCATGCTTTTCATGATCCATAAGCACATATTTTTTTATCAAGCTCAAAAATAGTGGAATTAAAACTTTCAAACCCACTTTTATCAATAACATAACAAGATGATTGATCAATCTCAAGAGATATGGGACTCATAGATAAAGTTAAAACCTCTCCAATCCCATTTTCATTAGTAGTACAATTAATATTATCAAGTAACATAGGACCATCATCTAGAGCTTTATCATAAACATTTGCTAAGCAAAATTCTTTAGTACCATGCATTTCGACATCAGGCAAAAACAAAGCATTATCATAAGATTTATCAAAGTAGCATGGATTATCATAAATAACAGTAGCATAATTATTCTCACAAGTATTACTCATAGGTACTATTTCAAGAGAATCCACAGGAACATAACATTCAACCTCTTTCGGTAAGCATGGAGGACAATCAAATAGTGTAAGAGATAAAGAGTTACTCTCATTAGAAGGTTGGCATGGGTAGCTAATCCATTCTTCCTCTTTTGTTTGTCACTCTCCTCTTCTTTTTCATCCAATGAGCTTTCAGGTTCATCAATTTCCTCTTCTTTTTCATCCAATGAGCTTTCAGGTTCATCAATTTCTTCTTCCACAGGTTCCTGCAAATTGTGAGTGCCTTCTTGTGCATTAATGAGTCTCTCTTTATAATCAATGATATAAGGATTATCAGTGTAACTTTCATTGCAAAAATTAAGGATAGAAGAGACATAATCTTTAAGGTCCTTACAAACAACACAAGTTTCATAATTTTTAGCCATGAAGGATTCTATCTCAGAGGCTCCCATAAATAAGACAAATTGTTCTACCTCTTCGAACCCAAGATGAATATAGCTATTTCAATTATAGTTCTTAATTAAAACTTCTTCACTAAAGCCACATTGAAATTTCAGATGTTTAGTATCCTCTTTAGAGCAACAATTTATATCATGGCATTTAAGCAAAATTTTAGCAATTGTATTCAATTTTTCTATCATAGCACTCATTACTTTACCAGTTCTTGATTCTCTATAATTATTATAATATTCTATAAGCTCCAAGTAGGTTAGGGGTTCTCCCATAACAGCAGTTTTTAATTTTTAGGGTTTTCAAATTTTTATGGATTTTTGGGTATATGAGAAAAATAAAACAAGACAAAAAGAAACTAAGCAAAGTAATACTAGACAAATAAACTAAGCACAAATAAACTAAACAAAAGTAAACTAAGCAAAACAAAATAAAATAAAACAAAAAGAGAGAGGTAGAGTGTACTCCCCAGTGAACTTATAAGTAGAGCTATGGCAACGGCGCCTAAAACAGTCTTGATAACCCACAAGTATAGGGATCGCAGTTTCGAGGGAAGTAAAACCCAAATTTATTGATTCGACACAAGGGATGTAAAGAATACTTATAAGCCTTAACAACCGAGTTATCAATTCAGCGCACCCGAAAAAGCACTAGTAATGGGTGATGTGAAAGCGCAGTAATATGAGCAATAGTAAGCAGAGTTAGCAATAACACAGGCGATGGCACCGAAAATAGTTGATACTACTTCCAATGACATATAGAATGAGTATATGATGATGAGAGATGGACCGGGGTTCCCGATCTACACTAGTGGTAACTCTCCAATAACAAGTGACAAGTGTTGGGTGAACAAATTACAGTTGGGCAATTGATAGGATTGAAATAGCATTAAGATAGAACATCAAAATTATTAATCATGTAGGCATGTTTTCCGTATATAGTCATACGTGCTCGCAATAAGAAACTTGTACAACATCTTTTGTCCGACCAGCCGTGGCGGGCCTCAAGGGAATATACTGGATATTAAGGTACTCCTTTTAATAGAGTACCGGAGCAAAGCATTAACACTCCGGGCGCCCCTGGAGTCTTTCTGGAGTTTCGTCAAAAGGTATTGCATTTTTAGGTCGAAATGGGTTAAATAGGCGAAGAGGCGGCGCAAGGGCGCTGGGGGCTCCTCACCAGGGGCGCGGGGCCCAGGCCTGGCCGCGCCGCCTTATGGTGTGGTGGCCCTCTGCCCCTCCTCCGACTCCCCTTCGTGTTCGGAGCCTTCCGGGAAAAATAAGATCTTGGGTCTTTGTTTCGAATTCCGAGAATATTGCCCGAACAGCCTTTCGGGAACCAAACACAGAAACAGAACTGGCACTGGCATCTTGTTAATAGGTTAGTTCCGGAAAACGCAAAAAAACATTATAAAGTGTGAGCAAAACATGTAAGTATTGTCATAAAACAAGCATGGAACATCAGAAATTATGGATACGTTGGAGACGTATCATTCCCCCATGGACTACGGGTTCTAGCTGTAGCTAGTTGGTACTCTCTCTCCCATGTACTTCAATACAATTATCTCATGAGTTGCCTTACATGATTGAGATTCATCTGATGTAATCGGTGTTGTGTTTGTTGGGATCCGATGGATGATACATTATGATTAGTCTATCTATAAAGTTTGTGAAGTTATTGTTGCTGCAATCTTGTTGTGTTTAATGCTTGTCACTAGGGCCCGAGTGGCATGATCTTAGATTTAAGCTCTATAATTATTGCTTAGATTGTATCTACAAGTTGTTTGCACATATTCTTGTCCGGAACCCGAGGCCCCAAAGTGACAGAAATTGGGACAACCGGAGGGGAAGGCTATGATATGAGGATCACATGTTTTCACCAAGTGTTAATGCTTTGCTCCGGTGCTCTATTAAAGGAGTACCTTAATAGCCAGTAGATTCCTTGAGGCCCTGCCGCCACCGGCTGTAGGAGGAAAAGATGTTGTACAAGTTTCTCATTGCGAGCACGTACGACTATATATGGAAAACATGCCTACATGATTAATAATCTTGATGTTCTGTCTTAATGCTTTCAATCCTATCAATTGCCCAACTGTAATTTGTTCACCCAACACTTGTCACTTGTTATTGGAGAGTTACCACTAGTGTAGATCGTGGAACCCCGGTCCATCTCTCATCATCATATACTCGTTCTATATGTCATTGGAAGTAGTATCAACTATTTTTGGTGCCATCATCCTGTTATTGCTACTGCTGTGTTACTGTTACTATTGCTCTCATATTACTGCTGCTTTCACATCACCCCGTTACTAGTGCTTTTGTGCAGCTGAATTGACAACTCAATTGTTAAGGCTTATAAGTATTCTTTACCTCCCTTGTGTCGAATCAATAAATTTCCTCGAAACTGTTGCGATCCCCTATACTTGTGGGTTATCAGGAACGAGATGGAGACTCTCAAGGGGAGAGAGAGAGAGAGAGAGGGAGGGAGGGAGAGAGAGAGAGTACTCGGGGGAAAATATGTATGTACGTGAACTCCAGGAAACACATAACTTGCACAGTGAATCTTTTAATATAGACAGGACTTTGTCTTTCTTACATACTTTTGAATATCAGTTTATAGCTTAGCATGCATATTCATGAGGGAAATGCTAGTTCTCAACTAGATGAGAATTAATTTCGTGTTCAGTTAAGTCTTACCTATTTGGTTTGTACCATAATTCGTGCTAACCATAAGTTACAATACGAGTTGCAGCTGAGATTTGATGATATCATCTGACTGAGAAGGACTTAGAAATAGTCACTCCCTAGTCCCTATGCATGCATGCAACCTCTAATGCAAATGTTTATTTCATATTTTCTGATTTTATTTAGTATTTGTTTTGATTTTACTGTTCACATCAGATGAGAAGAAATCTCGCCTTATGTTTTTCCTCGTGATCTCGCGTGGGTGGATCGCGTTGGCACCTCCGCTTCCCCCCTATCTGACTAACCGATACCGTCTGTCCGCGGGAGAAAGGAACAAATCAAATGCCTACTTGCACATCCTCATCCTATCTCCTGGCCAGGGAAACAGAAGGGACACGGTAGGTGCTCGCTCGCCCGTGATCGGCGAGGTCAACACAGATAGGCCTAACAATATATTACGCATGCCTGCAAAATATTCTTTGTACCATTATTATCTCGTTCCCTCTCCCTTTTGATGTGCCTGCCACGTCTCCCCTCCGCGATCCAACTACTGACCCGAGAGCAGCAACCTTCCTTCCCTCCCTCCAACATGCATGCACGTACAAAATGGAAATAGAACATTTATATGGGGTTTGGCTACATATCCGGAGTAGTACTCCCTCCGTCTAAAAGTAGATGTCTCAAACTTTTGTAGATATGGATGTATCAATAACTAAAATGTGTTTATATACATTTGTATCTAGACAAAAACTTTGATACCTATTTTAAGATGGAGGTAGTACTATAATTGGGTTCTTTGACAGTAAAGAATATGTGTTATTTCACTGTTGCTTAACCAAGAGGTATTCATCGGGGGATGAACTTCTTGTATGAATAGTCCACCAAACTATTCATCATCCTAAGCAGTACAAGAAATTTCACTACTCTCTCCTTTTATAATTATTTCGTGTTATGTATTTGGTTAATGTCAAATTTTGTAAAACTTGACTAATTTTTTAAGAAAAAGTATCAACATCTACCATACAAAATCTATTGTATGAGGCGCGTGATAAAATATATTTTCGTATTATATTTGTTTGGTATTATAAATGCTTATATTCCTATCAAACTTTACAAAGTTTAACTTTGACTATTCCATAATATGAAGTACATAAAACCGAAGGGAGTAGTAATAATAATTACAAACGTGTCCTTCGAACACCCAACAACGACTACAAACAATCGAACGAACTGGGTGCAGGCCTTCGTCTGTGCCCCTACCTCATTAATTGGAGCCAAGCAAATCTTGATGTAGTAGAACTTGTAGGTAGATAAATGGGAAATCGTCGTGCTAAGACCCCATTGGATCAGCGCACAAGAGCAACAACTATCCCCTATGAAGAGAATCGTAGTAACGAACACCGACCAAATGCAGCGAGATCCACCAGAGGGAGACAAACCTCCCCACGTCGTTCGGCAATGCTAGACACACCATCTGGATGAGGCAAGACGGGAAAGACTTTATTCAATATTTAGAGAGTAGTCATCACAATGCCTTCCAAAGTATGACACAAACCCTCACCACACCCAGGAAAACATCAAGAAACAAAACCCTCCCACTGACAAGGACCGGGATCCACTACGCTTCCATGGCCCTAAGGCCAGGAAACGAGGCAGATCGGCTGCATCGCCGACAACGGGTTGGGAAACCCTAATCGCCTAAGCCTCTCCCACGAACGAAGAGGTACGTGAAGTAGCGAATTACCTAATACGGTCTTGTTTGAACTTCTCACCAGCAAAAGAGAGGATCAAATTAGTCAATGCGTCTATGTTAATTAACCATCTACTCCCTCTGTTTCATATCGCTGATATAGTATTTCCTCTATTTCATAATTCTTATCGTGGTTTTAGTTCAGTTTTGAACTACAACCATGATACACAACGGAGATAATATAACTTTGTAAGTGCGGTTCTTTAGGCCGACGGTAACATACAACTAGTTGTCTCACAAAAAACCTACATAACACGATCGTTTTCTACCAATAAAATTAAAAATCATTACAAAGTTAGGGGCTCTATTTAGCAATGTTATTCATAGTGACAAAGCTACATTCACATCAATTTGTGCGAAAATAGGGTGATTGTCGCAATATTTACAGTGAATTTTGTAGTAGAAATAGTCACTTTGTAGTACTAGAAAATTGTCTGAAGAAGAACTTGTCTTTAGGACAGGATAAAATATTTGTGGCATTTGGTTCCGAAACTAGTAGAGTAGTAGATTTTGGTTGTGTGTAGGTTGCAGCGGCCAGCAGCACCTCGGTCCGGAGCACCCGCTAGCGTAGCCATCGCGACCAAACTTTTTTCCATGGGCCCGCCAGGAGGATCAAGAGTAGAATAATGCCCGACACGACCATGCTTTAAAATTCTTCCTAATTTGGCCCTGAGATGACATTGTGTCATATCACTGGATCGACTTAGGTACTGCCCGCCTGTTGCCGTGTTCAATTACGTCAAAGGAATCCATCAGGATACTCAATGCTCAGAGATTTTGTGGTTTATGATCGAAGCGGTGATATGGTAAAAAAAATGCATCTATGCTCGCAATTGTTTTGGACGCAATCATGTTAATTGGTGCTGCATCATGGAACCATTACTCCAGTGTATATTTAACTTAACAGTAGAAAAATATTAAGGGTCAAGTTATTACTGCATGACCTGTTATCTGAAAGGGAAAAAAATGTAAAACCTCATTAGAAATATGGAAATTCCCAGCAGTTATCACTTGCAAAGAAATTAAGCATGTCACTCGACATGTGCAGGTTGGGGGGATTAGAATGCTTCAACCATGTAGTATATCATAATACTTCCATGTTCCCACCACCAAACCAGGGTAATACGCTAAGCGGTTGGAAAGGATGGTACAGCTTGTAATGAGAATACATTGTTTAATTAATGGAAAATGATGACACGGCCAGACTAGATCGATTTTTATGTTCTTTGACCATTTTGTCCTTGGACATGGCTTCCGTTTGTAGCACACCACGTCCATTACGGTGTACTCCCTCCGTTTTGAAATAGTCTACATTCTAGCTCTAAAATTTGTTCTGAAATACTATACATTCTACTACCTCCATCCAAGGCTTAAGGCCTATTTTTTTTTCTTCAGAAAGTCAAACTATGTTAAGTTTGACTAATATTTTATAAAAAATCATTAACATGTCAAATACAAAATTGATATTATTAGATAGATAATAAAATATATTTTAATGTGCTATCTACAAAATATCATATTTATTGATAGATTATTCTAAAATTTTGGTCAAACTTTACGTGATTTGACTTTTCCAAAAAAATATAAGCATTGGGATGGAGGTAGTACCTTTTAGCAACAACAACACTGAAAACGAAGTGGTTTTGCTCTCTTTATTGGTTATTGTTATTTTCAATGTAGCTTGGATTGGTTCCTCAGATATTTAAGTAGTACTAATAAATGTTATACAGTTTGTCTCATTTTTTTTTGTAGAATGTAGAGTAAATCAGAACAGAGGGAGTAGTGTATCCAGCCACAATAGTGTACTAAAAATGAATCGACATGGTTATTCCGGTTACTCTCTTCTGTCTAATGATCAAGTTCAGGAAAGGGTAAGTTGTCAATCTGAAGACACCAAGTACTAGAAAAGTCATGGACATGTGGTACACACATAAGGGCATGGCCAATGCATAGCCTCAGGAGTGTTGCCTCGCAGTTTTATCTTGATTCGCGTGGTCTAATTTAGGTTCGGATAAGGAGGCAGCCTCTTCAGCCATAAAGTGAAAACTGAGTGAAAATGTGAGAGAGAAAGAGAAAAATCAAATCAGCTTTTGAGAGAAAAACATATTAATGGGACCACAACATGGCATGCATATGTCAAAAAATTTATCCAAACCTAGTTGAACAGCTGCCTCCATTGCTCATGCCCTAAGCCTAGCATACTTGCCCCGAGAAAAAAAAGGTACATGCTCCGAACTCCGTATCTAGTGTGGGTTTCTCACTGCCAATTTTTGCAAGAAAGCAGAAGCTTTTCCTACCCTTTTTTTTTGTAAGGGTGAACTAGATTGGATTCGAGAAGGACCAAAATTAACACAATAGAAAAGTAAGATTCACCGAAAAAAATCAATGATGTGGATGAATGAACAAGTTATGATCAATCGATATTGTTAAATTAAAACACTTTTAGTTATACATCTGTTTGTTTGTGTCCTGTCCTATCTACTCCTACTTGTTGCATCCCCTTCATTCATCTGGTCTTGGTCGGTGAACATTTTTTTTAGCTAGCTTACCTGTGTTTTTAGTTAGCTCTAGTGTACTAGCCAGACTAATTCGTTCCCTCCACTTGACGCCGCCCGTGGCGATGGAACGGTCCGAACTTTTACGGCAGTAGCACTAGTACAGCCTACTGCGTGATGCCACCACTAATACGTCCGACGTGCACATCGTCTAGCTTTGGCGACAGTGATACTCCGCACCCCAGTTGCTGCAAAAGCCCATCATCTGATCTCACTTGTCCTCCTTTTATACGCAGAGGTTGCTTTCCGGCTATCCGGCCTAGGACGGGGCATGGCATATACGGTCATGAGCGTCGACGCGGAGCCGACGATGGAACGCAACCGAATGCATGCGAGTGGGACGCACCGGACGGACGCGGCGAGCACACGGGAGGTGCTCCCTAATTAATCTACTGCCACCGCTACCAAACATCTAATCTAATCACCAACATCTCACGGAGCAAAACTTTCCACTATTTCGATTTCTTATATTTTATCCTTTTCAGTTTGCCATGTTCTTCAAATTTGTAGCAGTGATCATGCACGCATGTAACCATGTTGTCGTTAGCCCACCAACTGCTCCTGCTAGCTATCGTTTGCTGAGCCCTGCTCTTTCAATTGGCACGTACGGTGGCGAGATAGACCCAGAGTCGGCAAAGCTGAACGGGTCCATGGCAGTACAACGTTTGACCTCACCGCAAAACACTGCAATGGCCGGTGCTTCCACGTCAGAGAAGCCAAGTTTTCTAAATAATCCAACTGCGATAGCGCAGCGCCCAACCAGATGAGATTCTTGTGCCTGAGTTGGCTACGGTACTAGTATTCGTCGAGCCAACTATGATGCAAAGGCAGGACAGTGCATAAATGGAGTCCGAGCATTATGAAGACCTGACCCACTCGGAACAACTCATCTCCTATTATTAACCTGCCAGTCCAAGCAAATCTTTTGACCAAATAATTTCATTATATTCCCTCCGTTCCATGGATTATGTCTGAGATTTGTCAAAATTTTAATTTATATAACTGCTATTTAGTGTCTAGGTGCATCCAAATTTAAATAATTTTTCGATATGTTTCATGAGATGGAGGAAGTACAAGTGATGCACTTCACCATTCCTACGGGCGCCGGAGAATCTATTGCTATATACGCTACTGAATGAAGACGACATGTACACACACGGTATATCAGTGTATGTCATTTCATGCTGAAACGTTTTAAAATAGTACTGTACTATAGTACCGGTCAGACGGTGGTTAGGGAGTGCCGTGCACCGGTACATGGAAACTTACCAGTTCAGGCCAAGACCGATTTTCTGGTGGAGGGAGCGGATGTCATCTCCCTGTCCACTCAAACCCGGTGTCGCTGGCTTATACGCAGGGGAGTGACGTTTACTTCCGTGCTATGACAAATCTTGCTTTTATTGTTGTTTAAGCTACTATTTCCTGGGTTCATAAATTGATATCTTAACTTTGCCAAAGTTTGCATTACCTACACACTAAAATATGTCTACATATATACATATTTTGATAAATTGAGAACTCTTTTTATGGACAAAGGTAGTCCTGCTTGACAAATGTTTAACCAAATTATCTTGGATTTGAACAAATGATTGGTTCGGAATCTTTGTTTCATGACCAGCGGGTGAAACTAGGCATGAGAATTGATTTGCGTAGACGCAATGATGGAACCTAGACTGACGAGCTCACTCACCATCCATTTTGCTAGCTACGTCCAGTAAACCTCGCACTGACTTGTCACGTCACAGTAAACGCAAGCAGCTCCCTCCAACCCTACGTCCCGTAAACATTTTTAGAGCAATTCCAATGGTACAGTCAACTGCTGGCTACAACAAGATGTCATATCATTTGTACACCATATAGCTAACATGTACAATAGTTGGCTATAAGAATGAAATACTTTACTAACATATGGCCCACCTCTCACTCTCACAAAGTGCATAGGAGCACGTGCATGACCTGGCTATTGCATAGTAGCCCACCTCCCTTCTTTCTCCTCTTCTCTCTCCTCCAACTCATCTAAAATATACTCCCTCCGTTCTTTTCTATAGTGCCTATTGTTTTTTGGCACGGAAATTAGCGTGAGCCATTTTTTTGACACAAAACCCCCTAGCGATATCACAGGCAAAATTGGAAACTGAAAACAGATCTAAAAAATACATGACCAGATCGGTTTCCAAATTTTCTGGACTTGACCCGATCGGTGGAAGGGGTTCTTTGCAAAAAAAAACATAGATTTACTCTTATATTCTGAAACAAATACGAAAAAACAATAGGCATTATAGAAAGGAACGGAGGGAGTATTATTTAATATCTTATAGTCAGCTGACTGGACTCTATTGTACTTGCTCTAAGAGGCCTAAGTTTGACCATCGATTTGAGCAATTATACATGGATACAATGGCGTTTTTTTAACAGAGCAAGGATCCCAAAGGATCTCTAGAAAACTGCATTAATCTTCAGCAGTGGTAGTACCAATTACATTATGGACCCCAAAGAAAATAACTACTATAACATAGTCTCCAGACTTTACACATAAGGCCCTAGAATAAAAACAAGAAAAGCTATCCAGTTCTTCTTCTTCTCCACCGAGGATGAACTTGAGCTTCAAATCGAAGCACCAACACCACCGCTGGGGACTATGCCACTTGGGCTGGTATGAGTAAGTAATCCCGCGTCGAAGCTACTGAAGGGTTTCCATAATGGCACAATGGCAAGAAGGTGTATGTGAGATGGCATCTGGCAGGTACCGGTACCAGCAGCCCAAGGCCAGCGGGAGGCCACCGAGTATGAGCTCGAAGACGGTTGTAGTCTCCAATCCTTCCCGCTATGCATATCTGCAAAGAACGACACCATATCGAAGTTCCTCTTCTTCTATACCATCTTAGTGGCTTGAAAGAGGAATCATCACGACCGCACCGCCTAGATCTGGAGAGCCCCAGCTGAGCTTTACTGAAGGGGATGTAGAAGCCATGTCACCGCGCGCCTCCAGCTCCCTCCACCGGAGCACCACGAGCAGCCACACCGCCACCACGAACCACTAGAAGCAGCTCACACACTACAATAGCAAGATCCCAAAGGGCATCACGACACTCTCCACATGGATAAAACCTAGACTTGGACTCGACCCATTCCCCTACTGCTACAACTATGCAGAGGAGGTCGGGCCCCTCTGCCACGTCGTCTCCAGCCGGCAGAACCGCCGAAGACGAGGGTAGAGCTGTCGTGAAGACACAAGAGCTCTAAAGGAAAGGGAAAGAGAGAGAAAGAGAAGGAGAAATGAGGGTAAATCAAATGCCGATTGACTTGGTACATATGAAATGGCATGTTACGCCATGAAATTCATCTACGTATATAAAGGTTTCTAATGAAATAATTTTTGCAACAATTGGTAATTATGTAGCTGGTTAAATTAGATATCAAAGTTAAGATACCCTGGAATACCAAATGAAGACATGGAGTCCAAATATTTTTCGCCCAGGATCTCTTCCCCTGCGGCTTGAGTGGGTCGAAGGATAATGGGTTGCAGTTGCAGAGAACTTCATTCCCGGTAGGAGAGGAGACGCGGCGACGATGAGGAGGATTTTTTTTTTCAAGGTTGGACAAGGAGGAAATTGAAAAAAAAAAAGCAAAGCATAGCAAAACAGGGGGAATTTGGTAGTGTATTTCCTGGTGGTCTCGCATGGGTGGATCTCGTTGGCACCACCGCTTTTCCCCCCTATCTGACCGACCGATACCGTCCATCCACGGGAGAACAAAAAAACCCAATGAAAATGCCTACCTGCACTGCCCAATCCTATCTCCGGGCCAGGGAAAGGAATGGCTTGGCTCGTTCTCGTTCTGGCTCGCCTCTCTCCGCCCGCCCGCACCTGTTGTTCGATCAGGTCAACACACATACACCTAGGAATATATACGCCCGCCAATTCTGTATACCACAATTATTATCGCATTCGCCTTTGCTGTGTCTGTCACCGTCAACATTCCGGAAATCCAACTACCGACCCGACGGGCAAACCTTCCTTCCTCCTCTCCCACACATAGAAAATGGGAATCGAAGAGTGACATGGGAGTGTCACGACATGGGTTTCGCAACCTATTCAATATATTGTACTAGTACTAGTGCTACCTTTGGGCTCTTCAGCAGTAAAAAAAACACAGTGGACTTAGCTTTTTCTTTTTGCGAAATATTTAGTTTCAGAAAACAAATTTTTACTCTTTCACAAAAAGTTAATCAAGCTGAGGTTTTTACCGGGGAAGTAACATAATGCGGCCGTAAATGAACTTCTCGCCACTTTAAGAAAGAGAGAAAAGAAATCAATGTGATTTTGTTAGTTTTTGGGAACAGGCTTTCGTCTACCGATATAAAACGATGATGGTAAGAAGAACCTCTTACAAAAGTGAATAAAAAAACGTACAAGAAGAACCAATACTTGTCACCTAAGCCATCAAAACGAGACCAAGGAGGATCGGAGCTCCACGAAGATGCCTTCAAGAAGGTAACAACGCACGCGTCGCTGTCGTAGGGACCGCAAGATCAAGGGTTTTCACCGGAGCTCTAGCGCGGCAAACATAATCACAACGGCGCCCCACAGAGGGTTGCGAGACCCGCTGGCATAGCTACCGTTTGGCCTCGAAACGATGAGCTTTCGCCTGGAAAAATCTTCATGCAATCCCTATATCTCGGACCGCCAAGTGTCCCCGAGCCAGGCCTGGAGAGGGCGATCTAGGAGAAGCTAGTATCACGCCGTCAGCTCCTGGATCTCCCAACACCTGCTCCTCGCCGTCCAAATGACCAAAGAACACGACCACCACCCCCACTACGTCGCTCGCGTAGATATGAATCTTGAGTCCGCCTTCCAGGGTCACCGCCCCGACGTCCACCAACTCAAGCCCAAGGGAAACAATAGGACACCGTGAGGCCAACGTGTCAAACGCAGTAGGCTAGCGACGGACAAACCCGCATGGGTAGCAGCCGCAACCAATAGGAGGAGAAGCGTCCTCCACTGCCACACGTGTGGTCGTCGACCGGACATGGCAACAGGGCCTATCAGACCCAAATCAGTCAAGATCCGACCAAATTAATTAGCCCACGTCCGCCAAACTGTAGAGCTAGCATCGATCCCTACCACCACCATCCCAATGAGGAGCTCGCCATCATGCCCCGCCACCATCCCAATGAGGAGCTCGCCATCATGCCCCGCCACCCACTAACCCTGCCCAAGCTTGTTAGGATCTCGCCGCCTCGAGCGCCCTGTAGCCACAAGGGAAGGCGTTGTCACCGCTCGTTGACCACAACCATCCGCGCCTGCAGATGGAGACCACAACGCCCAAGTTCCATTCACCATCGTGCACCGCCGCTGGGGACAAGGGTCCAGATCTCCTCTCTAGGCGCGCAGGTGAAGGCTGGTTCTTTGGCGCTGACGTAGCACGGGCTTTGCCTGATGGCCCACGCCGACGAGCAATAGAGGAGAAGGAGGTGGGGAACAGGGGAAGAGGGCCGACCGCCAGATTTGAGAGAGGTGCTCCCGTCGCCCTAGGGCGAATGGAGCGAAAGAGTTAGTTTTCTCTTTCCTCCAAACCAAAAACAAAATAGTCAACCTTTCGCTGCTTTGTTAATTACGTTTGAGTTTTTTAAAAGGAGGTTGCAACCTGACATGTGCATCGAAGAGATGCATACAGTTTTTATTTGTTTTTTATTATACGTTTGGGTGAAGTTTTTCTCATTTTGCAGATTGAGTGAACTTTTTCCTTTTTTACATATTGGATGAACTTTTTTTTTCTTGACAGGTTGGTGAACTTGTGCAGACGGAATCAAAATATCACCACTGGTTACATTTTGGTTCGCAAGTGTAGTGGATAGTGTACGGTGCACGTCGAGCACTCCCTCGGTCCGGCTGTGTAAACAGTCCAGGCTCCACCTAGGGTGGCCATCCTGACCAAACTTTTTCCTGGGCCCACTAGGAGGATCAAACAAGATCAGAATAATACCCACATGATACGACCATGTTTTAACATCTTTTCCTAATTTCGCCGTGAGACGTGCGAATGTGCGGGTTCCGTTTCTTCTGCTAGAAATTGCCGAAATTTCTGATGCAACGTGGCCTCATTATGTCATCATCACTAGATCCATTTCAGTACTACTGCCTGCCTGTTATCGTGTACAAATACGTCAGAGGAGTCCATTAGGATACTCAATCCTCACAAGATGTGGTGGTTTATTATCGAAGCGATGATATGGTAAGCAAAGAGTAACACTACACATACGGACTCATTTTTACAAAAACCAACTTACGGGCATACGTGGAATCACGCCTCGCGTTTACAGCCCTACATTCACGGAGGAGGAAAAGGCACAGGCCAACCAACTGTTCCCATGTATGTCCGTAGGCTCAGTCCGTATCCAAAATTCCGTACGTCTAGCATTTTTGGTAAGCAAATGCATCTACGCTAGCAATTGTTTTGGACACGCAATCATGTTATTACCTCCATACCGGTTTACATGGCAAATTACGTAGTAATAGTAGTAGTAGAAAAAGTATTAAAGGGATTTTTTTTAAACATATTAAAGGGCAAGTTATTACTGCATGACCTGTTATCAGGAAAATAAACTTCAAACCTCATTAGAAATATGGAGTTCCTCTGCACATCAGTTACAGAGAATTAAACATGTCGCAAACGGCATGTGCAGGTTGGGGGATTAGAACGCTTCAAGCCTTCAACCATGTGTATATATCATACTTCCACGTTTACACCACCAAACCTGCGGCGCATTTTTTTTAAATAATACACTTTTTTTTTGTTTATTTTAGAAATAATACTCGTTTTTAGGTTTTTTCACGAATAATACACCGTTGGGTTCGTTGAACCCGAAATTTAAAACTCGGGGTAGTTGAACCCGAAATTTCAAAATCGGGGTAGAGGAACCCGACTCATTCTTTTGGCGAGAGGCGAAGAAGGAGAAAGAAAAGGAAAAGAAAGAATCGGGTTTTAGAAACCCGATATTAGTGAATCAGGTTAGGCGACCCCGAGATTCCCGCATATTTCGGGTTACTCTACCCCGATTTTGAAATTTCGGGTTCCTCTACCCTAATTCTGAAATTTCGGGTTCCTCTACCCTAATTCCTTCTTTTTCGCGTGGAAATAGGATTAGTTGGGTTCCTCTACCCCGATTTTTTAAATTTCGGGTTCCTCTACCCCGAGTTTCAAATTTCGGGATTCCTGAACCCGACAGTGTATTATTTCTGAAATATCTCAAAACCGAGTATTATTTCTGAAATAAACAAAAAAATGAGTATTATTTAAAAAAAAATCGCAAACCTGCGTAATACGCTAAGCAGGTGGAATAGAATGTACTTCATTCGTCTATAAAAAACTTAGTTTGTTTAAATTTAGATGTATCTCTAAATTTTGATAAACTTAAGACGTGTTTTCATGAAATGGAGGAACTATTATCGTGTAGTAGGCATAAGAGGACCTAGAAAAACTTTAAAGCCTGGACAAAATAGGTTTAGTGTGCTAATTTAATATCAAATACATATGAAATAGGGGCGAAAACAAACCTACCGACCGGCCGGAAGCCCGGGTGGCTGCCCGGGCAAGAGGGATGCTGTCCACCCCACTAGTAGGTACATTGTTTCGTTAATGGAAAATGATTATGCGGCCAGCATAGATCCCTTTCTTCATGTTGAACCATTTTGTCCTTTAAATCATAATTGCAAAATTGTTGGCTCAGATCTTCGTTTTGTAACAGGGCCTCCGAAATGGCATGTAATCCTGAAGGTTGTAGAAGTCCATTAGGCTCTGACCGGAGAGCACCATCACCTAAGCGCGACGTGGGAAAGTGTAACACCCCAAATTTCAAATCAAAGAGAAAATGAATTTCCTTTTTCCAAAAATGAGAACCAACAAAAACTTTTCTTACATAGAGTGCTATGTATAGTGTTCATACCTATTACTTGTGTTTTGCCATGATGGATGTTATTATGCTTAGGTGATAAAACCTAAAACCCTAAAGTGATCAAGTGAAGATCACAAACCAAATAAAATAAAAGAGAAAGAAATCAAATAAGAAAAACCCTAAACCCTAACCTTCTCAAAAATACTTTGGATCTATTTTGAGAAAACCCAAAATAAAGAAAAAGACATATGTGGGCATATAGCCCTCATATGGAGATTTTGAACTCTACCTTTCTTACTTTGCTAAATGGTGGTGAACCATTGCAAAACTTACTAAACCCTAAACCACATCCCTCTTGTCATCAATCTTTGAAAAACAAAATAAAACGAAAATATCTTAATTAAGAAAAAGGCATATGCAAGCCTATGGCTACTTTTTGAAAATGATGAGCTTTGCTTTGTCTACCTTGGGTAGATGATTTGAAATACCTCAACACACTCAACAAAGCACTTACCAACCAATTCAAGTAAGAAAAAAAATAAAATCAAACATATGCATAGAGGCATATGTGGCACTTAGCCAAATTATCAAATCTTGACCTAGCCACTTCCATTGCCTCAAAATGGTTTGAACCTTTCACCCAACTCATTCTAACACCAAATAAACCTCACTCTTGTCAAAATGAAGCAAAGAAAAATAAAAGAATAAAAGTTAGAAATTCACAAAACCTTCACATATGGTTTATGCCATTTTTCTAAATCTTTGACCTAGACCATTTTGGTCTTCACCATTAGTTGTAATATGATACTCAAAATTGGATCACATGTGATAATGGTCAAATCTGCCATTTTTTATCTGGTCACTAGTTTGAGCCTCTCTATTTCAAATTTTTCAAACTAAACTCTCTCAACTCTTTGCACCTCATCCAAGAGCACATGAAGGAGAACAACTTTGGTAAAGACCACCTGGTCAAATTCATCTTGGATCCAATTCTATGCTCATCCAAAGTTGGAACTTTTTATTAAGTGGAACATTCTCACACTTAGCAATTTTGCAATTCTTTGAATTTCTAAATTCCACCACTACCCATCATTCTCTCTGATCAAATACAACTCAACTAAATACAACTTTTCCAAATCTTGCCACTTTTTGAATCAAACCAAATTTGGTAAATTATAGCAAATTACAAATAGGGAACTATGCAAACACTATTCTAAATAGTGATCTACCCAAACCCTATTGCCCCAAATCACTCTCTCTGGTTCCCTTGACCTCTCTCACCCTAGCCAACCCACAGAAACCCTAGGAGGAGCTAGCCAAGCTAGCATGGCATGGCCATGCCGGCCATGGCACACATGGCGACCTCCCCCCTCTTCTTCTCCTCCATGGCCATGGCCACCATGCCCAAGAGTGCCACCTCGACTCCCTACAGCACCTAGCACCGTTACTTGTCGAGGAGGACAACGACATTCGCCGGAATTCGCGCGCCCAAGACTGCCAGAGCATGCCGCTCGCGTCGCACAGCGCGCACGCCACGGCGAACTCTGGCCACGTGCAACGCCGACGAAGCAAGCCTTCCCTGGACCCCCATGCCCCGCGTTGAGCTTCACCACCGTGCCAGGATCCCGTCGGACACGCTCCCCTGCTCGCGCAATCCTTGTCGCCGATGACCAGCTCGCCGGATTTCCGTGACTTTGCCGCCAGTACCTCGCCCTCTCGTGCGCGTACCAGACCGTCCCCCACCTCGCCATCAAGCTACCTAGCACCGCCTAGACGCCCTCTACCTCGCGCCTACCTCGCCAGCCCCCTTCCCTCGCCGGAGCCGCCACTCCGCTGTCGACCTCGCCGCCCACCTCACGGCCAACTCAACCCTATAAAAGGAGAAGCTCCCGCGCCCAACTCCTCACACCAACATCGCTCCCCTCTCCCTTCTGATCCTCCTCGTCCACTCCTCTCACCCAATTACTCACCGGAGCCGCCCAATTGATCGCCGGAGCCCGCGGAGGAGCTGAGATTGCCGCCGACGAATTCGAGCACCATCGGCGACGCCACCGGTACCAGGCGACTCCCCTTCGTCGACAACGTCGCCAAGCACCAGCGCCGCCCCTCGCCGGAGCTCCACCTGGCCGCCGACCCCCTACCTCTGCCGCTCCAGCAAGCTCCTCCCCTCGACGGAGATGACGAACCCCAGCCGTAGGATCCCCCTCTAATCCTACGGCTCGCGATCAAACTTACCGTTTCGGTAAGACTGGCTCGCTGACGGGTGGGTCCTACTGTCAGCAGGCCCGCAGCGTTAGTTGGGCTGGCCCTTCTGGAATTTGAATTTTTTCAGCCCACTCTGTTTCCCGCCAGCCCATTAAATCAAATCTGGTTTAAATCAAATCCAATTCAATTCAATACTGAACCCTACTTTGAAAATTCATAGAATCTGTTTGGCTAGGCCAAATTTAACAAATTTCATATTGTTGGAAAGCTAGTTAAAAGTTCTACCATATGCCACTGGTCCCACCTCAAGATCTATTGTAGAATTAATCTGATAAAAAGATAAAGGCAGGGACTTTTCCATATTTAAATAATTATTAAAAATCAACCAAAATAGATATTAAGTTAATTCCAACTCCAATAGCTCACATTTGACTTACACTAATTGTTTCTGCAAGAAAATGGTGTGGTCACTTTGCATGATCATGCCCTAGTTTAATTAATGGACAATATGGCTAGTTTATTTAATAAATATTGTCCAAAACTATTATGAAAATCATATGAAGTATTTTACTTCATTTAAATCTTGTCCCAAATACTTTCATATGAAGTATTGACCCCTGGTCAAATACTCTCAAATGAAATGCTTGGTGATTTTAAATCATATTAGGCATTATTAAATGGTATGAGGTATTCTACCTCATTTAAATCAATTCCTCAAATGATGATGATGAATGGTTGACTTATGTCAACATGATTTCATGTATAATTGTTTGAGGAAGTTAAATCTTAAGAAAATTCAATGAGAGGAAATTATTCCTCAAGAACTAAATGGAAACTATCATTTACATATGTAATGAGAAGCAATAATTTCCCTAACCCTAAGAAAGAAAACCCTAGATTAATTCTTGGTAGCAATGCTAAGTAATGATGCTAGATCATTTGGAGTGAGCCATTAAGGCTAATTAAGGTTACTTAAGTATTGTTTGGTGATTGTATCCTCGTATTAGTGTATAGACGCTAGTGCCGGAGAATACCAGGAAGAGGAAGGATTCTACCCAGAAGAAGAAGAGCACTTTGACCACCTCAACAACCAAGGCAAGCTAACACCAATGCAAGCTAGACTATTGCAAGTTATAAAGTTGCAAGCTAATATTCTTGCAAAGTGCAAAGCCCTTTGGGGCAAGGCACCATTAGTCTTATCTTTTCTTACCATAAGCCTATCCCAAGTTTCTACCTTACAAGCTTTTACTTGTTTTCTCAATAAGTTACTTTTATAGTTAACTTTGGTCTAAGTTAAAGATGGTTACTAGAGTAGTAAAATTAGTATCAAACTAGCAAAGCCAGATAGCACCCCTCATGATTAGAGCTAGTGCTAATGAATTAAAACTTGACTACTCTAGATGGGAACAATGTGACTTGAACTGAATTTTGAAACCTTGGGATGATGAAGCATTCCATTGAATGATTTTTGAAGGTGAATATGACAAAGAGAAGATGGTGATTTTTGATAAAACTGATATTGGTTTGAATGCGATACCTTTCCAATATTGAGTACCCCCACAATACCTGATTATGGGTAGGGCTTAACTGGAAGTTTATGCATCTTAGTATGGGTTCCCTCGAACACACATCATAGGGGTTATGCTTGAGGCTGCCTCCGTTGTTGAGAAATGATGTGAATTGAGGTGAATTGTATGGCCAAGCCTTGTGCAGTTCCCAGGTTGACAGTTGGTCTTCACCGGGAGGCCAAGCTCATGGGGAGAGGTGCTCATACTAGGATTTGTAAGTGAAAGGTTATGGTTGATGATCCGCGACTGTGTTAGGATGATTCGGGGTAATTCCGGATGAAATCAAATGTTGTGGCACAAGTGTGCAACCTCTGCAGAGTGTAAATCTATTCGAATAGCCGCGTCCACGGTTACGGACGGTTGGAAAGGCCATACAGTTTCCGATGTCAACTTCTTGAAAATGATGGTGAAATAAATTGTGAAGTGGTGAATTGAATTGAAATCACCACTTGAATGGTGGGAATGACACTAATGTTCCCACTTGAGTTAGTCTAGCACATGAATAAGTCTTTTCTCAAATACTTGTGAACTAAAATTGGCGTTATGCAAAATAAACTAGAGTTTAGCACCCGTTACTAGAATTGTTAGCACTTACATTATTTTTAGTTTGCGAGTACTTTAAAGTACTCACGGCTGTGTCCCTGGCTATTCAAATGGCCAGACTATGAAGAGGAGCAGAACTATCAAGATGACGACAACCAAGACGTCTACGACAACTAGAGAATCTTCTGACGTCAGACGTTGGCCTGTGGACTAGAGAGTCCCTTCTATCTTACGTTTCCGCTATGAACTTTGTGTTCGTTGATCAATAGATCACTATTTGTGTAATATTGGATCATGTGATCTCGACTTGTAAGACGACTATGGTATGTAATGAATGATGACTTATGATATTCAACTGTTATGTCTCGCAACAACAATATTCCTGGGATTGCGATGTATGGCATAACAGGCATCTGGACTTAAAAATCCGGGTGTTGACAGAAAGGTCGCCTTTCGACTCCGCGGATCGACGGTGAGGACGTTGTCGTGATGAAACTCCCAAGAGAAGCACAACTTTTCCCATGCGGCCATGCGGGAGATTCCACCGCGAACAACTACAGGATAGAACTCCGTGCTCTTTCTCACCTCCACGACAAGGAAGAAGAACATGATTTATCCCATAACCAGCAGCAATAGGTTTGCAAGGAACTCTAACCGAACTTATTTGAAGTATATATGTCGAGGCTGCTCCCTCTGGTAGCTCTCGGCTCCACGCCGCCGCCACTAGCCAGAATAACACAAAACGCCACCGCAGTCCGCTTGGAGACGGACATGACTTGCTCCTATACCATGGCATAAAGTCGAGAAACGGCATGCCGCCAAACCCTTAGACCCTCCAAAACCTACTACTACTATGTATTGGGGTGCACCCTCCTTTCCCCCAATACCCCAACCGGTGAGTCCACACAAGGGAATGGAGATAGAGAGCGGAGGAGGGGAAAATGAGACGACTGCTTGGGGTGGATACATGTTTCCCTTTTCCCATAGAGAGAGATATATCCTAGATATTTTGAAAAGATCATAACATTTCTCTCCTTCTATCTTTTTCCTGGATAGTAGACCCTCATCAGTCATCACCAACTAAAGAGTATTCCACCGCTTCTTCATAGGATGTGCTCACTAGGTTAAACCCCACAAAAGACTAGGTCAACCAGTTCAAAATTTAATCAGAACCTAAAAAATAATGATAAACGATAGAAGAACATTGGGACGGGGGTTCTCTTTGTTGTTATTATGGCGCTTAAAATTGCACCGTGTATTTCAGTAGTACACTGAAATATGTACATGCATTTTTCCGTGCTTTCTGGTAGATACTTGTTTGCTATATTTTTCACTCGACCATATGCGTTACGTATCTCTTGTTTTTCATTACAAATAAAAGGGGCATCCCACTTCTCTTGCATTGACTTCATCTTGGCCAGGGTAAGTCCTAAATAAGCTGAGACACCCCAATTAAGAACCTTGCAAATTAGGAGATTATGTTAGGTACTGTACCATCGTCCGAAGAAAAAACAAATGACCTGTTTGCCGGAAGAAGGATGTGGCTCTCATGCGTTATCATATGGCGGTTGAAATCTCGATGTTATTAGTACTACATTCAATAGGGTACATGTATTTTTGTTCCCACGCTTTTTGGTGGATACATGTTTCTTTTTATCATTATATTTTTGACTTGGCGGTCCCTCGTCAATATTCCAGGGTAAGCCCTACAAAAGGCCTGATTATCCAATTTAAAATATCGTAACCTCTCAAGTTATGATCATTGATGGAGGAATAAATGAGGGCAAACTCAACTCTTCGATTGAGCGGGATAAGGGGAAGGGGGTCACACTGTTGTTTTATGGCGCATGAATGCATTATATCGGTAGGCATTACATTATAAAAAGAAGTACATGCATTTTCCTACATTTTTTTCGCAGGTAAATTTTTTCTGCGCGGACCATATGTGGTTTTTATAGACAACACATCCCTTGGATTTCATTTAATAAATATGCATATTTAACTATTATAAAAACTAGATATATGTAAACTAAGACCATCCATTATGTGACCCAAAAACGATTCAAAGACAGTTATGAGCCGATTCCATACATAGTGGAGAACCGGTTCCAATCATCTCACAAGAGAAGCGCAACAACATGTTGGTTCGGTTCAAAGCTATCAGCATGCAACATTAGCCCACATGGTATGGAGGGAACAATGGAGAGAGATGGTGTGCTGAGATGCATGCATGTACCTTTTTAATGCAATGGGCGGAAGATGCAAAGCGATTCACACATAGCGGTAAAATCTCACCGGTTCCAAAATCTGACACTTCTTTCTTTAAACCGAACACACATAGTGCATGGTCTAAGCACCAACTTGTACTGTGTTTTTCTTCTTTTTTTTAAAGAAAAATAACCTGTATTTTGTTTAGATTAGAAGCATCATTTTAATCATCGAAATTGACCTCATTTATTTTGTGTGTCGGCTTTATCTTAAAATTAAAACGACCCCCCTTGGCTGTGCTTCCGTGGCGTATCCATTACTCTGCTGCACCCGCGGGACGCCGTGCTCAATCCACGGGCACGCCAGCATCTTCGTCTGCGGTGACGACGGGTCACCATGAACCCAGTCACCGCAAAGCTCTGTTCCTCGCACTGCCTGCTGCTATGACGGCAGCACTCGAGTGCCTGCGTAATCCGAGGTGTGTTTTCCCGGGACAAGTCGCGTCGCGCAACCGTGCATTGACGCCGGACCGGGTCGATCCAGTAGGCACTCGAATCTCCCTTGGAAATCGAGCCGGCGGCCGCCCTTGCCCCCTTGTCGCTCCGTCGTCGCTGCTCGAGCTCGACGATCGAAGCCATCGTCGTCTAGGCGGGGCAATGGTCACGGTGTACAGGCCTACAAGGGGAACCGAAAGTAAAGAAGCACCGAGTCGTAGCCGCATAAGTACGGGTGTGTTTGGTAGTCCGGTTCACCTCAGAGATTCCCATCTCAACCTAGCCCAAGCCACTTTTTCTTGTTTGTTAGTCCGGATCGGGTCAGCTCAGCAGTGCCCACCTCATACCAAAAACAGCTCTCAGTCAGGCCAGGATGAGAAGCTCAAATCGAGCTTCACAACCCAGCCAGGCTAAACTCATACCCGCAATTACCTGGCCAACGGGCCGGCCCGGCCCGACACTGGCCCGGCCCCGGCTTCACGTGCCTGGCCCGGCCCGGCGCCGGCCCGTGAGCTGGCCCGGCCCCGGCCCACGTGCCCGGCCCGGCCCGGCACGGCACAGATGGTTGACGGGCCGGCACGTCGGCCCGTTTGGCACGCGGGACTCCAAGGCCCATAATAAAAACGCCTTAAAACGGGCAGAGTTTCTCTGATATCAGTAACATTTCGCTAGTGTAGTGGCTAGCACGTGCGCCGGGGAGCTTGAGGTTGCGAGTTTGATCCCCCAGGGCGACAATTTTTGAGGATATTCTTCATCTGTATGTGGTCTACACGGGCTGGGCCCGTTGCGGGCTTTTTTCGCGGCCCAGCCGCTGAAGATGCAAAGCACTGTAGCAGAGCCCCCGCAGACCCCTCACCCCACGTTTTTCCTCTCTCATTTCCCCCCTTCTCTCCTATTCACATCCGACCAAGCTGGAGGTATGAGAGCCGCCGCCGCCGCCCTCCGGCCCGACGCCGTCGCCGGCGCCCTCTGGCCTACCGCCGTCGACGAGGTCATTTCCCCTCCCGCTCCGGCCTTCTCCGCCTGCAGCCATGGGGACGAGGCGCCATGGTCGCACCCGAGCTCTGCCCGCGTCCGAGCTCCACTCCGCGCGCCCTCACCTTGACGTCGGGCTCCGCCGTCGACTCCTAGCCGGAGCTCCCTCGCTGGCGCCCTCCGGCATGCCGCCGTCGACGAGGCCGTTTGCCCTCCCGCTTCGGCCCTCCTTCGCCTGCAGCCACGGGGACGAGCCGCCATGGCCGCGCCCGAGCTCTGCCCGACCTCCACTCCGCGCTCGCGTCCGAATTCGAGAAGGAGCAGGGCGGCAGCCGCTCGCCAGCATAGGCAGCAGGTCGCGCCGGCGCGCCACCGCCCACCGCCGGTGTCCCGCGGCCCGCCGCCGCCAACGAGCTGGGTGTGGACGTGTGGTGGAGATGAGGGGCCCGATTGCTTTTTTGTATTTTAGTTAGGGTCTTTTGTGTAATAGTTAGGACCTCTCTGTAATTGCTACTTTTTGGACCAAGCTCAACCCATACATGCCAACCAAACAAAGTATCAGTTCAGCTTCTCTCAACACACACAGGCTACCAAACACATCACAAAATCTTAGGTAAACTTGTATGAGGTCAGATATCTCAAGTGAGAAAGAGAATCTGAACTGGCACAGGCTACCAAAAACACCGTACTTACCCGCCTGGGGCCTGGGTCTGCTACTTGCCGCGTCATACTCATTCATCTGGCCGGTGACCATTTGCTCAGCTACTTACCTGCACCCCTAATTGTATCCCTCTTCTTTGTGTGTTTTAGTTAGGTCTACTATACTAATGGTCGTCGCCTCCAATTGATGCCGCCAGCGAACTTTTAAGTAGTAGCAGCACTGTGTGATGCCACCCACATCGTCTAGCTTTGGCGACAGTGATACCCGAGTCCTGGCCAGTTGCTGCGAAAGCCCATCTTGTGATCTCGCCTCCCCTCCTATTTTTATACGCGGAGGTTGCTTTCCGGCGTAGGGCGGGGCGGTGGGAACATCGCATATACGGTAAACTCCACGCACGAACCCCACGAATTTAGGCCGGAGAAGAAACCCCCATGATTCCCACCTCCGGACTGCGACGTCAGAGGGCCACGACGCGGAGTTCTCCATGTTCTTGACATAAGAGGCAAGATTATGTAACCAACCATGTTCGTTAGAGCATCTGCCTGCCAACCCCATGAGGCCATGACCATCAGCCGCTCCACCTAGCTTTAGCTGGGCCGAATTAGCGCGTCGGCGAGGGGTGTACTGTGTAATCTGTCCGAGGGACTCCAGCCTCCAGGCGATCGAAATAGATCCAGAGTCGGCAAGGTTGAACGGCAACATAACTGATCACACTCCACTGATGCGTACATGGTACCGGGGAATCCACTGCCATATACGGTGCTGGATGAAGACGAGATACGCGCACACGATCTGCTTTTGCAGGATACGTGGACGCCATTTCGTGATGAAGAATTGCAGTACCGGTCGTTTGCTGAGTGCTGAGCACTGAGACATGGGAACCTACCAGTTCAGGCCAAGGCCGATGTTCTCGCGCGCCCAGGGAGCCGATGTCATCTCCCTGTCGACTGAAACCAGGTGTCGCTAGTTATACGCAAGGGAACCACGTATCCTGCTTTTATTTATGTGGTTGGAAGAGTTGGCATTAGGTCATCTCTAATAGCACGATCCAAAACAACGACTTATTCCGTTCGATTTAGTCCATTTAAGTTGCGGCGTGGATAGAAAATAGACTGTAGTCCGGCTGCTAGACCTATGCCCCTGGTGGTGCGACCCGCTTGTGGCTATTTTGGCATGTTGGCCAAAGACAACAAATCATTCATTCAAACATAATTTACATATAAAATAAAAAACACTAAACCAAGCTACTGCTTATGCGCTGCACGGGGGTCGATGGCACCGCCGCCTACTCGTCTTCATCATTCTCGGTGAGGTCGACGAACGGAGACGGTGTCCATGGCCCCTGCTGCGCCCACACAAGGTACTTTGGTGGCCCATGTTGCGGTGGAGGCAGCGGCTGCCACGCAGGATATGCATGTGGCATGTGATAGCGATAAAAATAACCATCTTTATCTATGTTTAAATCGTATATTAAGGGAGCTTAGAACCCGACCCCCGCGTCGTCCTCCCTGGGCGGCTCGGGGGAATCCTTGCGCGCGCCGCCGCCGGCCCCCCCACCCCTGCTCCCTCCCTCCGCCGCCGGAGGAGTCCACCGGGCAAAGCCCGCGCTGGAGGACGGCGGCGGCGGGGCTCCTCTCGCGCGCGACGGCCTCGGCCTGCGGCGGGAGCCCGCGGTGGTGGGAGAAGGCTCGGCCTCGGCGGCTCGCCGGCGTGGCGGCGGCCTAGCTCGGCCTCGGCGGCTCGGCCGGCGTGGCAGCGCCTAGCTCGGCCCCCCTCCGCCCCCGGTGGTCCGCGCGCGGCGGGCGGAGCTCCGGCTCATCCCAGATGTGGCGGCGACGGCGGCGGCTCCCTGCTGCAGTCCGGCGAGGGTGGGTGGGGTGGCGGCCCCTCTCCCCTGCTTCTTCCTCTGCGGGTGGTGGTCGGCGGGTTGCTGCTGGTTGCTCGTCGCGGCGGCTTCCCGAGGTGCCAGATCTGACCGTGGCGGGCTCGGTTCGATCTGGCCCGTCGGTTCCTGCCGGCGGTGAGGTTGGTGGTTCTACGTGGTGTGGCGTCGTCGCCGCGTGGGAGGTGCTTGTGCCAGTGGTTCGCAGGCCGGCGGCGTTGTGGGTCTCTCTCATCTCCGTTCGGCAACGTGGGAGTGCGAAGGTTCGGCTGCTCCGAGCGAAAGCTGATGGCGCGGCAGCTGCGGATGTCGCTATCCTCTTGGGGGCCTTCGTGGAGCCTTCGACCTCCTCGGCTCCCGGAGCATAGTTTTCGGGCGAAAGCCTAGGCCGTGTTGTGCAGGGCCGGACGACGGCGTCGATCCACGTCGCTTCCCTCTTGGGGGCGTCGTCTTGAAGACTTTGTTCCCCAGCGTGCTTTCCTGAGGCTGGACTCGTACGGCATCGCGGCGGGTGGCCGGCGATGTGTGAGGTCCGTGTGGTGGCTTGTGCGGCAACGATGACAGTGTTGAGCGATGGTTTGGTAGCATCAAGACCTTGGCTTCGGCGAGCGTCCGAGCTTCTTCGTCTTGTGCTTCGCTTGCGGTGGAGTCGGAGCTGCTATGGTTTGTCGAGAGTCTTCATTTGTGCAGCGTACGATGACCTGCAGGGTGGCCCTCTGGCGATGATCTTCCTCGGCGCAGGTCTTGCGCTTATCCTCTTCGAGCTCGTCATCGAGTCGGAGCTGCCTGTTGCTTCACGAGGAGTCGCTTGTTTGGCGTTGGCCAGCTTGAGCTTCACGGTGCCGCTTCGGCGAGGTCTTGGTGGTTGGTTCTTCGGTGAAGTCGGAGTCGCTGAAGAGTGATGACGATGACGTTGAAGGTCAACCGTGGCGACTTCTCGCTTCGGCGGGGTTGCCAGGGTGGCTCTGTGTCCCTGCGGCAGTCGTGCTCCATGACGGTCGGCGGGGCACTTGTTTCGGT
The DNA here is from genome assembly GCA_030979885.1 of Lolium multiflorum. NCBI lineage: Eukaryota > Viridiplantae > Streptophyta > Magnoliopsida > Poales > Poaceae > Lolium > Lolium multiflorum. Next base: position 257,595,757 of record CM061748.1, read on the forward strand.
TTTCGGCCGGTTTTCCGCTAATAAACTGGCCAAATTCTGTACTTCTTTATTAATGAAAATGGCAAGTCTTTTGCCTCGTTTCAAAAAAAAAAAAAAAAAAAAAAATCGTATATTAAGTCAAGTAATTGATAAAATATTTCTCTAGCCTTGCTACTAATAACTAATTATTGCAAAGATGTGAAAATCTTTTTTTAAAATTATGTGATGCAGAAAATTACATTTTTATGGCGAAATCTTGAGCAAATAAGGAAGAATCATGAGTTGGCAATACTCTAAGTCAAATGAGGTCGAAGAGGGAATTCCAGGAGTGTTAACGACTACCGGTACCGGCAGGGCTTGCCCGTACCACCCGGCACATCCTTCGCCAAGTCAAATGGAGCAACTTTTGTGAAGACGTCTATATATTTTGAGAATCTCACCCGCCGCAGAAGAGCCTTCATTCTAAGATTGCGCCAGAAACCACCCGAGAAAGATCCGCCACTTCACCACCACGATAGTTCATCATATCCATCTTCACCCCGTCTCATATCCGTAACTTGTATTTGAGATCTCCTCCCGATTGACATCTTGTAAGAACATCATGCACGAGCCCCTCGAATTTAACCCGGAGAAGATATCCCCCACGATTCCCACCTCCGGACTATAACATCAGACGTCCACAACACCGAAGGGCCACGATATGGAGTCGACAATGGAACACAACCGAACCCACGCACCGGACGGTCACATGGACGCGGTAAGCACACGTACGGGAGGAGCGAGATCTTCTCACCGCAACTGCGGCCTACTAGCACCTCCATTCCAAAAAAAAAAGGTGTATATTTTTAGTCAAAAGCCAAAGCATACTGAGTTTGACCAAAGATACACATAAAATTAATAATATTTATAACAATTGATAAATACACTAAGAAAATGCGTCTTATGGAGGATTTATTGATATAAATTTGGTAATGTGGATATTAATACTTTTCTCTAAACTTAATAAAATTTAGAAAATAATAACTTTTGACTAAATTTATATGCCATGTTTTATGCACAGAAGGTAGTATTCTTTTCGTCTACTGTTGCCGCTATTGAAAATCTAATCCATCTGCAACACCTCGAAGCTTGTAGTGGGTCCCGCGCCTTCCAGGGAGCCACACTTTTCATTCTGCCTTTTCATAATTTCCTTTTCAGTTTGCCATGTTCTTCTTGAGAAAAGAAGAAAAAAAATGATCATTCCGCATGTTGTTAGCATCTGCCAACCTCACGAACTGCTCCTGCTAGCTTTTTAGTCGAGCCTTGTTCTTCCAATCAGCACGTTGCCGAGGGGTGTGCTGTGTAATCCGTCCGAGGCGAGGCGAGGCGAGATAGATCCAGAGTCGGCAAAAGGTTTGAACAGGTCGATGGCAACACGACGTTTGCTTCCACGCCAAAGAGGCCAAATTGTTTTTTCTGAATACTGCGAGGTGTTGCAACTGAGGTGTTGCCGCTATTGCAATTGCTAGTCAATAGTAAAGCCAACTGCTGGCTATAAGCCAAGTGTCATGTTATCTATAGTCATCTTAGAGCCAATATGTACAATAGTGAGCTATAAAATTGTACTATTTTATTAGTGCATGGTCCACCATTCACTCTCACATAGTGCCTAGAAGCACGTGCTAGAGCTGGCTCTTGCATAAGAGCTCACTCTTTTCTCTCTCCTCCTCTCTCTCCTCCAATTAGGCAATAATATATTATTTTAATCTTTGTAGCTAGCTGACTAGGATTTATTGTACTTGCTCTTAGTTGGCTGAGGTATTTAGCAGGCAAATTGTGATGCAAAGAGAGGTGGGCATGATACGGAGTAAAAGCCAACCAACCAAGACGTTATTATTGAGTAACCTCCAAATTCAAGCAGATCCTTTGACCAGATACTATCAGCACAGCCAGACTAACCATTTTTTCACCTTAGTCTCCACTAATATAAATCATCTAGTACAATAAAACCGTCTTGCATAATATATGCACGCCATTTCGTGCTGAAGAATTGTAGTACCGGTGATTAGCTGAGTGATGTGCACTGGTATATGGGAACTTGGGAAGCAGGCCGATGTTCGGATGTCATCTCCCTGTCCACTGAAACCCGGTGTCGCTGGCTTATACCCAAGGGAACGGCGTTTCCTTGCTTTTATTCATGTGGTTGGAAGAGGTGGCATTAGGCTATGCGTGACAATAAGTGAGGCCCAAACCTTGTTTTTTTGTTGTTCAAACCACCTTTTTTTAATGCATATGGTATTTACTTAGATTTTATTCAACAACGAACTTCCAAAGGTATACTACATACATCACAAAATCTGAAACCACCACTCAACGTCTGCAAACCCGACAATGGATGAATAAACATGTCGTTAGGGTCTTATACCCTAAAAACAGAAAGAAAAAAAACCCATTAGCTAAAAAGCATCGGGGGCATCACCGAGGCACCCTATAGAGAAATAGAAGCACACGGCCGATGTAGCAGACCCTCCGTGAGCGCCTCATGCTCTCGTTTCAGACGCCGCCACCTCCATCAACCGTTGGTCCATCTTTAGGCTAGAGCTCTTAGCCCATGGTAGTCCTGCGATCGACGCCACCACTACGCCAAACAGCTCTCCCACCCTGTGCGAGTTCATCACACCATGACCATAATAGAGACCCTGCTGCACCACGTCGCCAAGACTCGCCAACATCGACGTGGTAGAAGCAGACCATTCCACCTCTAGCTCCACCAACCGCAGTTGATCCCCAAAACAACGTCCTCATGAAGGAAAGTGACGCCAACAACGTCACCATTGTTCGATTCGGGATACCTAAATCTAGGGTTTCCCCTAGAAGCAACTCGAGTGAAATGGAAGTAGACCGCAATGAAGACACCTTCAACAAGGTAATGGTGCATACACGCCGCCATCGCCTGCCATGACCGTAGTCGGGGCATGGCTTTCACCATCAGCTGCACACCACAACTCACCGCCGGACCAACCGACTGACTACCTCCGGCCGAGGAGGAATCCACCACCGCCAAGCCTGAGTTAATCAAGGTGCAAAAGCATCCCATATGCCACCGGATGTTGACGTCGAAGAGCGAAAGGAAGGTGCTCGGTCGAGATCCATCTGAGCCTAAACGGGGCCAAATCATGCCGGCACGAACCACGCCGCCATATTCGTCGGCCTCCGCCGTCGACCGCACGATGTGCTCCTGGCCGCCACCAGCGACATCACCACCGTAGAAGGATTGGCGAGCGCGCACCGCCGAACCCACGATGCTGCTGAGAACGGTCAGTAGCTTAACAACTTGTCACGTCACAGTAAACGCATAAAGCTCCCTCCATCCCTGCTAGGTCTTGTTAGGTATTAAAGTTTCTGTGGGTATTAGTGGAAATAGTGTGTTCTCACCAAATACCAAATACCAACTTCATGTCTAAAAGCAAGTTTGATACAAGAGTACTCACCGAGTTGCTTATCCCTACTTTTACCTAAATTTTAGTGTATTGTTCCTAAACCCTAATAATCTACCCCTGCCGATTTTGTTGGGATGAAATTTTGTGAGAATTAGGTGAAGGTAGTGGTTTCATTGGTACTCTAAATCATCTCAATTAATCTCCAGAAAACTCTAGTGCCAAAAAAAAGTCTTAGTGGTGCACGCCGTTTTTCAAAAGCTAAGTTTAACTTGTGATTTAACCAACGAAACGTGGCTAATTTGCGATGCATGCTATGCCACATAAATCACATTCGAAATAGTTCTAATGGTAGTATAACTTTTACAGCAATTGATATAATTATATAACTACTTGAATTTATGGTCAAAGTTGAGGCACGCCACTTATCTTGTTCACGATGCTACCCAGGAAGGAATGCTAAATGCTATTGGCATAAATAAATGAATACATGGAGTGAGCATATTGTGATCGGTAGTACTAGACGATACGGTGCGAGTGCGACGATGAGGATACTAGGATAGCATAGCACAGCAAAGCAAAGCGAGGGGATATGGTAGCGTGTTTGCTGGTGATCTCGCTTGGGTGGATCGCGTTGGCACCACCACCTCTCCCCTTCCATCTGACTGACAGAAGGAGAAAGAAACAAATCTAATGCCTACCTGCACATCCTCATCCTATCTCCCTGCCTGGGAAACGGAAGGGCACGGCTGGTAATCCGCTCGGCTCTGAGGCCTGAACGATCAGGTCAACACAGATTGACGTAGGATACTTCGCCCGCCAAGTATTCCCTGTACCATTATTATCTCGTTCCCCTTTGCTGTGCCTGTCACCGTCCCTCTCCCGCAGTCCAACTACCGAGCAACCTTCCTTCCTTCCCTCCCTCCCACACGCACGCAGATAGGAAATGGGAATAGAACACTGATATTTGGGTGTGTCGCGACATCATCTTTGGAATACAATAGTGACATTTGCCTTTTTTCTTTTTGGCGAATCCAGTGAAAGAGCCCAGATTTTGTGTTAAAATATTTGGCAAATTCTGAGTAAGTTTAATTACCAAAAACAATATCATAGCATACTTAACTACTATACACAACAGACTAAACACATCTAGCAGATCTAGCAGATCTGAATATAAAGCAAGTTGTAGTGCAAGGTAGGAGATTTTTTTTCGAAATAGGAAAAATATCGTCCAGCTTCTGCATCCAAGGGATGCACACGGCTTTTTTTATTAGATTATTCACAACACCTTACAAGAGCAATACAAAAGATCAAACTCAAAGCCACCTCGCTAAACCTACAGAGGGATGAAGGGGTTGACAATTCACCAACTCACATCAACCAAAAACCAAATGCCTTCCCAAGCCGCCCAATAGCAGATAAGAAGCACATCCAGTCAAGCAGATCACAGCAACACCAACGCACACGTCATAGAAGTTGCTACCGCCGTCTTCCTCGACTCCATCTTCAAGAGAGATCATCGCATTGACCATGTCAGGTCTGCCATCGATGCCGCCACGGCAGCAAACGACTCCACCATCCTACGCGAGTCCATCACACTGCATCCGTCCCGAGACACCACTGCACCATGCTGCGGCGACTCGACGACGCCGACACAGAAAAGCACACCGCTCCACCTCAGCACCACCGCCATCCGTTGTCCGCTCCAAAAACGATGCCCCCAACAGGAGAATGGCGTTGCGCGCCGCCATCGTCCGATCCGGGAGGCCCGTGTCTAGGGTTTCCCCTGGAGCAGCCTGGCAAAGAACGCATCGCAGAGATAATGCCTTCAACAAGGTAATGACGAAACACGCCGCCATCATCCGCCATGACCGGGTTCGCCAGCTTTCACCGGCATGCGCTCGCCATGGAGCTAGGCGACGGATCGCGAGATCCGCCACGGCTAGCCACACAACTAGCCGATCTCCTCCGACGAGAGAGAAGACCACCACCGCGGTGCCACGGTCAGCGGCACCAGACGCCCGCCACCTGCCACCAGGTCGACGCCATCCCAGCCATCCAGGGCCGCCGCCCTTGGTGTCGTGGTCCCAGACCTTGAGGAGGAGAAGTACGAGATCTGTCCCCATCACCGCCTGCCCGGCGATGCCGAGGCGAGGAAGGAAGGAGAGAACTGTGCCGCCGCCCCCATCACCGCCCGCCCGACGAGGCCATGGCGAGGAAGTGAGGAGAGGTGATGCGCGTAAATGTACACGTCCGTTGGGAACCCCAAGAGGAAGGTATGATGCGCACAGTGGCAAGTTTTCCCTCAGAAAGAAACCAAGGTTTAATCGAACCAGAGGAGCCAAGAAGCACGTTGAAGGTTGATGGTGGCGAAATGTGATGCGGCGCAACAACAGGGATTCCGGCGCCAACGTGGAATCGCACAAAACAAAGTACTTTGCCCCAACGAAACAAATGAGGTTGTCAATCTCACCGGCTTGTGTAACAAAGGATTAAGCGTATCGAGTGGAAGATAATTGTTTGCAAAAACAGAAACACAATTGCAGATTGTATGCTATGTAAAGAATAGGACCGGGGTCCACAGTTCACTAGAGGTGTCTCTCCCATAAGATAAAAGCATGTTGGGTGAACAAATTACACGGGCAATTGACAAATAGAGAAGGGCATAACAATGCATGTACATGATATGATAAATATAGTGAGATTTAATCCGGCATTACGACAAAGTACATAGACCGCCATCCAACCGCATCTATGCCTAAAAAGTCCACCTTCAGTTATCATCCGAACCCCATTCGTATTAAGTTGCTAAGCAACAGACAATTGCATTAAGTATGGTGCGTAATGTAATCGACAACTACATCCTTAGACATAGAATCAATGTTTTATCCCTAGTGGCACAAGACATCACAACCTTAGAACTTTCTGTCACTGTCCCAGGTGTCAATGAAGGCATGAACCCACTATCGAGCATAAATACTCCTCTTGGAGTTAAGAGTACAAACTTGGCCAGAGCCTCTACTAATAACGGAGAGCATGCAAGATCATAAACAACACATAAACAATAGATTGATAATCACCATAACATAGTATTCTCTATCCATCGGATCCCGACAAACACAACATATAGTATTACGATAGATGATCTTGATCATGTTAGGCAGCTCACAAGATCCAACAATGAAGCACAATTAGGAGAAGACGACCATCTAGCTACCGCTATGGACCCATAGTCCAGGTGAACTACTCACTCATCACCCGAGGCGATCATGGCGATGAAGAGTCCTCCGGAGATGAATCCCCTCTCCGCAGGGTGCCGGAGGCGATCTCCCGAATCCCCGAGATGGGACGCGGCGGCGCGTCGGAAGGTTTTCCGTATCGTGGCTCTCACGGGGTTTCGCGACGGAGGCTATTTGTAGGCGAAAGGGCAGCGTGGGGCCACACGAGGGCCCCACACCATAGGTCGGCGCGCCAGGGCTGGGCCGCGCCGCCCTATGGTGACGGCGCCTCGTGGCCCCACTTCCTTCCCTCTTCGGTCTTCCGGAAGTCGTGCAAAAATAGGACCCGGCGTTGATTTCGTCCAATTCCGAGAATATTTCCTTATTAGGATTTCTGAAACCAAAAACAGCAAAACAAGAATCGGCTCTTCGGCATCTTGTTAATAGGTTAGTTCAGAAAATGCATAAATATGACATAATAATGTGCATAAAACATGTAGGTATCATCAATAAAGTAGCATGGAACATAAGAAATTATCGATACGTTGGAGACGTATCAGCATCCCCAAGCTTAGTTCTGCTCGTCCCGAGCAGGTAAAACGATAACAAAGATAATTTCGAAGTGACATGCCATCATAATCTTGATCATACTATTTGTAAACATATGTAATGAATGCACGATCAAAACAATGGTAATGACATGAGTAAACAATGAATCATAAAGCAAAGACTTTTCATGAATAGTACTTCAAGACAAGCATAAATAAGTCTTGCATAAGAGTTAACTCATAAAGCAATAAATCAAAGTAAAGGTGTTGAAGCAACACAAAGGAAGATTAAGTTTCAGCGGTTGCTTTCAACTTATAACATGTATATCTCATGGATATTGTCAACATAAAGTAATATAACAAGTGCAATATGCAAGTATGTAGGAATCAATGCACGTTCACACAAGTGTTTGCTTCTTAAGGTGGAGGGAGATAGGTAAACTGACTCAACAATAAAAGTAAAAGAAAGGTCCTTCAAAGAGGAAAGCATCGATTGTTGTATTTGTGCTAGAGCTTTTATTTTGAAAACATGAAACAATTTTGTCAACGGTAGTAATAAAGCATATGAGTTATGTAAATTATATCTTACAAGTTGCAAGCCTCATGCATAGTATACTAATAGTGCCCGCACCTTGTCCTACTTAGCTTGGACTACCGGATCTTTGCATGCCATGTTTCAACCAAGTGTCACAGGGGTACCTCCATACAAAGGTCTAAGGAGAAAGCTCGCATTTTGGATTTCTCGCTTTTGATTATTCTCAACTTAGACATCCATACCGGGACAACATGGACAACAGATAATGGACTCCTCTTAAATGCATAAGCATGTAGCAACAATTATTATTCTCATATGAGATTGAGGATATATGTCCAAAACCGAAACTTCAACCATGATTCATGGCTTTAGTTAGCGGCCCAATGTTCTTCTCTAACAATTTTGCATGCTCCAACCACTTAGGTGATAGATCCTTCAGACAAGACGAACATGCATAGCAACTCACATGATATTCAACAATAGTTGATGGCGTTCCCAAGCATGGTTATCGCACAACAAGCAACTTAATAAAAGATAAAGTGCATAAGTACATATTCAATACTACGATAGTTTTTAAGGCTATTTTGTCCCATGAGCTATATATTGCAAAGGTGAATGATGGAATTTTAAAGGTAGCACTCAAGCAATTTACTTTGGAATGGCGGAGAAATACCATGTAGTAGGTAGGTATGGTGGACAAAAATGGCATAGTAGTTGGCTCAAGGATTTTGGATGCATGAGAAGTATTCCCTCTCGATACAAGGTTTAGGCTAGCAAGGTTATTTGAAGCAAACTCAAGGATAAACCGTGCAGAAAACTCACATAAAAGACATATTGTAAACATTATAAGACTCTACACCGTCTTCCTTGTTGTTCAAAACTCAATACTAGATATTATCTAGACCTTAGAGAGACCAAATATGCAAATCAAATTTTAGCAAGCTCTATGTATTTCTTCATTAATGGGTGCAAAGCATATGATACAAGAGCTTAAGCATGAGCACAACAATTGCCAAGTATCACATTATCCAAGACATTTTAGAATTACTACATGTAGCATTTTCCAATTCCAACCATATAACAATTTAACGAAGAAGAAACTTCGCCTTGAACATTATGAGTAAAGCCTAAGGACATATTTGTCCATACGCAACAGAGGATCATGTCTCTCTCCCACAAAGTGAATGCTAGGATCCATTTTATTCAAACAAAAACAAAAACAAAAACAAAAACAAACCGACGCTCCAAGTAAAGAACACAAGATGTGACTGAATAAAAATATAGTTTGGGGAGGAACTGATGATGTTTGATACGTCTCCAACGTATCGATAATTTCTTATGTTCCATGCTACTTTATTGATGATACCTACATGTTTTATGCACATTATATGTCATATTTATGCATTTTCGAAACTAACCTATTAACAAGATGCCGAAGAGCCGCTGTTTTCTGCTGTTTTTGGTTTCAGAAATCCTAGTAAAGAAATATTCTCGGAATTGGACGAAACTTTCGCCCAGTCCTATTTTTGCACGAAGCTTCCGAAGACCGAAGACCTAACGAAGTGGGGCCACGAGGCAGCGGGGGTGGCCGGCGCGGCCTAGGGCTTGGCCGCGCGCCCCTGGGCCCTCGTGTGGCCCTCGCGTTGACCTTCCGCCTACTTAAAGCCGTCGAAAACCCCTCACGAGAGCCACGATACGGAAAACCCACAGACGCGCCGCCGCGAATCCCATCTCGGGGATTCTGAGATCGCCTCCGGCACCCCGGAGAGGGGATTCATCTCCCGGAGGACTCTACACCGCCATGGTCGCCTCCGGAGTGATGAGTGAGTAGTTCACCCCTGGACCATGGGTCCATAGCGTAGCTAGATGGTCGTCTTCTCCTTGTTGTGCTTCATTGTTAGATCTTGTGAGCTGCCTAACATGATCAAGATCATCTATATGTAATTCTATATGTTGTGTTTGTCGGGATCCGATGGATAGAGAGTACTATGATTATGGTGATTATCAATCTATTGTTCATGTGTTGTTTATGATCTTGCATGCTCTCCGTTATTAGTAGAGGCTCGCCAAGTTTTTACTCTTAACTCCAAGAGGGAGTAATTATGCTCGATAGTGGGTTCATGCCTTCATTGATACCTGGGACAGTGACAGAAAGTTCTAAGGTTGTGATGTGCTGTTGCCACTAGGGATAAAACATTGATGCTATGTCTAAGGATGTAGTTATTGATTACATTACGCACAATACTTAATGCAATTGTCGTTGCTTTGCAACTTAATACTGGAGGGGGTTCGGACGATAACCTGAAGGTGGACTTTTTAGGCATAGATGCAGTTGGATGGCGGTCTATGTACTTTGTCGTAATGCCCAATTAAATCTCACTATATTTACCATGTCATGTATATGCATTGTTATGCCTTTCTCTATTTGTCAATTGCCCGGCAATTTGTTCACCCAACATGCTTTTATCTTATGGGAGAGACACCTCTAGTGAACTGTGGACCCGGTCCTATTCTTTCCATAGCATACAATCTACTTGTTTTACCGTTTTCTTTGCAAACATCTTCCACTCGATACGTTTAATCCTTTGTTACACAAGCCGGTGAGATTGACAACCTCACTGCTTCGTTGGGGCAAAGTACTTTGGTTGTGTTGTGCAGGTTCCTAGTTGGCGCCGGAATCCCGGTGTTGCGCCGCATCACATTCGCGACCATCAACCTTCAACGTGCTTCTTGGCTCCTACTGGTTCGATTAAACCTTGGTTTCATACCGAGGGAAAACTTGCCATGTGCGCATCATACCTTCCTCTTGGGGTTCCCAACGGACGTGTACATCTACGCGCATCAAGCAACTTTTCCGCGCCGTTGCCGGGAGATCAAGACACGCTGCAAGGGGAGTCTCCACTTCTCAATCTCTTTACTTTGTTTTTGTCTTGCTTTATTTTATTTACTACTTTGTTTGCTGCACTAAATCAAAACACAAAAAAATTAGTTGCTAGTTTTACTTTATTTGCTATCTTGTTTGCTATATCAAAAACACAAAAAAAATTAGTTACTCGTCTTTACTTTATTTTCCTAGTTTACTTTTTGCTTATTTCATCATGCTTAATCCTAAGTTTACTTTGGAAGAGATACCGGTAGGACGAGGGTGTATCATTGGAAGAGATAATATAGAAGAATTTTTCACCCATGTTAGTATGGATGAAGATTTTGAAGATATACCATTGCTAAAAACTGCTCCTACTTATGAAAGTGCTTCTGCCTGTTTGATACACATGTTAGAAACTAGATTTGTTAATCTCAATCCCATAATACAACATATGTTTCTTACACTTTCGGATATGGAGATGGGGGAAAAGAGAAATTTTGTTTTAAAAGTCCTTGTTAGAGAATTTGAGGATATAGTTAAAGAAGCTAGAAAAGTTTTTATTAAGCATAAGAGGCTTGGTTTCTTTCCTAATTTTAAACAAATACTTGAAAAGATGGATATGGATAGAATTAAGTATACTAATAATGTTAATGATGGTAGGGAAATTAAAGCGCCAATACCTAGCAAACTACTAGGGATGCATGAAGCTTTGGAAAATAACTATGCTTGGCTTGTTCCTGAAAATTTGTTTGATGAGAATAGTAAGCCTAGGAGCAATGAGAGAGGAGTTACTCATATAGACCAGATACAATGCATTGTTGAGAAAACTCCCAACACCCCTGGTAATGATGTTGATGCTTCTACTCTCGATGTTACTTGATTTACACTTTCGCCTAGCTGAAAGGCGTTAAAGAAAAGCGCTTATGGGAGACAACCCATGTTTTTACCTACAGCAATTTTTTTGTTTTATTGAGTCTTGGAAGTTGTTTACTACTGTAGCAACCTCTCCTTATCAAGTTTTTGTGCCAAGTAAAGTTTCTATGTCAAAGTTGATGTTATATTTGGGATCGCTGCGCAGAAACAGCATTGCTGTCTGTCACGAATCTGGGCATAATTCTCTGTAGAAAATTCGAAAAAATCTGCCAATTTACGAGCGTGATCCTCAGATATATACGCAACTTTCATTAGTTTTGAGTTTTTCCATTTGAGCAAGTCTGGTGCCATTTATAAATTCGTCTTTACGGACTGTTCTGTTTTTGACAGATTCTGCCTTTTATTTCGCATTGCCTCTTTTGCTATGTTGGATTTATTTCTTTGATCCATTAATGTCCAGTAGCATTATGCAATGTCCAGAAGTGAAAATAATGATTGTGTCACCTCTGAATGTGTGAATTATTAATGATGCACTAACCCTCTAATGAGTTTGCTTGAAGTTTGGTGTGAAGGAAGTTTTCAAGGGTCAAGAGAGGAGAATGATATACTAAGATCAAGAGGAGTGAAAGCTCTAAGCTTGGGGATGCCCCGTGGTTCATCCCTGCATATTTTAAGAAGACTCAAGCGTCTAAGCTTGGGGATGCCCAAGGCATCCCCTTCTTCATCAACAACATCATCAGGTTCCTCCCCCGAAACTATATTTTTATTCATCACATCTCGGTGTTCTTTACTTGGAGCGTCGGTTTGTTTTCGTTTTTGTTTTTGTTTGAATAAGATGGATCCTAGCATTCACTTTGTGGAGAGAGACACGCTCCGCTGTTGCATATGGACACATGTGTCCTTAGGCTTTACTCATAACGCGAAGTTTCTTCTTCGTTAATTTGTTATATGGTTGGAATTGGAAAATGCTACATGTAGTAATTCTAAAAATGTCTTGGATAATGTGATACTTGGCAATTGTTGTGCTCATGTTTAAGCTCTTGCATCATATGCTTTGCACCCATTAATGAAGAAATACATAGAGCTTGCTAAAATTTGATTTGCATATTTGGTTTCTCTAAGGTCTAGATAATATCTAGTATTGAGTTTTGAACAACAAGGAAGACGGTGTAGAGTCTTATAATGTTTACAATATGTCTTTTATGTGAGTTTTGCTGCACTTGTTCATCCTTGAGTTTGCTTCAAATAACCTTGCTAGCCTAAACCTTGTATCGAGAGGGAATACTTCTCATGCATCCAAAATCCTTGAGCCAACTACTATGCCATTTGTGTCCACCATACCTACCTACTACATGGTATTTACCCGCCATTCCAAAGTAAATTGCTTGAGTGCTACCTTTAAAATTCCATCATTCACCTTTGCAATATATAGCTCATGGGACAAAATAGCCTTAAAAACTATCGTAGTATTGAATATGTACTTATGCACTTTATATTTTATTAAGTTGCTTGTTGTGCGATAACCATGTTTCTGGGGAACGCCATCAACTATTGTTGAATATCATGTGAGTTGCTATGCATGTCCGTCTTGTCTGAAGGTCTATCATTTTAGTGGTTGGAGCATGCAAAATTGTTAGAGAAGAACATTGGGCCGCTAACTAAAGCCATGAATCATGGTGGAAGTTTCAGTTTTGGACATATATCCTCAATCTCATATGAGAATAATAACTTTGCTACATGCTTATGCATTTAAGAGGAGTCCATTATCTGTTGTCCATGTTGTCCCGGTATGGATGTCTAAGTTGAGAATAATCAAAAGCGAGAAACCGAAATGCGAGCATTCTCCTTGGACCTTTGTACAAGGCATGGAGGTACCCTTTGTGACACTTGGTTGAAACATGGCATGCGAAGACCCGGTAGTCCAAGTTAAGTAGGACGAGGTGGCACTATTAGTATACTATGCGTGAGGCTTGCAACTTGTAAGATATAATTTTCATAACTCATATGCTTTATTACTACCGTTGACAAAATTGTTTCATGTTTTCAAAATAAAAGCTCTAGCACAAATACAATCGATGCTTTCCTCATTGAAGGACCATTCTTTTACTTTTATTGTTGAGTCGTTTACCTATCTCCTTCCACCTTAAGAAGCAAACACTTGTGTGAACTGTGCATTGATTCTTACATACTTGCATATTGCACTTGTTATATTACTTTATGTTGACAATATCCATGAGATATACATGTTACAAGTTGAAAGCAACCGCTGAAACTTAATCTTCTTATGTGTTGCTTCAACACCTTTACTTTGATTTATTGCTTTATGAGTTAACTCTTATGCAAGACTTATTGATGCTTGTCTTGAAGTACTATTCATGAAAAGTCTTTGCTTTATGATTCATTGTTTACTCATGTCATTACCTTTGCTTTGATCGCCGCACTCATTACATATGTTTACAAATAGTATGATCAAGATTATGATGGCATGTCACTTCGAAATTATCTTTGTTATCGTTTTACCTGGGACGAGCAGAACTAAGCTGGGGATGCTGATACGTCTCCAACGTATCGATAATTTCTTATGTTCCATGCTACTTTATTGATGATACCTACATGTTTTATGCACATTATATGTCATATTTATGCATTTTCGAAACTAACCTATTAACAAGATGCCGAAGAGCGCTGTCTTTTCTGCTGTTTTTGGTTTCAGAAATCCTAGTAAAGAAATATTCGGAATTGACGAAACTTTCGCCCGGGGTCCTATTTTTGCACGAAACCGAAGACCGAAGACCTAACGAAGTGGGGCCACGAGGCAGCAGGGGGTGGCCGGCGCGGCCTAGGGCTTGGCCGCGCGGGCCCCTGGGCCCTCGTGTGGCCCCTCGCGCTGACCTTCCGCCTACTTAAAGCTCCGTCGCGAAACCCCCAGCATCGAGAGCCACGATACGGAAAGCGCGAACCCATCTCTGGGATTCTGAGATCGCCTCGCACCCTGCCGGAGAGGGGATTCATCTCCCGGAGGACTCTACACCGCCATGGTCGCCTCCGGAGTGATGAGTGAGTAGTTCACCCCTGACCATGGGTCCATAGCAGTAGCTAGATGGTCGTCTCTCCTTGTTGTGCTTCATTGTTAGATCTTGTGAGCTGCCTAACATGATCAAGATCATCTATATGTAATTCTATATGTTGTGTTTGTCAATCCGATGGATAGAGAGTACTATGATTATGGTGATTATCAATCTATTGTTCATGTGTTGTTTATGATCTTGCATGCTCTCCGTTATTAGTAGAGGCTCTGGCCAAGTTTTTACTCTTAACTCCAAGAGGGAGTAATTATGCTCGATAGTGGGTTCATGCCTTCATTGATACCTGGGACAGTGTGAAAGTTCTAAGGTTGTGATGTGCTGTTGCCACTAGGGATAAAACATTGATGCTATGTCTAAGGATGTAGTTATTGATTACATTACGCACAATACTTAATGCAATTGTCTTGCTTTGCAACTTAATATGGAGGGGTTCGGACGATAACTGAAGGTGGACTTTTTAGGCATAGATGCGTTGGATGGCGGTCTATGTACTTTGTCGTAATGCCCAATTAAATCTCACTATATTTACCATGTCATGTATATGCATTGTTATGCCTTTCTCTATTTGTCAATTGCCCGACCGTAATTTGTTCACCCAACATGCTTTTATCTTATGGGAGAGACACCTCTAGTGAACTGTGGACCCCGGTCCTATTCTTTCCATAGCATACAATCTACTTGTTTTTTACTGTTTTCTTTGCAAACATCTTCCACTCGATACGTTTAATCCTTTGTTACAGAAGCCGGTGAGATTGACAACCTCACTGCTTCGTTGGGGCAAAGTACTTTGGTTGGTGTTAGTTGGCGCCGGAATCCCTGGTGTTGCGCCGCATCACATTTCGCGACCATCAACCTTCAACGTGCTTCTTGGCTCCTACGGTTCGATTAAACCTTGGTTTCATACTGAGGGAAACTTGCCACTGTGCGCATCATACCTTCCTCTTGGGGTTCCCAACGGACGTGTACATCTACGCGCATCAATGTTGTCGATGAAGAAGGGATGCCTTGGGCATCCCAAGCTTAGACGCTTGAGTCTTCTTAAAATATGCAGGGTGAACCACGGGGCATCCCCAAGCTTAGAGCTTTCACTCCTCTTGATCATAGTATATCATTCTCCTCTCTTGACCTTTGAAACTTCCTTCACACCAAACTTCAAGCAAACTCATTAGAGGGTTAGTGCACAATTAATCATTCACACATTCAGAGGTGACACAATCATTCTTTACACTTCTGGACATTGCATAAAGCTACTGGACATTAATGGATCAAAGAAATGAATCCAACATAGCAAAAGAGGCAATGCAAAATAAAAGGCAGAATCTGTCAAAAACAGAACAGTCCGTAAAGACGAATTTAAAGATGGCACCAGACTTGCTCAAATGGAAAAACTCAAAACTAATGAAAGTTGCGTACATATCTGAGGATCACGCTCGTAAATTGGCAGATTTTTTCGAATTTTCTACAGAGACCTGTGCCCAGATTCGTGACAGACAGCAATGCTGTTTCTGCGCAGCGATCCCAAATATAACATCAACTTTGACATAGAAACTTTACTTGGCACAAAAACATGATAAGGAGAGGTTGCTACAGTAGTAAACAACTTCCAAGACTCAACAAAACAAAAAAATTGCTGTAGTAAAAACATGGGTTGTCTCCCATAAGCGCTTTAACGCCTTTCTAGGCGCGAAAGTGCAAATCAAGTAACATCAAGAGTAGAAGCATCAACATCATTACCAGGGGTGTTGGGAGTTTCTCAACCAAGCATAGTATATTGGATACATAAGTTTTAGCATCTCCCTTTTCATTAATCTTGGGCTTGCTATTCTTATCGAACAAATTTTCAGGAACAAGCCAAGCATAGTTATTTTCTAGTGCATCATTCATAGCTAGGAGTTTACATGGTATTGGTGCTTTGATCTCCCCACCATCATTAATATTATTAGTGTACCTTATTCTATCCATGTCCATTTTCTCAAGGAGACCAATAAAATTGCTATGAGAACCTAGCATATTAAATTTAGCAAAAACCTTTCTAGCCTCTCTTGCTAGACCACCAAATTCTCTAAGAAGAGTTTCTAAAACAAAATCTTTTTTTCCCCTTCTTCCATATCACCAAGTGTAAGAAACATGTGTTGGATTATAGGATTGAGATTAACAAATTTAGTTTCCAACATGCGAACTAAAGCAGCAGCAGCAATTTCATAGGTAGGTGCAAGTTCTACCAAGTGTCTATCTTCAAAATCTTCAGTAATACTAACATGATTGAAAAATTCTTCTATATTATTTCTCCCAACTATCGACCCACGTCCTACCGGTATGTCTTTTGTGGTAAAATTAAAAGGAAACATGATGCAATAAGCAAAAAGTAAACTAGGCAAACAAGGTAAAGACGAGTAACTAATTTTTTGTGTGTTTTCGATATAGAGAGTAAGACAATAAATAAAGTAAAACTAGCAACTAATTTTGTGTTTTGTTTAGGTGCAGCAAACAAAGTAGTAAATAAAATAAAGCAAGACAAAAACAAAGTAAAGAGATTGAGAAGTGGAGACTCCCCTTGCACGTGTCTTGATCTCTCCCCGCAACGGCGCCAGAAAAAGTGCTTGATGCGCGTAAATGTACACGTCCGTTGGGAACCCCAAGAGGAAGGTATGATGCGCAAGTTTTCCTCAGAAAGAAACCAAGGTTTAATCGAACCAGGAGGAGCCAAGAAGCACGTTGAAGGTTGATGGTGGCGAAATGTGATGCGGCGCAACAACAGGGATTCCGGCGCCAACGTGGAATCTGCACAACAAAACCAAAGTACTTTGCCCCAACGAAAAGTGAGGTTGTCAATCTCACCGGCTTGTAACAAAGGGCATAACAATGCATGTACATGATATGATAAATATAGTGAGATTTAATCCGGCATTACGACAAAGTACATAGACCGCCATCCAACCGCATCTATGCCTAAAAAGTCCACCTTCAGGTTATCATCCGAACCCCATTCAGTATTAAGTTGCTAAGCAACAGACAATTGCATTAAGTATGGTGCGTAATGTAATCGACAACTACATCCTTAGACATAGAATCAATGTTTTATCCCTAGTGGCAACAACACATCACAACCTTAGAACTTTCTGTCACTGTCCCAGGTGTCAATGAAGGCATGAACCCACTATCGAGCATATAAACTCCCTCTTGGAGTTAAGAGTACAAACTTGGCCAGAGCCTCTACTAATAACGGAGAGCATGCAAGATCATAAACAACACATAAACAATAGATTGATAATCACCATAACATAGTATTCTCTATCCATCGGATCCCGACAAACACAACATATAGTATTACATAGATGATCTTGATCATGTTAGGCAGCTCACAAGATCCAACAATGAAGCACAATTAGGAGAAGACGACCATCTAGCTACGCTATGGACCCATAGTCCAGGGTGAACTACTCACTCATCACTCCAGAGGCGATCATGGCGATGAAGAGTCCTCCGGGAGATGAATCCCCTCCGCGGGGGCCGGAGGCGATCTCCTGAATCCCCGAGATGGGATTCGCGGCGGCGGCGTCTCGGAAGGTTTTCCGTATCGTGGCTCTCGATGGGGGTTTCGCGACGGAGGCTATTTGTAGGCGAAAGGGCAGCGTGGGGGCCACACGAGGGCCCCACACCATAGGTCGGCGCGGCCGGGGCCTGGCCGCGCCGCCCTATGGTGACGGCGCCTCGTGGCCCTACTTCCTTCTTCGGTCTTGGAAGCTCCGTGCAAAAATAGGACCCCAGGCGTTGATTTCGTCCAATTCCGAGAATATTTCCTTACTAGGATTTCTGAAACCAAAAACAAAAAAACGGCTCTTCGGCATCTTGTTAATAGGTTAGTTCCAAAATGCATAAATATGACATATAATGTGCATAAAACATGTAGGTATCATCAAAAAGTAGCATGGAACATAAGAAATTATCGATACGTTGGAGACGTATCAAGAGGCCGCGCCACGATACCAGGGCCACGTCCCCGCGCCATCACCGCCTCCCGGCGAGAGGGCCGCGCCGCCATCATCCTCCAAGTGCTTGGGCCATCCCCCCCAGTGCGGAGGCGAGCCTCCATCCGCCGCACCAGGGGACCACGCGAGGATCGCCACCGCCCCCATCACCGGTCGCGCCAGGCTTCGCCGGCGACGGTCTCAGGGGACGACGAGGAGGGAGGAGGGGGAGGGGAAGGCGGCGGCGGTGGGGGCTAGGATTTCCGCCTCGAGTCGCCCTGGAGGGGATGACCCGAGCGGAGGGGGGTTTCTGGAGCTGCTTCGTAAAATAAGTGACTCCGCAAGGTAGGAGATGATGAACACATACATTGCAACTGGAAAGGTTGCTCCAGCAACAACATCACCATGGTTGTTGATGTCACCCATGGTGTTGTCAAAGCCGCTGGATCGGTTTAGGAAGCAAACGAACCGAAAAGAACGAACTCGAACAGCAGCGAGCAGTCATGCCGATACGCTTCCCTAAAATCTTATCGCACGTCTCGTGTTGCAAGATCCCGACATGCGGGATTTCGGAGACCTACTATTTTAGACGGTCATGCATACATTCACCGGGATGGGGTAGACAAAAGATCAGCGCACTAGGATGGGGTAGACAAAAGAGCAGCGCAGCAAAAGGAACTGGTCGCGAGAGAGACCGATGGGAGTGGACAACTCCATATGTGTTATGTCTCTCGTTTCCTCGTATAGCATGTGAGGGGGGCGTCGACCGAAAGCTGCCACGCGTTGGAAGATAAGGACACGCGGCCAACATGCACACGCACGCCAACAAGTACCCAACCCAGTTTATGCACAAACAAACAAATTAATCTCCCACAAAATGGGTTTCTAACTCGAGCTCGACTCATGAAATTGTGTGTGATGCGTGGCAAGGCGGTCGACGTCGCCGGAGGAGGAGGAGAAGGAGTGCACGTGAACGCCTTCTCTTCTCACTCACTTACAAGAGCTATAACATCAACTCTTATAAGCTAATCCAGCTCGCTTCCAACTACTAGTGTGGGAACCAACTTTGTCTCCCACAACTCTCAAGCTGCCACCTAAGATCGGCATTGAGATTTTAGGTATTGTAGGATATATGGGTTGCTTTCGTGTGTTCAGCCCATCTACATCTAATAATCTCCCAGCAAATCTAAGAAGGCATCATGTGGCATGCACTTCGGTGGAGACTGTTAGGTTAAAATTCACCTAGAAACTAAGCTACACTTGACTACAAGTGAACAACCATGCCTTGAATTATTAGTCTTGTATAGAAAGTTTCACTCAATGTTGGAACAGTATTAGGCTGCCATAGGCTCCTCTTTGGGTGGATCTTATGAGTCATACTCCTCAACATTTCATTAGCTTAATCAAGATTCACCCAAATCTCACACACATGACTAGCAGTGTCATTCATATAGGTGTGTTCTTTAAAGATCGTCATGTACATCGTCTTTGCTCATCAAAAGACACATATAATGCATTAATACATAGTGAACCTGCCTTCCAGTAGCTATAAGATAATTGCATCTGCTGCGGATTGGGAGTATTGATAGTTTCTCTCAACACAGTTGCTCTAGTTTATTTTCCCAGATCCCAATTCACGAGATCTCCGATCACATAGGTTGGGTTACCCCCTCGGCAACTCAAGTAGGTCTCAAACTCATCTCCCTCAATACAAGGTCTATCATGTTTTTTCATAGTCCGTTGTGAAAGGATCTTCCATATTCTTAGCTTTTTGGACATAATTTAACACTATTACTCCTGAGTTTTTCAGTTTTCTGTCAGACTTCAGTCTCCTATGGACATGTTTTGAACTCTTCATATTATCCTTAGAACTATTCACTTTGACAATCAGATTTTGACTATCACAATTTATGAAGATAGCTAGTATTGGTTTTTTAACCATAGGCAAGTCCGTCAAGAGTTCACGAAGTCATTCTGCTTCAACACTTGATGTATCTATTGATGTGAGTTCTACTTCCAGTTAGAATCACTATACCCTTGAAGTTCTTTTGGATACCTCGTATAATGAATTATATAACTCATGGTTCCTTTTAGAGAGCGCAACACTCTTTCAATAGCATGTCAATGATCATCTCCTTGGTTGGCCATAGATAGGCTAAGTTTGCTCACGTAAACGAGATGTCAGGCCTCGTAGCGCAAGTTAAATTATGAGCAAGCCAATAATATGAGAGTACCTCAATTTCCCTAGTTGAATTTTCATTCTTTCGAAGCAATACACTAGGAATCATAATATGTGGGAGAAGATTTGCACTCAACGTAACCAAATCTTCTCAACACCTTCTCCGCATAACGAGATTGCAAAAGTGTGATCCCATTATGTTCATCTCTCGACACGTTGATGTTCAAGATAACATCAACTTCTCCTAGATCTTCCATCTCGAAACACTAAGATAAGAAGGATTTGACCTCCTCGATCACTTTGAGACGTTTACCAAAAAATTAGTATGTCATCAACATATAAACATAAGACAACTCCTTCGCCCCACGTTCCATTAGCCAAGATGAAATCCATCTTATTTTGAATCGCTTACTTCTAGTAGTCTGCATCTGGAGATGCAAGAGCTTATGAAATGGTTGTAGGGTATCATCCACGAGGTACACAATAAAATCATTACCAAAATACTTTGTAATATTTTGTCTCATGCTCCTTGTTGGAGCTTCATTGTCATCCTCCTCATCCAAATCTGAACTCTCATTGTCAGATTGCTCACCAAACTCCATAGTAGTTTCAAGAATTGGATAAGATTCCTAAATAGACATGTCATGCATATTTATCATAGACAATATGTCGTTATACAATGTAGCATCTCTGTACTCAAAGATGGTAGCTACATTCATGTCATCCAATCCAGATTTCATTACAAGAAACCTACAATCAATTCCATGAGAAGCATATCCAAGAAAGACACAATCCAAGATTTTTAATCCAGGCTTTCGCTTTCTTGTTGGTTGGCAAATTCACTTTCACCAAACAGCCTCAAGTTCGTAGTTAACAAAGTGTTGGCATTTTATTTTCCCATTCCTAAAATGGGATAATCTCTTTATTCTTCGTTGGAACACGGCTTAGGACATGCCACAAAGTCAATATAGTCTTCCCCCACCATTCCTTGGATAAGTGGGCAACTTCTAACATGGCGTTAACCAAAACTGTTAGAGTTCAATTTTTTCTTTTCGTCATCCCATTGGATAGAGGGTAATCGCCTAATCGGAAGGCGTCCTCTCATGGATTATACCATGTTCCAATCAGAATAAATTAAACTCGTTATAAAAGTACTCTCCACCACGATCAGATAGAACCCTTTTATCTTTCTTTCAAGTTGATTTTCAACTTTAGCCTTATATATTTTAAAGAAATCAAGAGCCTTACCTTTAGTTTTCAGGACATACAAATACCTAGTGGAATCATCAATCAAAATCATGAAATATTTCTTTTCACCTTTTGTCAAGACACGATTCATCTCACATAGATTTGAATGTATAAATTCTAGAGGTGCCAAGTTCCTTTCCTTCGCATGATTGCAAGGCTATTTTGCTTATACACAAACATGACACTTAGGTTCTTTGACTAAGGTGAAATTTGGAATTAAACTCATACCAGCAAGCCGCGACATACAACCGAAACTAATATGGCAAAGTCGTGAATGACATACATTAATATCATCAATATTAATACATACGTGGTTCACAACATTATTAGAGAAGTCTTCCATAGAGAAGCGAGACATGCCTTTGCATTCATAGCCCTTCCCTACAAAAGTTCCATACGTGGACAATACAACTTTATTGGACTCAAACACCAACTTAAATCAATATTTCATTAGAAGGGACCCACTACGGGATTCTTATTGATAGAAGTGACATGCATCACTTTCTTCAATTGCACGATCTTGCCCAAAGTGAACTTCAGATCTATCGTGCCAAGACCAAGAACAGTAGTGTGTAACTCATTCCCCCTCGATGGAGCAACCTCAGACCTGATAAGAGGTAAGCATGGAGATGTCAGCACATACATGAACAGTAGCACCCGTATTAAGCCACCATTTTGTGGACTGAAAGCGAAAAGAACAGTAGGTAATAAATTAATGTGTGATGGCGTGTAACTCACACGTTCGTTGGGAACCCCAAGAGGAAGGTATGATGCAAGTTTTCCCTCGAAAGAAACCAAGGTTTATCGAACCAGGAGGAGCCAAGAAGCACGTTGAAGGTTGATGGTGGCGAAATGTGATGCTCAACAACAGGGATTCCGGCGCCAACGTGGAACTGCACAACACAACCCAAGTACTTTGCCCCAACGAAACAGTGAGGTTGTCAATCTCACCGGCTTGTAACAAAGGATTAACCGTATTGTGTGGAAGATGATTGTTTGCAAGAAAACAGAAAACAAGTATTGCAGTAGATTGTATGCTATGTAAAGAATAGGACCGGGGTCCACAGTTCACTAGAGGTGTCTCTCCCATAAGATAAAGCATGTTGGGTGAACAAATTACACGGGCAATTGACAAATAGAAAAGGGCATAACAATGCATATACATGATATGATAAATATAGTGAGATTTAATCCGGGCATTACGACAAAGTACATAGACCGCCATCCAACTGCATCTATGCCTAAAAAGTCCACCTATAGGTTATCATCCGAACCCCATTCGCATTAAGTTGCAAAGCAACAGACAATTGCATTAAGTATGGTGCGTAATGTAATCGACAACTACATCCTTAGACATAGAATCAATGTTTTATCCCTAGTGGCAACAGACATCACAACCTTAGAACTTTCTGTCACTGTCCCAGT
Source organism: Lolium multiflorum (assembly GCA_030979885.1). Classification (NCBI taxonomy): domain Eukaryota; kingdom Viridiplantae; phylum Streptophyta; class Magnoliopsida; order Poales; family Poaceae; genus Lolium; species Lolium multiflorum. Next base: position 257,619,098 of record CM061748.1, read on the forward strand.
GTCAATGAAGGCATGAACCCACTATCGAGCATAAATACTCCCTCTTGGAGTTAAGAGTAAAAACTTGGCCAGAGCCTCTACTAATAACGGAGAGCATGCAAGATCATAAACAACACATAAACAATAGATTGATAATCATCATAACATAGCATTCTCTATCCATCGGATCCCGACAAACACAACATATAGTATTACAGATAGATGATCTTGATCATGTTAGGCAGCTCACAAGATCCAACAATGAAGCACAATTAGAGAAGACGACCATCTAGCTACCGCTATGGACCCATAGTCCAGGGTGAACTACTCACTCATCACTCCGGAGGCGACCATGGCGGTGTAGAGTCCTCCGGGAGATGAATCCCCTCTCCGCAGGGTGCCGAGGCGATCTCCGAATCCCCGAGATGGGATTGCGGCGGCGTCTCTGGAAGGTTTTCCGTATCGTGGCTCTGCAGGGTTTCGCGACGGAGGCTTGAGTAGGCGAAAGGGCAACGTGGAGGGCGACGGCCCACACCATAGGCGGCGCGGCCCCCTCTCGCCGCGCGCCCTATGGTGGCGGCGCCTCGTCGCCCCACTTCTTATCCCTTTCGGTCTTCTGGAAGCTTCGTGCAAAAATAGGACCCTGGGCGGTGATTTCGTCCAATTTAATTACCAAAAACAACATCACATATGCACTAACTTACTTATCCATAAACAAGAGACTAAGCACATACCAGATTCGAATATGGAGCAAGTAGTAGTGCAAGGTAGAAGATATTGCTAGCAGGGAGGTCGCTCCAGCAACAACATCACCATGATTATTATTGATGTTGCTCATGGTGTTGTCAAAGTCGTCGGATCTGTTGAGGAAGCAGACGAACAGACAAGGAAGAACTCGAACAACAACGAGTAGTCGCGCCTAGATGCTCCCCCAAAACATTATCGGTCGTCTCCCTATGCAGGATCTTGACGTCTTCCATAAAACGGGTGTCTAACTCAAACTCGATTCACGAAACGTGACACACGTGCGATGCGTGGCGAGGTGAGCGGCGATAGAGGAGTAGGAGGAGTGTCAGTGAACTCCTTATTTTTTCTCACCCACTTATAAGAGGTAAAACAACATCCCTTATAAGCCGCTCTACTCTATCTCAACTAGCAATATATGAAACTAAACTTTCACCCATATAGCTTCATACAGGACTTGAGATTTCTAGCCTATACAAGCTGTTTTTTTTTTTTGCAGCCCATTTACACCCAACACTCTGATGTTTACTTTTCTTTTTGTTAAAGTTCGCCTCGAAATCACATGCATCTTATTAATCAAAACGGAGGTAGTACAGTTCTTGTTCGGTGTAAGATGCAGCCGTAAGGGCATCTCCAACCGGGCGACCCAAACGGACGGCCCAGCGCGTCCGTTTTGGGCCGTTGGCGTGGCCGAACGGACACCCGGACAGCCGCGTCCGCGTGTCCGTTTGGGTCGCACGCTGCGCCCAACGCGTGGACGCACCGCAAATGTAATAAAAAAACATAAATGAAAATGAAAAATAAAAACAGCACCAAATAAATATAAACTACTGGTTAGTTAAACTTAGCCCTATTTTGGGCAATTTTTACACAAAAGAAAGCCCTATATGGCCTTTAAACTAAAAAAGAAACCCTAGACAGGGTTTGCGAGCACGGTGGCCGCCGCGCATTACTGGTACTCGTCATCGTCGGCGTCGATGACGACGACGCCCGGCGGCGACGCGTGTTCGGCTCGACACGCCGGAGGGCACCGGGACCCGGCCGGGCTCCCACGCGCCTTTCCGCGGAGTGCGGGTTCGGCGGCTCGCCGGCCGCGCAGCCGTGCGCGCGGCAGACTCCCGCCGGAGCTGCTCCTCCTCCGCTGCGCTCCGCCCCAGCGCTCCCTCGCGCGCCCCGCTCCTCCTCCCGGAGCGCCGCCCGACGCGCAGCCTCCCGACGGCGCGCCGCTCGAGGAAGGCCCACGCCTCCGCCGGGCGTCCTCCCGGGCCTTCCTCGCCAGCCGGGCGGGAGCGCGCCGGCGAGGTGCGGCCATTTGGCCAGCTCGTCGAGGTCCGCTGCTCGCGGACGCCGCGAGCGCCGCCGCAGCTCCGGGTCGGCCTCCTCCCGGGGCTGCGGCTGCGGCTGTGGCCGGGGCGCGGGCTCGTTGATGTAGAGCCCGCCGGGGCGGGCCCGCCCGCTCGTGTGCGCGCGGCGCGCGAGGCCGCGCCGTCGCGGATGTGAAGCACGTGCGCCGGCGCGCATCGTGCTCCACCACGAACCCAGTTGGGACTTGCGTCGCCGTACGCCGGGTCCTGCTGGAGGTCCGCCGGCCCGCGCGGCGCCTCCGGATCTCGGTGTAGCGGGCGCGGCCGAGCTCGGATGGCGGCACCGGAACCCGATCCGGCTCAGTGCCAGCCGTGGGGAGGTGCACGTCCACCGGCATTGGGACGCCGGCGTCCCGAACGCGCCACCGCAACGGTGACGATCCGCCGCGGGAGGCCGGCCCCATTGCGAACGCCGCGCGATTGCGGCCGCCGCCGGCCTCGTGGTCGTTGGACGGCTCGAACTCGCGGGGCCATGGCGGCGCGGAAGCTGAGCTCGCGGGCGTGCCGAGTGGAAAGGGATGGATAGGGACACCCTTCCCCAGTCCACATTTAATAGACTGGGTACCGACAGTGGGCCACCACGCGGACGGGCGGACACGCGAGGACGCGCGTGCCATCTCCACGCCACGGCCAAGAGACACGGTGTCGACGCCCGCCGCCTCGTGCGCATTGCGCTGGCGGTTGTCGTTTCCATCCGGACGGGGCGAGATGGTCGCCTTGAGACGCTAAGCACTCCCCGGTTCGGCTAGCGTGGCCATCGTGAGTTCGTGACCGAACTTTTCCCTGGACCCGCCTGGATGATCAAACGAGACCAGAATAATGTCCACATGGTATCATATGTTCGTAATTTTGCCCCGAGACGTGCAAATGTGCGTGTTCCGTTTCTTTTGCAAGGCAAATTGCTGAAATTTCTGATGCAACGTTGAGGCATTATTATGTCATCACCTGATCACCACTAGATCGATTTAAGTAGTAGTGCCTGCCTGTTATCGTCTGCAAATACGTCACATGAGTCCATTAGGATACTCAATCCTCGCAAGACGTGGTGGTTTATTATCGAAGCAGTGATATGGTAAAAAAAAATGCATCTACGCTCGCAATTGTTTGGGACGCAATCATTGATTCATAACTCCAGTGTATACCTCACTAGGTGTATATTCAACTTAATACTAGAAAAAATGTTATGGGGCAAGTTTCTGCTAGGAAAATATTATGGAGCAAGTTATTACTGGATGAATTTTCGCAAAATAAAAGTTATTACTGCAGGACTTGTTATATGCAAATCCCCTGCAGTATATTTGTAACTGACAACTGCAGGGAGTATTAAACATGTCACAACGCATGTGCAGGTTGGGGGATTAGAGCACTTCCACCATCCATATCCTATAATTCCATGTTCCCACTACCAAACCAGGGTAATACGCTAAGCAGTTGGAGCAGAATGTATGGAAATACATTGTTTCATCATTGGAAAGTGATGACGCGGCCAGGATAGATCCATTTCTCTGTTCTTTGACCATTTTGTCCTTGGACATGGCTTCCTTTTGTAGTACAGCACGCTCGTTACAGTGTAGTATATCCAGCAACAATACTAAAAATGAATCGACATGGTAATCTTGGTTACTTCTGTCCAAATGATTAAGTTCAGGAAAGGTCACCAAAATCCTAAGTTGTTAATCTGAGGACACCAAGTACTAGAAAAGAAATGGACATTTGGTACACACGTATGCCTAGCATACTTGCCAAAATAAAAGACCAGGCATTGAACTCTGAATCTAGTCTGGGTTTCTCACCTATTTTGGAAGAAAAGCAGAAGCTTTACCAACTTATTTTTTGAAAGGACAAACTAGAGTGGATTCCAGAAGGGAAAAAATTAAGACAAAAAAAAGTAAGTTTCACCGAAAAAATCAATGATTTAAAACCCGCTAGCGATCAAGATTATTTCTTTCTTGGGTTTTGCAACAAGCACATGCCACTTTATATTTTTTTAAAGATCATAACCTTTGCTTCTTCCATATATCCTACATCGGTCAAAATAATGGTGGATCTCGCCATTTTCCTAGACAACACCCTCTTTCTCCCCTCTATACCAAGATAAGAGCATCACACTGCTCCTACATCAACTGCATTTTCAAGATAATTCCTCCCAAAAGACCCATAAACCCTATAGAAAATGTCACAAATTGGAAAATTATGCCATTGCATCGTTGGAAAAAGAACAAATAATTGACATACTCGCCGGCACAAGAGCGGTATCATCATTAGTCATATGTAGCTTCAAATCACACAAGTGGGCTCTTAGTACTACATACAAATAAGTGCATGCATTTTTCCACGCTTTTTTTTGGTGGATACATTTTCCTATTCTTTTTCCATACAGAGTGTCCTCTATCCTTGATTTGTTTTGAAAGATCATATCATTTCACCCGTTATGTATTTTGCCATGATAGTGGGCCTTCCACATCGATCCCATTCCCACGAAGAAAAGAGAATCCCACCCCTTTTGCACCGGCTATGCTCTCTAGGGTAAACCCCACAAAAGACGAGGTCACCCAGTTTAGAATCCTGCAACTTGGAAATTACAATCAACGATGGAATATCAAGTGGGTGACCACCGCTCTTGCATCCATGATTTATCTTATGGCAGTTGAAACTGTGATATGATTACAATGAACTAGCAAATTTTGGAAGGTATAGTCGGCGGAATAAAACAAAAGAGACCTATTTTCCGGAAGAGGGTGTCACTCTCATGATTTATCTTATGACAGTTGAAATTGTGATATGATTAGGACTACATCCAAAATATTTAATGTATTTTTCCTACGCTTTTTAGTGGATACATGTTTATTTTTTCTTTGAGAGTATCCCATCTCTCACTAGATTTAATTTGAACAATCCTAGCATATGATGCATTCTATTTCTATCTTTGATATCCGTTATCCTTCAAAGTCGATAGTCCAAGGTAAGACCTACAAAATACCCGATCATCCAATTTAAAGTGTCGTGGCATGTCAAGTTATTATCAATGATGGAAGAATAAATAAGTGACAAATATGAATCTTCGATGAAGTGGGAGAAAGAGGAAGGAGAAGTCACATTGTTTGTTCTTTGGGTGCATGAAAGGACTGCATTGGTCGGTATTTCATATTCAAAAAAAAATTGCATTTGCTTGCCCTTTTTTGGTGGATACATTTTCCCACTTGACGATGTGTGTTTTTACAAACTACACATACCTAAACTATGCACCAACTTATATTATGTTTTTTCTTAAAAAATAACATGTATCTTGGTTAACAACATCATTTTAATCAGTAAAATTGACCTCCTTACTTTGTGTTTTGGCCTTACCTTAAAAGGACCACATGTCCGTTCTTTCGTGGCATTTTCATTTCTCTTGATGTGCATCGGTGAACAGAACAAGGATTAAATGTGCATAACTTGAAATTACTTTATATCGAGTTGGGGTCTCTCACTACCTATTTTGGAACAAAATGACAATTTAACCTATTTATATAGTTTTCAAAGGAGCTAGAACGGATACCGATATGGTAGAAAGATAAAAAAAATCTTGAGAAAACCCTAAGGTTCAATGAATCATGGTGATTTAGCACCCTATGGCGAGTTTGCTCCGACCTTAAGTTTTGGAACCAGCACAAGCCACATTTTGGATTTATTTTAGAACATTATAACCATCCCTTCCATACATTCTACAAGGGTCAAATTAAATAACTGTGGATCTCGTGACTCATAGATAGTGCCTCTTTCCCCGGCCCACTCTCTACCAAGAAAAGTCACATTACTCCTCTATATATTGCATCTCCAAGGTAAGCACCCCCACCCAAAAAATTATGGTATCATATCATTGAGCAAAGAACAAATAACTGACATATTAATCTGTTTGAGGGAGGTCTTGTCATTATTCTCACGACTCTTAAAATCGCGCAAAGTGTTTCTCTGTAATACATAGATGGAAGTGCATATATTTTCCCGCCTTTTTTCCTGGATGGATGCATGTTTCTTTTTCCCCCATAGAGAGCGATCTATCCTAGATTTTCTGAAAATATCATAAATTTCACCCATTCTATCTTTTTCCTGGATAGTGGACCCTCGTCGCCAACTAAAGACCATTCCACCCCTTCTTCATCGGATGTGCTCTCTAGGTTAAACCCCACAAAAGAACATGCTGACAAGTGACAAGTTGAAAGCTAAATCACAACGTTTAAAATCGCACCATGTTCCTCAGTAATACATTCAAATATGTACATGCATTTTCCCGTGCTTTCTGGTAGATACATGTTTGCTATATTTTCCACTCGACCATATGTACGTGGTTCATATGTGTTATGTATCTCTTCTTTTCCATTACATAGAAAAGTGGCATCCCATTGCTCTTGCATGGACTTCCTGACCGGGGTAAGTCCTACATAAGGTCAAGGCACCCAAATTCAGAACCTTGCAAAGTAGCAAATTATGGTAGGTATCGTCGGCTGAAGAAAAACAAGTGACCTATTTGCTGGAAGAGGGACGCATATCTCTTGAATTATCGTATGCCGGTTGAAATCTCGAGACTACATTTAGTAGTGTACATGTATGTTTGTTCCCACACTTTTAGGTGGATACATTTTTTTCTCATTCTATTTTCGCCTCGGCTATCCCTCATCCTTCATCGTCAATATTCCAGGGTAAGCCCGGTCGTCCAATTCAGAACGTCGTAACCGGGAAAGTTATGATCAGTGATGGAAAAATAAATGAGATTCAAACTCCACTCTTCGATTGAGCGGGAAAATGGGAAGGGAGGTCACATTGTTGTTCTTATGGCGCATGAATGCACTGTATTGGTCGGCATTATATTTAGAAGAAGTACATGCATTTTCCCGCGCTTTTTTTGGTGGGTAGATTTTTCCACACGAACCATATGTGGTTTTTAAACACAACACCACACCTGGATTTCATTTAATAAATATGTGTATTTAACTAGTATAAAAACTACACATACCTAAACTAGGCACCAACTTATATTGTGTTTTTCTTTTAGAAAAGAAACATGTATTTTGCTTAGAAGCATCAATTTAATCAATCAAAATTGACCTCATATATTTTGTGTGTTGGCTTTAGCTTCAAATGACCCCCATTGGCTGTGCTTTCGTGGTGTATTCATTGCTGTAGACTAGATGTGCATGGGTGAACAGAACATGCGTTATCTCTTAAGGGGGCAAAATGCAAAGGACCTAAGGAAAAGATTCTTCCAATAGCACCAGAAATGGAGGGCTTTAAAGGTAAGCAAATTGACTAAATAGTTGTTGAAATATCCTCCCCTTCTACTTAGTCACCACCACATGATTAGGGGTGACATTAAATTAGATCACAACAAGCAAACCCCAAAGGCTGAAAGACAGAATAGAAAAGAGGCTTTGGCCTCTATCTCTCTACCTCCTCTCCTTTTCCTACTTTGGCCAATTCCTAATCTCTTCCGTGTCATTACAAAATATTTACAACTTTTTTAAACTATTAATTATTTTGGATTCCTCCCCCAAATGCCTTTCACCCAAAGACTCACCCCCCTCGGGCCTTTGTAAATCTGCCTTGCGGCTTGCATTCCTTCCTCCATTATTTCTCCATCCCTTTCCCCTCTCCTCTCTCTCTCTCTCTCCTCACCCTCTCTCCAAAAGACTGGATACAGAACAGAAGGAAAAGAAAAAAGAATACAGAGAAGAAGAAAGAAAGAACAACACCTACCAAACAAGTCTTGGTTTTTCGAGTTCATGTGCTGAGGAAATTGTTCCCAGGAATCCCCTCTGGGTCTGAACAGATTCATACCGAGAAACACTTCTTGAATTTCCCCTTTTTTTTTTTTTGCTCAGGAATTATTTAGTACGGAGGAACTGCTCCTTCTTGTTTCTGCCTTGTTTTTCCGTGTTCCTCTGGTTGGGATTTTCTCCGGTTCTTCCTCGTTTGCTTGTGGGGGCGAGAAGAAGAGAGGGGCATGGGAAAGGAAGGGCCTTGCCGTCATTGCGGAGTCACAAGTGAGAGCTCCTGTTCTCCAGTAAAGCAATTTTTTATACTTCCTCTTGTTGTTTCTTTGCTTATTTTGCATCTGTTATCCCTTTGTTCCTCCGCGAGTTGTATATTACGGGTGATGATTTCGTCGAATTATGCATCTGGGAAGCGGGTCTTGGAAGAAATCTTCCGCCCCCCCTGGACTCGGATGCCCAATCTTGCTTGTTCCTTGTTGATTGAAGTTGGTTTGTTGTTTGGTGGATATTAGCTGAAATCAAATCCGTCGAACTGTCAGAAGTCTTGAAGAGAGTTCCGGACATCTTTGGATATGGTGGTCGAGACCTTTGGATGCAAAATTCAGAATATCAGGAACAAATCACCTAATCCTCACGCGCACATTCAGAACCTTGTTTGACTATGGTGGATATATACTTGTTAGATATATTGTGCAGACAATGAGCAGTTAGATGTAGCTCAAACTCCTATTATGCAAGAAGAAAAGAGCCATCTGCTCTTGCCAAGCAGAAATTTAGAGTCCCTTAGCTGCTGCAACTACATAAATGCTTAATTTTTTGGACAGCACTGAACTGAGATCGTCGCTGCTTCGTGTAATTACACAGACTGGTCCTCTCTTTTGCTTTAGCCTCAGTAGTTCTTTAGCTCTTACTGAAGCAAGCTGCTCAATTGCGCTGATAATCTACATTTGGTATGCCTCATTTTATCTGAAATATGCAGTGCTAACTATGCATGTACTCTGCAAACATGTCTGTAATATGCAGTTTGACTATGTATGTGGCTAGTTACTAATTGCCTGAAGATACATTTTTGAAAATGTTTAGTTTCTGAATGTTCCCTTCCTTGATACCACAAAACTTTGTGATAGCAAAGATATGATTTTGTACAACTCAAAATGAAATCTCCTGATGGACTCACTAGCACTAGACAATATATCTGCTATACTGCACACATCTTGCGTATTAGTTTTATGCTGCATTTTTTCTTACATGTGGCAAATATTGGAACAGGCACTCCACTTTGGCGAAATGGGCCACCAAATAAGCCAGTGCTCTGCAATGCATGTGGCTCGAGATGGAGAACAAAGGGTTCATTGGAGAATTACACACCAATGCATTCTCGTGACGATATTGATGCTGAACAACCTAGAGTTAGCAAGCTGAAGCCTCCGACATCGAGGCTGGCAGAACATAAGCAACTAAAGAAAAAGCCAAGCCACAGCATAAGGGAGAATGAACCATATTCTGATCAAAACTTCTGGAAGATGGCGGATACTGGCCCAAGCCGATCTAGTTCTGGATCAGCAGTATCATATTCAGAGAGTTTTGCGCCATATGGGTCTGCTGATGCAAGTGAAATGGCTGGTCAGTTATCTCTAATTTCCTAATGTGCTGCTGATAAATAGGAAAACTTTTATGTTTGTTCACAATCTTGACAAGTACCACACGGTATATGATTAGGTTCAGTTCAAACAAGTTATATAGAAGTCTTGAACTTGGTGCTTGAGATGGATGGTAAAAGTTACACACTTAAATGTTTGTCTGCAATGTTAATTCAATCTCCCCTAAGATTTCTTGTGGACATATTTAGGCAGCTCTTGTAGTATTAAGCATTTCAAAGCCTCTACTAATAAATTGTGTATAATGCAGAGCTAGTTCTTCTTTGAATTAACTTACTGATTGTACTGAAACATACTTCAGCAACTCTACTTCACTGCTGCTTACTTTGTAATCCTGCATTATCAATTCACAAGACTTAATGTGATTGATACATCAAAATTTGCTTATGATCAAAAGGTTTGCCTGTATTCATCTTGTCCACATATTTTTCAAATTGCATCAACCATAAAATTAGGTGAAAAACACATTTCACTAAAGATCAGTGCTTGATACGTAAGTTATACTATCATTGCCTTCATTTACCACATATGAACTAGATTAAATAAATAAAAAATCCCCATGAGTGGTAATACTACTTTACGATACCATAAGCTTCAATTTACGTAATCCGTATTTCCTATCTATAACCCATAACTGTTTTTCTCATTTTTTTTATAACTGTTGTTAGATATTTTAATGATAGTTCTCTAATATCTTTTAAATTCAGGTTCAGCGCAATCTCATGCTTGGGAGTCACTGGTACCATCAAAAAAGAGAAGTTGTGTCACTCGGCCTAAGCCTTCACAGGTGGAAAAGCTTGCCAAGGATCTTAACTCCATAATGCATGAAGAGCAGTTATATTATTTTTCTGGATCCTCAGAGGAAGATCTACTTTACCATAGTGAAACTCCTGTGGGCTCCTTTGAGATTGGATATGGAAGTGTGCTTCTTAGAAATTCAAACTCAAAATCAGTGGAGGAAGATTGGGAAGCAAACTCTGTTCCTGCAGATAATAAGTCATACCTTACAAGTGAATCGTATTCAGAGACTGCCTCGTTTGTTGTACATAGTGGAAGCAAGGGAGCAAGCAATTCAAATGCTGGGCCTGAGAAGGCAAAGTCGTTTCCCATGCAGACACAGCCGGAAAAGGCTAGAAGGTATTCTCACCTTTATTACGAGTATTTAGCATTGGTTTCTGGTGCATACACAGGCTAATGCTTACCACAGCCTTACATGCTATTAGTAAAAGAAGGTATTGTAGCAGGAATCAGTCTAAGGACATTTTTGGTTGGTTTACCTCTTTTGCAGTGATAAATTTCATTATTCAAAGCAAGAGACCTTGGAAAATGTAGATTCGGCTTTAGTTTCAGTAGCTTTAGAGGTATGCAGTCTGTCATGCTCTCTCTCTCTCACCAAGCTTTGTGGGGTGTGATGTAAACGATTAAGTGTTCGTTTCTCTTATTTTAGGGAAACGACACTAACGAAGCAGGTGGAAATGAAAATAGCAGTACTTTGTATGGCCTTACAAAGTGCACTATGAAGCATCTCAAAAGACCTCATGAAAGCCAGTTGCAAAGCTGCCCAGGTCAGTAATCTTTGATGCACATTATCTCTAGACGCGGACATCTGAAAACGTCCTCTCTGTTAGTTCATACTTCATCATTCCCTTAATTTATTGCAAATAACATGGAGAAGTATTTTAATTCGCTTTTTTGCTTTGGAACATGCAGAAGGAACCATGAGGGGTCCAAAAAGAGTTTCTAGATATGGGGCTATGGTTCCTCAGTTCAAAGGTTCAGTTTTGCCCAAATCTGGAGGAGCGGCATTGAACTTATTCATGCTACCTCCAGATAAATTATCCATGCTGCCCCCTCCTCAGTACATGGATGATGATTGTGATCAAGACTTGCTGCTGGAGGTTCCTCGCAATGCACGCCAACCAGAGGCAGAACTTCTTTGCCAACCATTTCAACTTAGCTCAGTAACCCGCAGCTTCACCTCAGAGGACGTGGTCGCTGATGGCGAGGGGCGTCTCAAGCAACCGTAGTCCCAGTTCGTCTAGCAACCAACTTAGGAACAGGTGGTAGCAGTAGTTTCCTTTAGGTTACTGGATCATTATGGTACCTTTATTTACCGATTACCAATAGGGCTTTCTGCAGTTTGTTCATGGTTGCGCCGCTGTCATCATCGCCCTGATTTACATTGACAATGCGCATCTGCCAGCTCAGGCAAAATTGTCCGTTCAGCTAACGTTTGTAGCGGTGCTTTTGGGTTAGGCTTGTTGTGTTGGTTTCTGTAGAATATGGCTTTTGGAGAAAAATTATACCTCATATAACTGTATGGTGGGGAAATGGAAAAGAAAAGGATACCATAGATTTACCAGTCGCTTTTATTTTTGGCCCACTTTTCCCAGTTGAACATGTTTGTGTCTTCATGACAAGCCCTGTTTTTTTAAAGGGAAATGGCAGATTGGGATGCATCAATGATTTTGATGATATCATTGATAAACGATATGTACAGGTGTACCTGATCAATCTTTAGGTGAACTAGCAACATCACCTGTGATCTTGGTGACATTGCCTGCCTCCAGGTGACATTGTCATCATCAGTTTTCCTCGTTGGTAGTGAACTTTTTTTTTACCACTAACACATAATACAGTTACATACGTTTTTTTTTGAACCGATACAGTTACATACGTTGCCAATATGAAAACAGAGCAACTAGTGAACGCTAGCCAATAGCTCTACACACTTCTTGCTTCCACATGTGCCTGGCTATACTCCATGGCCGCCCTACCCTTCTTTATCCTTCATAGCTCTTCTTTTTCTTATGCTCAATTCTCAGCTGTGAAACTGTGCCGTGTTTAACAACATTTTTGTACCAAGTAATATGATTTTGTTACATCTTTAACAACGTGCAACCGCACCTCCCTGCCTCCTCTCCGCCTTCCTCTGTCTCCCTCCTATCATAGCACTAGTGTCTCTTCTCTCTTCAATATTGCTTTCCTGCCCTGCCATCACCTCCCTCCTACGCTGCCACCGCCTCCCATCTTTCTCCTCCCATCCATCGTTTCTCCCCTCTCTGCCTTCCCCTCTAAGCCTGGGGGTTTAACCTCTGGAGTGGCATATCGTTGTAACCATGGCTTCGACAGTCAGTTCTCCTTGCGTCTTTCTCCTCTTGCTCTTTCGCTCCTCCTCCCCGATCAACTGGCGTCTGTTCATTTGCACGATAATACTAACACACGGCTGTTTGGGAGATATATTTACTGTAAAAATTTACATGCTTCTGACTAATTGCTCCGCCTTACTAGACAATAGAATAACGAACGGTATTTGCTATTTGTCACCTGACTAAGAAATAACTAATTCTAAATTGATGGTAATATAATCATTCGATCCAAAACATTGAGAATCGTTCAAGCTATAAATGTGATCTATATGGGGCGGCAAAATGTTGACAGATATTTTTTAGCACAGAATGTCGAGAGAAATAGTCCTCACTCTATCTGAAGAAAAGAAGCAGGTTTTGCAACGGAGCAGATCGTAGTTCAGAGACAGACCCGGCACGGACTGCCAATGGGCCAGCCGCGGCCCAAAAATACAAATCCGCGCGGGAAGCCGCGAACTCATCGAGGCGTGGGGCCCGGATCCGTCCGATCCGCTCGCGCGAATCTCAAAGCGCGAGCCTGAACCCCACTCTCCGGTTCATCTTATCTCCTCCCCACCCGCAGTCACCGGCCGCTCCATTGCCACTGCCGCCATGCTGCTCCACCTCCTCACTCCCTCCTCCGTCGCCCCGGCCCGGCCATCTCCGCGGCGGCCGTGCGCCGCGGCCGCGGTCACGGTGCGGTGCGCGTCCTCCTCGGCCGCTTCGCCGTCGTCGTCGTCGGCGGCGGCGGTCGCGGCGGCTGGGCAGCAGGTGGCGAATGTGCACAGCTACGGGACGGTGGACTTCGAGCGGCGGCCGGCGCTGCGGTGGAGCAGCCTGTACCGGCGCGTGGCCGTGGGAAACGGCGGCCGTCCGGTGGGGCGGATTCTCGCGGACTGGGACGAGGGCGAGCGCCGTCTTGACAAGTGGGAGCTCTGCCGCATCGCCAAGGAGCTCCGCAAGTTCCGCCGGTTCAACCTCGCGCTCCAGGTAACGGTTCCTGGCCGCGTTCGTATCCCGGGGATCTATTCAATCTTAGACTTTTGCTGCTTGTTAAGTCATCCGGGCGATAGTGCCGGCGATGTTGGGTACTGTTGTGTTAGTTTTGTTTGAATTAAGAGGCTATTGTTGAGAGCATTATGCGTATTGCCATCCACAGAAATTATTGTACTACTAAATATGGCTTGTTCTATGGCTCCTTGCACAACTACATTGGCTTCAGTATTGCAAATCTTAGGAATTTTTTTGTGTCTAGTCTGTGTGATGTTGAAATTCTAAGTGGTAGTTGGAGCACTTTATTTATGGTGAATACTTTTTTGAGATGGAAATTTAGGGTGATATATGCATGCTACTTAATCTGTGCTAAAGAGAGAAGGCTAATTGCTAAGTTATTTTTTTACTGAAGTTATGAATCATTTAGGTTATACTTGGAACAGATTTACTGCCATACTTATTAGCGATTCATTGCTCAAAGGATGATCTAGCAAATTTGTAACTACATAAAGACAGAAGATAACTGTACTTACTCCATTTCACAAATTGGCACAATATACCTTTGTATCCTGAACATGGAGCCAAATTGCAAAGCTAGTTCTAGTTGGAAATCCTTTTCCAGGCTCAGCTTCCATAAATGATAATGATTGTTTATGGAAGTGTCTGGACTTACTTTCTTGCTATTATCGCCGATTGGTGCCTTTTCATGGCCAACCCTTCTAATCTTATGGGTTCTAATCATGATTATCTGTTGCATCTGCAGGTATATGATTGGATGACTGAGCGCAGGGATAGATTTCCGCTATCAGCGAGTGATATGGCAATCCAGTTGGATCTGGTTGCAAAAGTACGTGGTGTTCCAGATGCTGAAGAATATTTCGAAAAACTTCCTGATCCTTTGAAGGACAAGCGAACATATGGGTCTCTTCTCAATGTTTATGCCCAAGCTAAGATGAAAGAGAAAACAGAAAACACATTTGAGCTGATGAGGAAAAAGGGATTTGCAACTGACACATTACCTTTTAATGTATTGATGAATTTTTATGTGGATATTGAAGAGCCTGAAAAAGCGTCTACAGTTACTGATGAGATGAAGAAAAGAAATGTAGCTTTTGATGTCTGCACTTACAATATTTGGATAAGGAGTTGTGCAGCTATGAAAGATGCTGATGGAATGGAACGAGTCTTTAACGAGATGATTGCTGATGAGTCTGTTGTTTCCAATTGGACTACTTATACCACACTTGCTAGCATGCATATTAAGTTTGAGAACTTTGAGAAGGCAGAAGAATGCCTGAAAGAAGCTGAAAAGAGAACGACAGGTAGGGATAAGAAATGTTTCCATTTTCTCATCACACTCTATAGCCACCTCCAAAAGAAGGAAGAAGTATATCGCATTTGGAATCGGTATAAAGCAACTTTCCACACAATTCACAACCTAGGTTACCAAGAGGTACTGTCTGCCCTTGTTAGGCTAGGGGATATTGAGGGAGCTGAACTTCTCTACGAAGAATGGGCATCCAAAAGTTCGAGTTATGATCCCAAGACTATGAACATATTATTGGCATGGTACTCTAGAGAAGGTTTTGTTGTCAAGGCGGAGCAAACTCTCAACAGATTTGTTGAGAAAGGTGGGAACCCCAAACCAAACACCTGGGAAATCCTTGCCACAGCATACCTGAAGAATAATCAACTATCTGAAGCTCTGTCATCTATGGAGAAAGCCGCGGCAGTTACTAGTGCAAGTAAATGGAGACCCAGACTAACCAATGTTGAGACTCTCCTGGCATATTTCAAGGATAAGAATGACACAGAGAGTGCAAACAGGTTAATGAGTGTACTTGAAAGTAGAGGGTGTGCTGAGAATGAAGAGTACAAGTCTCTGATTAACACCTATGCTTTTGCTGCCGCGTGATGGTGAACCAACAGCATGATCAGTGAAAGGTCCCTGAACATTTGTATCACTTGCTTGTAACCTAAATCTCATGATAACCCTTGCAGCTGCGAATTCATGTGGTACATTTCTGTGAGCAGCTAGGCACATTTCGTGAGCTGTTTCCTGGCAAAATTGGACAGTGAGGTACATAGACCGATCACTTAGCTCAGTTAGAAATTATGTAATCATCAAGAGGAGGCCATTTACAGGGTTCCTAAGTACTTTCTACATGTATATTGACATTAGTACATTACCACTGAAGATTAAATCTTGCCTTCTCCATGGAAGATTTCATTTATGAGACACTTCTTTTGTCTTGTCCACTGTCTTTGTTGTTGTTTGCACTGAATATGTTACGCATGGCTGCTTTGCTTGATTACCGAGAAAGTCAATCAGAGTATCAGACGGTGATTGAAGGGGCTACTTCAATACTTGCACGTTGTCCCTCTTTGATACTGTTTAATTTCAGTACTTTGGCCCTTTGCTTGAAATCGACGTCCTTGGCAGCAGCTTTCTAACTAAGATGTTCAGCTCAAGTTTTCAAATAGCAGTTGTTTTTGTCAACTTCCTGGATCATGCCATATTAATTTCTGATTGGTACATCTATTCTGCAGATTTTGAAGCAACGACAGCGGGAGGTGGAACAGCTCGGACAATCGGCGAGGACCACCTGGAATTTTCTCTTGCCAATGGATATCTAAATCAGTTTATCTGATTACGGATTGCTCCCAATAATGTGAATTTTTAAAAGGATGTGCGGGGTCGCTGGAGTCTGGAGGGACTGCATGAAGGTGGGTGGTCGCATCGAAGTTCAGATCAGGATACAGCACGCACTAAACTAATGGGCAGATTCGTTCACAGCTAGGTGACGAGCGAGCAGTGAGCTCAAAAGCCGAAGCTAAAGGAGGGCCATCTTTCGCTTTACTGAAACGTCACCGACCATTTCGTTGCTGAACGAAACTTCAGTTTCAGATTTTCGAGTTGGAGTAATGAATCCCGTCGTGGACAACGTGATCGAGACGTCCTTTTGGCGATTGCCTAGTATACAAAATTGTGGCCGACTGACCACTATCTAAGCAGACGTGATCAGCATTCTCATCTCAGGAATTTGGGAAGAGAGATTAGCTGTGATTTGTGAATATGTGGTTCCACGACCGGCAAGCCAGCTTGCGTGCCCTTGTACAGTTGTACTCCATTTTGGCACTCTTCCAACGTCATGTACTCAATTTGACACGTTTGTGACACGCCTAAGGTCAAGAGAGCTAGGAACAGCCGGGCGTGCAACTCTCATAATAAAGAATGCCTTCTGGTATATTTGCTACACCTAAGTAATCAACAACCAGTCACGTGCCGGATCGATCGTGTCAAAATGGAACCAATTTTCCTGGTTAGGGTAAAAAGTGAGCCATCTCGAAATGATCATGTGCTTGAAACTTGTCATCCATGTGGTGATCATGGATATACGAATATATGCCAAAGAAGTGTCTCTCCCATAGTATAGACTGGGAGATTAATTCATAAGACTTCATCAAACAAGCACAATAAAGAAAATCATTTCATCTTGTTCTGGTCAAGATTGTCATCATCTAGCTCAAATGAAATGTGCAAAGTTAAGATTTTCTTTTGATAGAGTTTCTTTCTTACCGGTCTTGTGGTATTGTTAGGAGACCGGGCTAGTTGGCCTACTATTAAGAGTGCTCTCAAGTGAGTAACTTGATCGTATCGTTCAAACAGAGCTCAAAACATTGCATACTTGTCATTATCTTTTTTGGTTATTATTTGAATCATATCCATGAGATGTTTGTGGTTATTCTCATGACAATCTCTAGTTCATCGAAAATGGACTTGTTGCGTTTTTCCTATTGGAGTTTTTCCCGGTTCTTCGTATTGAGAGATTCATGAAAAAAAAAATCCCACTTGTTATTAATATTTTGCGGAGTAGATTTGTCGTCCTCTTTCCAATAAAATTTGTTTCACCTAAATCAGAGTTTCTTAACTCTAGTTGTTGCATTTTCGAGGTTTGGAGTTTGTCCGGGAGTCACTATAGTATCCTGCTGAAATCATCCAGCTGGGCCAGCCAGTCCGGCCACCCCGGACCAGTTTCCTGGAGTGGTCTGGCCTCGATCCGTGTTAATTCACGGGTACCCGTCCTTTTCGTAGTTTTTTTACCAGATATGTTTCGGCTAGCCCAGCCCAGTCTGGCTGGCCGGAGTGGTCCGGCCCAGGCAGCCATTCCAGGCATCTCGAAAATCTGTTGTGTGTTTCTAATGGTAAGATTCCGTGAGGGGGCTATCTAAGGGATCTTCTTCTCCAAACTTTCACAAGTTCTTGTGCATGTTTTTTACCACCATTCTTGACCCTCTTGAGCTTCCTTTCTCCCCAATCCCACCACGATTCTTGCACCTATCTGAGGAAAAAGATAGAGGAGATCTTGATCTACATCTTCACCAATCAAATCCCTCTCTTTGTGAGGGGAACCCTTTAGATATAAATCTTGGAGAAATTTGGTGTTCTCCTCTTTTTTCTTCCTCTCTTATTCCCCCAATAGCTTTTGTAGATTGGGCGGAATTTTAGGGTGAGGTTCTTTCCATTGCACTTGGTGCATATGTTTGAGTTCCGCGGTGATACGTGGAAGTGAGAGTTCGTGAGTTGATTACTTTAGGTGCTTGTACACGGATCTTGTTACTCTTAGGTATTTGGACCCTAGACAACTTGTGTTCTTGGGGCCTCCAATTATATTGTGTAGATTTCTCAAGCGCGAGTCCTTCGCGGCGATTTTTGGAAGCCTCCAATTAAGTTGTGGAGTTTCCCCCAAGCTTGTATGGGTTTGTGATTGTCCTCAAGGGTCCGTTAGTGGATGGAGGTATTCCCTTTGGGTGGGAAGGCTCGAGGAGAATATGGTGAGGCCTTCGTGGCGTTTGGGGTGCTTTGGCCTCCATACCGCTCCAACAGACAGTAGCACTCACAAGAGTGTGAACTTCGGGATACATCATCGTTTTCGCGTGCCTCATTTATTTCTATGCCCGAGCTCTTTACTTATGCACTTTACTTACCTTGTGATAGCGTTCATGCTTATATATCTTGCCCTATCATATATTTGTTTGTCTTCAAGTTTCAAACCGCCTATTCACCTCCACTCCCCGCTTAGGCAGCATCGGTGTCCTTTCAGATGATGATATGTCGGATGCTCCGAAAGACCAAAAGAGATATGAAGGGAAAATGATGATAATGTGAAAGATAATGTGGAAAAGGGAATGTAAGATGATAAAGTGAGTGATAATGAAACACAAAAAGCAGGGTGGGAGGTGTTATGATATCTATTTCCCATTCACGTACGACTCATCACAACAAATTTACACGTCTATACAAACTCGTTACGACTCCAAGCGCAGAATGATGCAACAAGGAAAAAATTCACCACCTTGTGACTCGAGAGTTTATATCGAACTCTTAGGTGAAATATTAATATCCTCTCCTTCCATTTCTAGAAACCTACGATAGCAAAACACTTGTATTGTGTCCCCAACTCCACCGTGGTATTTGCTAGGCACACATGAGATGTGTAAGTTTCAAACCAAATACTAAGATAATAAATATAAAACTAATGCAAATACAATGGTAAGTAAAATCATAGTGATGGTGGTGGTAAATATGTAAACTAAACCAACAAAACTAGAAATGCAAAGTATTTTTGTATTTTTAGATTTAAACAGAACTGAAAAAGTGAAAATAAAAGAGCATAGAAAGTAAAGTAAAAGATGTTTCTTATATGTGCTACAAATTGGACGGAGGTTCATGGTTTTTTTTTTGACAACTCAAAGGTTCATGGTTTCACTTGACCTCTCTCTCAAAAACATAGTTGCACGAATATAGCTTTGCATCCTAATATTGAGATGATGCAACACATCTCACTAATACTTCCTTAGAGAAATTCCACAAACCAAGTTTAAGTTTAAACAGAGTATTACTTTAGATTGACATGATGTTTAATAACAAATATGGTACCTTGATCTAATAAAATCATCTAGTTGTCAAATATGAACATAGCACAAGCAATCATTTATCCCTGGTGAGGTAAACAATGGAAAGGTAAAAAAGTTAGTAGAAATCAAATTCCTTTC
Source organism: Lolium multiflorum (assembly GCA_030979885.1). Taxonomy (NCBI): domain Eukaryota; kingdom Viridiplantae; phylum Streptophyta; class Magnoliopsida; order Poales; family Poaceae; genus Lolium; species Lolium multiflorum. Next base: position 257,638,774 of record CM061748.1, read on the forward strand.
ACTATCCAATTACATTTGAATCCATTTTACTACTTGAATTGCCAAGGTCAACCTCTCCATCTTTTCTTCCTCCTTCATTCCCCAGATGCAAGAAATCATGTTTGTCCATGGATCAGTAATACAGTGGCGATCTCGGAGAGCGAACCTCCCATTCTGTTACCCTTATTTTCCTTTGGAGGCCACTTGAGGAGATCGAGAACTAGTTCGGACAACTCACATATTACTACAAATAATACATGCATTCCCCTCTCGGGTTACGTTCTTGCATACAAGTTTAATCAAAACATCGCATACATGAACATGTAATATATACATCTACGAATGAAGCCCGGTGATCAGGGGGGTACGTGAGCACGCCCTAGCTGCTCGACACGTGTCTAACGCCATCCATTAATCCGTTAACTTATCACAGGGGAAGGCGCATGTGGGTCGCGTCTGTCCTCTTCTACCTCCACCGCTCATTCTCTCTCTCCCCAAAATAACCACGGGAAAGCGCCGCACAAATTTCATTGTATAAGAAATTTTTCTTACACTTTCCGATTGGGATCCAAGACATTTATCCATAATTCATAGTACTGTACAAGTGAACGAGATCTAACACCTCAGATTCATGAACATAGCAGTTTCAAACAATTAAGCCCCTTATCCACTATACGCAACACTTTCCTCCATTGACCTATCCTCCATTGGCGCTCTGATTCTTGGCCGCGCAGGGGAGTAGGCAGAGGTGACCTGAGGCTTGGCGGAGATGGGCTCCAGGACGTCCGCGCGTCGGGGAACCAGCAAATCGATGCGCCATCGTCAGGCGAGCTCGTAGCCTGGTAGCGGAGGAAGGACATCTCCGCCTGAGCTCGCCGCCGACTGGGCCAGGTGGCAGCGGTAGAGGCTCGGTCGGCCAGGAGCATCGGGTGTGGAGGAGGATCTGCCGCACGAGCCGAACGATGCGGTCATGGCCGAGCTCAAGATCTTGGTCCGCTCCGCTCCGAGCAGACGACAGATCGAACAGCGGGTGGGGAGCGCGTAGTGGGGAGGTCGACCGGCGGCCGACGAGATCCCACCGACGGCCGACGAGATCCCACGTGCTGGATGGTTGAGGTGGCCGCCCGGGTGCGCGACCTCGGCCTCGCCGACGATGTCGCCGAACTCCTCGCGCTCGCGTCGCTCCAGTGCCGACGCCGTGCGCTCGAGGCCGCCGGCTGCAGCGAGGAGATCGAGACCCTGGAACTTTTTCTGAACAGAGGAGACCCTCGGGGAGAAAACAGCAGCTAAAAGATAAGGTGGGGCCCTCCATCGCTTTCTCTCCGCGTGGGGGCGTGGCTGGATGCAGATTTGACGCCGTTTCATTGCCGTCTATGAAATCGCAATCTTGGAACAAATCCAACGGTAGGGAGAGGGTGCGCACGTACCCATGTGAACACCGAATTCACTCTCTATACATCTATTAATAGATCAAGCACATATTAAAAGTTCACATCTCATAACTCGTATCATAAAAAAAAATCCGCCACAAGGGGGTTACAATTATGACCACTATGAGCACAATCATGTAGGATAGCTCATGTGGTTCTAAAACAATTAATTTCATAGATAGATTAATCAAGCCACTTCCACAAACCCATAGTCCATGCGGTGGACTACCCCCTCATTATCATGTAGATGAGGGAGATGACATTGATGGACGTGGAGGAGCAACTAGGGGCAACTCCGGTGGCGTTTCCTCTCCAATCTTCGCAGGTTATGTCATTGTTCTGTGGTTTCTCTTTTTGTGCACCTCGTGGAGGGGGTATTTATGTAGTCGGTTTTAGGTCAATCCACATTATTGGGCATTGAAACCGAGTCAAAAGATGCATCGGGGTGCCAGTGGCCCCCCATGGCACAACATGAGTTTTTGGCTGCACCGTGGGACCTACCAGGCGGCTCGTTGAACTTAAGGTGATCTCCTTCAACGTGAAGTCTTCGTCCTTTCAAAAAAGTGACATGTCAAAAAGTTTCGCTCTGTTTGAGGTCCAGCTTGCACCACCAGTTCCCTAATCAATGTTTGAACCAACACAAAAGAGGATGCTGACCGCCAAAACCGGTGGAGAGGAGAGAACTAGATGAAAGGATGAGATCCGACCTTCCGGATTTGGCGCGCCAATAGAAGAAGCAAACATCACACACGACCGGCAACCCCCGTTGTCTCATTGTCGCCCGCAGGTGAAGGACGCCGGCGAACAACATCCGCGCACGCTATCGTCCGCATGGTTTGTCGCCTCTCCACTCGAGGCCGCCACCTCAACGCCCAAAACCCTCCGCACAGGACGTAGAGCACCAGATCCTCGCTACCACTTTCATTGGCGGATCCCGACGACTTTCCCAAAGCCCTTCTCCTATGCCTGTGTGGTAAGGCGAGCAAGAGTGGGGCTTGCGATGCAAGGGGAAACCCTAGTCAGCATCCCCGGGAGGACAACGTGAGGGCCAAGCCGGCGGCTAAGTTTCGTGTTTAGAACCTTATATCACACAACCTTTGCGAAAATTTAGATAAATCACAGATCATGAAAAATTATATTCCAATATTAAAACGGTGCTGAGAACCAAACTGAGGTTGGGTGGTTAGGTGGGTAGTTGTACCCCAGCCCACCAGAGTTCAAACATCAGGTTTGACATCTGTGTGTCTTATAAAGGCGGAATATTTATTCAGTGGGAGGAGACGTTTCCGTCGACAGCGAGACGATGCTCATAGAGATGGGGTGTGCGTGTGTGCGTTCATAGAGATGAGTGTATGTACGTATCTGGTTTGTAGTGTGTTTCTAAAAAAAAAACGGTGCTTTAATGTCCTTAGAAACTTGCACTTCCATACAACGAACTATTCAACTCTGCATCAAGTTCACCCGCTAGAGAACCCACACGTACACAGTACACATGGCGAAGGTTTTCGGGGCGGCCATAAGAGAAACCATCATGGCCGAGGAGGAGGATCTAGGGGCGGCGGACATGCCGCGGGTGGTGGGCGCCCTCTCTGTGCTTCTGGAGCGCGTCACGGAGCGCAACGACGCGGTGGCGGGGCCGGGGACTGACGCGTCGGCGTTCCGGGCTACGGCGAAGCCCGACATATCCGTGCGCGCGTACATGGCACGCATCGCGCGGTTCGCAGGCTGCAGCCCCGCATGCTTCGTGGCGGCGTACATCTACCTCGACCGCCTCCTTCGCCGCCGCCGTGCGCTCATCGTGGACTCATATAACGTGCACCGCCTGCTCATCACCGCCGTGCTCGCCGCCGTCAAGTTCATGGATGACATGTGAGTTCACCTACACTACACGCCCTGGTCACGATTCAACTGCTAGTCTGCTATGACGATTATGACATTGCATATGATCGAGTTCTTAGTTTTTGGGGAAGTTGTCCTGTTCGTTACCCAGATGGTTCTTGGTCTGCTAATTCTTCGCTTACATGAGAGAATTGGATCAGGAACAGGTGGAATTCTTTAGATTAGTCTACTATTTAGGAAGACTCAAATGGTGTGTGGGCACTATTCTTTGAAATATTCCCTTGAATCAATAGGTTACAATTAATGACAGGTACTGAACCATGAGAGGAATAATTCAGAGGCTCAGCCCGAGCATGCGAATTGTGCTGGAAAGATAGCTTGATTCTCATATGAATCTTGTTCTTTCGTGCTTAGCTTGGGCAGAGGTGCAGGCCAACCATTATTGCAGACTCTTATCTTTTCTTCCTTTGTGCGTGATCAATCACTATCAACCAGTTAATAGCCAGGACCTTAATTAATCTACCATGTCAACGCGACCTTGGATTTGCGGAGGAGCTTATTAGTCTGATTCTCTACTGCTCAAGTTGGTGCTAAACTACTAATTGTTTAAATGCTAGCTCAATGTTACATGTTTATAGAGCCATAATGGACAATTTGATGAGTTTTGTTCATACAAGTCTCTGGTGAGATAAGGCCAACATCTAATTCTGGATCCGGATCACGTAGGATGCATTGGCAGAGAACATTCTTTAAGAAGCAGAACCAACAACCCCTTTCCTAAATCCTAACAAACACTGGCAATCGAAAGCTCCATCGATTACCAATATGAAAGAGCAAATTGCATTGGAGAATTCTTTAGATAGTTCAGGCAGGGCACATAATGAGCACAGCATGTAGTGGAGTGTTATCTGCTCCTGAGGTGATGTGTGTGGTGTGGGCAAAATTATACCTGCCAACAAAGAAGCAACGGTGGCTCCTTCCATCCAAGTTCCAACGACATTTTTGCACTGGGGACCCAAGACAAGATTTAAGATAGAGCCACCTCCCTTTCAGCACTCTTTCTCTCTTTCCGGAATTTAATTCATTGTCAAGTTATGATTGAGTGGGACACTGGCAAGTGGCAACTTGCCCCTTGCTGATGCTCATACCTATCCCAATTAGATCCTGCCAGGAGCCTCTAACCCTATCCTTCCTTCTTCTGAAATCATTATCCAGTTGATGATCGATTGTATCTTTCTCCTTTGAAACAAGAGTAAATTACACTTTTTACCACTTAGTATATTGTGATACTTTTACCCCCATCAAAAGAATCTTGCCATATTGTACCCCATAGTTATAGCACTGTGACAGTATCACGAGTGCAGCAATTTGGAGCTTGCGCTCCATGGAGGCTGAAAATTAAAATGAAATTGCATTTAATTGTTCAAAAAGTTTCTGTAAATAAATCTACATGTATATATAGATGTAATCTAAATTTTATTATGAAATATTTTCACTCCTAGGCTACATAAAAGAGATGAAATTGTGGACTTGTAGTACTCCATGGAGTAGCAGATACTATGTTTAATCTGGAATATTTTCAGATCCAAATATTTGCTTTCCACAGTGAAAATGATTATATAGACAGACCACATTTATAAGTACATGTATCTCAGATTTTTTTTTAAATTTCAACCATTTTAAAAAATCGCCTCACATTTTGAGTTTTCGCAGGTTCTACACCTTATTTACTTACTTATTATTTATTTATTTATTTGTTCAAACTGAGAAACTAGATCGACTTGTATGATGGTGTGCCAATTGACTGGGCTGACACACGGATGCATACTCATTAGGGGCATACCAAATTATGTCAAATTTCTTAAGAATCGGTCAAGTTCTGTGAAATAATAGATATTCTGTTAAACAAGTGCGGGTAGGTCCACCACGCAGCTCCCCCTTATTGAACACCGGCGGTGAGTTGTTTGTCTCGACGGGCAGCGCGTCATTCTGACACATGGGTCCACCTTGTTAATTTGGGGAAATAATGAAATGAGGGGAAAAAAACCTCATATGTCACAGTTAAAATGTTGCAAATTCTGAACTGGGTAAACATTCAGTATGGTATCCTCGTTTGCCAATCGACATTCTACAGAGTTGATTATCTTCCAAGGGGAATTCTGAATAAATTGTTTGGTGCGTGCATCTGGTTTGCTGCACACCGCTATTCTGCACAGATGTTTTCAGTAGACTACCAGCGTACTACCATATAGTACCATGACCATTTTTTTGTACGAAAAAGAACAAGTTAATCTGACAGCTATAAAAAACTACATGATCTATCTGAATCCTGATGCATATGACATGTTATTATGTTAACACACGATATATGCGTTGCTGTTCCGTGCAGATGCTACAACAACGCCTACTTCGCCAAGGTGGGCGGGATCAGCCTTCCGGAGATGAACTACCTGGAGGTGGACTTCCTCTTCGGCGTCGGCTTCGACCTGAAGGTGTCGCCGGAGACGTTCGGCCACTACTGTGGCATCCTCCAGTCTGAGATGCTGTGCCTGGAGATGGAGCCGGAGCCACCCCTTGCCCTCCCTGACGCTCCAGGCAGCAGCAGGCTGCATCGCTGCATCTCTGAAGACGACGGCAGCAGTAGCAGTCAGCAGCAGATGGCTGCGTAGGTGGTAGAGAGCTTGCTTGCAAGCATAGATATAGATAGTGTGGGTGCAGTACATGTAGAGAGCAATGCGTTGCTTAGCGGGCAGAGTGCCTTGGTCACTTGGTGTGATGTACTGCTGTTTGGTGCCTCTGGTTGTAAGTACTCAAGTCACCTAGCTTGTTTAGTTTCCATTTAGTAGAACAACCTGCTTAGTGCAGACCGACCGTGTGAAATGCAATGCAACGTGTGTGTTGGCTCTTGTGATTATCTTCTGTACTGACATTTTAACACGTTCATCATTCTTTCTTTTCTTTCCCTGACGTTGTGCCATTGTAGGTTAATTAGAAATAGAGTCAATCATGGGGTTTAATTCGATGCAAAGCGAAGAACCTTAGGAGGACTGCTCTAAAAGATACCTTCATGTGCCGCTTTGGGGCGCAATGTCCAAACCACCCATAATATGACAAGCATCTTAATGAAGTCTTCATGCCACAGCGAGTCAACCATCGTTCCATGGCTTTGCATTCAGATTTCTACATTCATGTGCTCTCTTCTATATCTATCCACCAAGACCCATACGGACTGGGCAATATTGTACTCGATCAAAATATGGGTCCAATAACCTATTTAATGGGATGTGGTATCCTTTCAATAACAATTCTTCTATTCCAATTCAATTTAATTATTTTTTTGTATGTCTAGTTACGAGTTTTCCACCTTTTGCATGACGGGTGGCGGGGAAATGGGAACAGTGGCTTAAGCCATTAGATGTAGGCTTTCCAGAGACGGAAGGTTTACGTTCTTCTTATTTGACCCGAAGCCAATTGATCTAGCCACGAGCAGGTTGAAGAGAGCTCTAACGGGCCTTGGAGGAACGAACCCACCTATGTGGCAAAATACAAGTATGACTTGTGGGTAGGGATGAAAGGCCAACCAAGATCAAATATAGTTGGTTTCACTTTTTACCCTACAAATGTATATTTGTAACACCTATTATCCCATTCTGTGGAATTTCAACCAAAATATCCCATATAGGAGATTTTGAAAACTTTTTTACACCAGTTTAATATTTTGCATGTTTTTGACATATCGAGTAGGCATGTTACATCGATCTGGCGCGACGCAATGTGTAAATATCATGTCCAAACTTATCTTATACATGTACCAATTTTGGTTCGTTGTGCATGTCCCTCCCATGGCCCCTATGGAGTTGGTAGCGGCGGGCCTGGTTCTCTTCTCCTCTGCGATGGTGGCGAGCTCGCGGTGGTGTTGGTTCGTGGTGAGCTATGGTCAGCGTGGTGGCTAGCGGTTCAAGGTGCGGGCGGAAGCCGGCGACATGTCGTTGGTGGGGCTTCGTGTTGTTGTAGGCCACGTAGGAGGCACGAAGGCGGGCCCATATTGGCAAGTTTCTTGTCACTACGGTGGCAGTTGGCGACCGTCGACGAAGTCCTGAAACTAGGAAGACCTGTGGGCGGGCAATGGAGGTCGGGGGTTGTAGCGGGCTAGATCTCGGCATGAGTGGGCCATGACATGGGTGATGGTGCGATAGAGGAGTGATGCGAAGCTTGGTGGTCCGCGATAGAGCCTCACCATCCAACTTATTGCTCCTCTCGTTTCGCAATCGGATCTACCTATGGGCCAAAGTCCTTTGCGGACTTCGGTTAGTTCCAACTACGATCGCGCCTAGGAAGATTGTTCGCTTCTTGTTGGCGTCGTTGTGGAGTTGCTCAACCCTAACTAACGGGAGTGGCCCTAAAATTTATGGGTCAAGACCTAGGCTTAATCAAGAGCAAGTGATGGCGACAGAAGCGTTGCTGCTGTGAGACTAGTTCATGGCGGCCAGGTATAGTGGTTCAGGGAGGTGGAAGATGGGGAGGTGACCCTGGACGCTAGTGGTGCGTCGAGGTTGTGGCCTCAGTGTTCTATGCATCAACAGTTATATGCCGCTTGATCATGGCCTAGCTTGGATTGGGTGGGACTTCGGTTGTGAGGGCAGCGAGTTCGTCGACTTGGTTGGTTCGCCTTTGAGCAATGCCGTGTTGCTCTGATTGCTATGATAGGGCGGCGGCCCCCGATTTGGCACAACGTTCCTGGTCCGCGGGTGGCCGCCTGGGTAGCATGGGCTACGAGACAGCTGGGCCATGCAGCGATGTGGCTTGCATGCGGTTTTGGTGCCGAGTGATGAAAGTTGGGGCTACAACCCGTGAGTTGGTGGTGTGTGTTTGGTGGGATAGCGTCGTGCGGATTTTTGATCCTATTTTCTCTTATAAACTGGGCAATGTATGGTCTTTGGGCTCGTTTGTTTTCCATTGGGTCGGTTCTATTATTCTCAAAAAACTTACTTTATATATTTGTTCCATTCCTATAGTTTTAATCCCTATCCTCACATCACATCTTGCTCATTGGGCAAACATCAGAAAACGAGGGTGCGAATCTTCTGAAATGGATAATATTTATAATTTTTTACTTGACAGATAATTAGTGTTACAAATGCATAATTAGGAGGTAATAAGTGGAACTTGCTCTTAGAATATGGTGGGTCTTCTTTTCACATAAGAATCCTTGTTTCTATTTTAAGTGAACTCGGCATCATCTTTATACTCCCTTTGTAGCAAAATAATTAAAGTTGTAGATCGTCGAAAGTCAAATTTCTCGAAGTTTGAACGTATTTTCCTTAAAATTGTCCATATTTACGACATTCAGTCTATATAGTACTCTCTCCGCTCTAAAATATATGAATTAGTCAAAAGTCAATGACTTCTATTGTTTGACCAAACTTATAGACCAAAATCTGAACATCTAGAATACAAATCCATATCAATAGATGACCTTTAATAATAGTTTCATGGTGTACTGAAATATTTTAGATGTCCATAATTTTCTCCATTATTTTTTGTCAAACCTTTTTTCAAGATTTGACTTTTAGCAATATTTATGTGTCTTATATTTTGAAATAGAGGTAGCATGAAAAATCAATATATGATGTATCTTTTCTGCTTGATATATATAAAGCTAAATTGGTGTTCTAAATATTCATAATATATTTTTGTAATTTGGTCAAACTTGAAGTTGTTTTACTTAGCACAAAATTAGAACCACGGAGTACAATTATTTTGAAAACGGAGGTACATGGTGTCACCACTCAGAAAAGAAAATTCCAGCATGATATGAGCTTCCATGGTTACCGACAACTGGTTAATCCGGCCGAACTAGTATCGGGCGGCCACAACGGGCAGCTGAGAAATTAGTCAGATGCGCGCCATTTGACCGGTCCAAAACACCGATGCGCGCCATTTTCTTTTGTTTGGTGCGCGCCAGTCCAGCTCGGGGCGCCAAAAAAGTACAGTACGTACGAGTAGTAGAAAACAGTGTCCCTCTTTAGATGGTGTCTTCTTCTTTGGCCTGCCGATGCACGTGTCGCCCTTCTGCTTCCGGCGACAGTGGGACGCTGTCACTCTGCCACTCCTCCACTGAAATAGATCGTCGCACCCAAGGAGGCGATGCAGTGAACTGTATGGTTTGGTGGAAAACATAAATAGCGGAACCGTTCCTTACGAATCTACCATTTCCAAACGATCCATTTTTGTCTGTCGGACCGGCGAGGATTTATGGTTCTAGATTGGGAAGACGTGGTCCACTTTTAGAATGCCCATAAAAAAGTGCTAGCCAAGCCGAGAATGCACTTTTGTAGCTCGGGCTACGCATAGATCATTTTTTGAACGTATGAAGATTTCATTTTAAATATGTTAAAAAAATCAAAAAATAATGTGATGTCGACAATCGCTGGTAGAAAAATGGCCTTTGGTCGCGGTTGGCAACTGCCATTAGTCGCGGTTGCGCAACCGCGACCAATTAGACGCGACTAAAGCCTCTAGTGTTCCTTACGAACCGACTCCAAAGGCCCACGCGGGCAGCAGGCGCGCAGGAGAGGACCTTTAGTCGCGGTTCTTCGCCAACCGCGACTAAAGGCCTCCGCAGGTTTAGGGTTTAGCCCTCCCCCTAAATCTGGTTTCTTTTTAATTTGTATTGTTTTATTTCTTTTGGGTTTTAATTTTGAAGGAGTTTCACATATTCTACCGTACTACATACATGCATATGAATGTACAATTTCAAACAAATTTGAAATTAGAACCAAAAAGAATTTAAGAGGAATATACAATATATATTCAATATCGGATGACCATATACAATTTTGAACAAGTTTCCATACATATTTAGTGCATATAAAGTTCTACGTCCTCTACATAGTGTTCTCCTCTAGGATCGATGACTTTCCTGGCGAACCATCCAGCTAGTTCCTCTTGAAGTGGTCGGAAGCAAGCTTCTGGAGTAAGCGTCGTCCGGAGGTTATTCCTCCTGATGTTGTTCTCAGACGGCTGCCGCTCAGTGGTGTATCTCCCGATCCTCTCACAAACATAGTATCCACATAGATTGGTCCCCGGTGGCTGAATATCCCCAGTCGCAGCCTTTGCCCTTTTAAAATGTAGCTCTTTTTTGAATTCACCGACCTTTTGATCTACGAACCGTCTCCAAACCCTACGAGGCAAGGAAAATTAAATGAACAAGAGAGTTATTAATTAGTTACTTGATATTAGGAAATGATGAACGAAAAAGGCCGATCGATATAGAGCGCAAACGAATGAAAGTAGTTACTTTTGCATCATTTTTCTCATGTCGGCCCAAAGCTTCGTATCCATATTCAGAGTCGTGGACGAGAACTGTGGAGTTCTGAATTTGAATTACTAGCAGAATCCAGTGGAACCTGCGGACACGATACATGCACGTCATGCATAACTCATCGATTAGCCACATACCATGCATGGAGTAAACAAAAGAGAATGTGCTCAAGACAAACACTCACCCAAAATGGTAAGGAAATAGAATATCACTTTTGAGTTCCTGTTTTATAAGAAACCGCCACAGGTCATCCTCCACGTCTTTGGGGTGGCGTTCTAACACATATGAATTAACGATTTGTGGGTCAATGAACCCAACATCATGGACGCGCCTTATTCGCATTTCCCGCTTCTTTAATCTGCATAATAGCGTACACAACAAGATAGTTAGGACAATATATATATTTATAGTGCAGGCAATGAACGAGATGGGGTAGAAATTAATAAATCACTTACAGAACATAGCAACCGATGATAGATTTGTCGAGCTCGCGCAGATTGAACAGCTGGAACAATTCACTCCGATGAATTGTTATATAGTAATGTTTGAAGTGATGCTCAGGTCTAACTTCCGCATAAATATAGTCTTTGGCATTTTTAAGTTCTATGTAAGCCTTGTACCAATTTAGCAGACTTTTCATTTGTCGAGGTAGATCCTCTTCCTGCGCAGGCTCGACGAGAGGACCATCCTTCACATATGTAAATACTACGTCCTTCATTGCCACGTCATCAAGGCCTAACGCTGCACGAAGAGTCAGACCTGCGTCTGCCGCTTGGCTCTCGCTACTCAATCCCCTGCCGCAGCCGCTATGACATCAGGGGCATCGTCCGGACTGCGGCTTTCACTATGAGCGGGCGATCGATCGTTTACTTTGTTCCCGAGCTGGGCAACTTGTTTCCCCCGACCGCGAGTGCTTGACTACGAAGTTCACGTTCATAGTCGTCAGGCAGATTCTTCGCGGCCTGGGACGGTGTGTTCAAAAATGACTTAGCCCACTTTTTTCCTTCTCAGAAAATGCTTGTTTGGGCTCGGGCTCTCTTTTCTTCTTGCAGTCCGCCTGCCATTTCGAGCAGCCACGACCGCTGCATTTTGCTCCACACTAAGTTCCCAAGGCCTCGGGGTGAGAGGCTTTAGTGATGGCTCGGTATCTTTGTGGTTGCAGGTACATAAGGCTCCGGGTTAATAACCCAAGACTCGCTCTTCGCGGAGGTGGATTGGGGGCGCCCGATCACCCGCCGGACGAGGAGGCGGCGTCGCTACCCGGGAGGTGAATTGGGGGCGGCGGGCTGATACGTCTCCAACGTATCGATAATTTCTTATGTTCCATGCCACTTTATTGATGATACCTACATGTTTTATGCACATTATATGTCATATTTATGCATTTTCTGGAACTAACCTATTAACAAGATGCCGAAGAGCCGCTTGCTGTTTTCTGTTTTTGGTTTCAGAAATCCTAGTAAGGAAATATTCTCGGAATTGGACGAAATCTTCGCCCAGGGTCCTATTTTTGCACGGAGCTTCCGTAAGACCGAAGAGGGAAGGAAGTGGGGCCACGAGGCGTCGACACCAGGGCGGCGCGGCCCAGGCCCCGGCCGCGCCGACCTAGGGTGTGGGGCCCTCGTGTCCCCCGCGTTGCCCTTCCGCCTACTTAAAGCCTCCGTCGCGAAACCCCCATCGAGAGCCACGATACGGAAAACCCGAGAGACGCCGCCGCGAATCCCATCTCGGGGATTCAGAGATCGCCTCCGCACCCTGCCGGAGAGGGGATTCATCTCCGGAGGACTCTTCATCGCCATGATCGCTCCGGAGTGATGAGTGAGTAGTTCACCCCGGACCATGGGTCCATAGCGTAGCTAGATGGTCGTCTTCTCCTTGTTGTGCTTCATTGTTGGATCTTGTGAGCTGCCTAACATGATCAAGATCATCTATCTGTAATACTATATGTTGTGTTTGTCGGGATCCGATGGATAGAGAATACTATGTTATGGTGATTATCAATCTATTGTTTATGTGTTGTTTATGATCTTGCATGCTCTCCGTTATTAGTAGAGGCTCTGGCCAAGTTTGTACTCTTAACTCCAAGAGGGAGTATTTATGCTCGATAGTGGGTTCATGCCTTCATTGACACTGGGACAGTGACAGAAAGTTCTAAGGTTGTGATATGTTGTTGCCACTAGGGATAAAACATTGATTCTATGTCTAAGGATGTAGTTGTCGATTACATTACGCACCATACTTAATGCGTTGCTTAGCAACTTAATACTGAATGGGGTTCGGATGATAACCTCGAAGGTGGACTTTTTAGGCATAGATGCGTTGGATGGCGGTCTATGTACTTTGTCGTAATGCCCAATTAAATCTCACTATATTTATCATATCATGTATATGCATTGTTATGCCTTTCTCTATTTGTCAATTGCCCGACTGTAATTTGTTCACCCAACATGCTTTTATCTTATGGGAGAGACACCTCTAGTGAACTGTGGACCCCGGTCCTATTCTTTACATAGCATACACTGCAATTGTGTTTTACCTTTCTTTGCAAACATCTTCCACTCGATACGTTTAATCCTTTGTTACAGCAAGCCGGTGAGATTGACAACCTCACTGTTTCGTTGGGGCAAAGTACTTTGGTTTTGTTGTGCAGATTCCACGTTGGCGCCGGAATCCCGTTGTTGCGCCGCATCACATTTCGCCACCATCAACCTTCAACGTGCTTCTTGGCTCCTACTGGTTCGATTAAACCTTGGTTTCTTTCTGAGGGAAAACTTGCTACTGTGCGCATCATACCTTCCTCTTGGGGTTCCCAACGAACGTGTGAGTTACACGCCATCATCGGCTTACCCGCCGGAGGTGTAGGTGAACCACCACCACCACCACCGCCGCCGCCACCACCACCGGAGGGGGGTGGACTTGTTTGCCTTGGCGCCTCGCCTGGAAACTTGATAAACTTCTTCGCCATAGAATGAACTGGCGCTTGACATCTCCAAGTCTTGTCGCCCCTTCGTGTAGCAATGTCAATGTCCGGTCCTCAAACCCTTGGACTATGTCCTCCACCGTGACACGAGCATAGCCATCTGAATGGGGTTGTTGTGGTGGAGTGCTCCAGGTGGTAAAGCACTGCCGATGGCTACCTTCATGGACATGTTCCCGATAGGATAATACAGATGACATGCTTTCATCTCCTTTATATCGTCCACGGGTAGCGAGGAGGCTCGTGCAGTAATTTCACCACCGAGGCTCCGCGCATTTCGATCGTTTGCACCACCAGCCTCCGTGGAAGCCACGCTTTTTTCTCCGCGCGCTTCCGAGATCCATTGGATGATCTTCATGCTGCGCCCGAGATGCATCTCTTTCGGCTACTAGTACACTCACGGTTTTCTTCATCACATCCATTTCCGATGCCAACCGCGCCACAACATCTGCATCCCGATCCATCTTTCTCTTACGGCTTCGTAACCGTACGGGTCATCGTCTGGGGGAACCCTATTTTCCACGGAATGTGCCCCATGCCTCGTACACGTCCTCCGTGTTCAGGATTCCCGAGGGCTTTCGTCAGCGCGTCGTTCTCTCTGTTGAACTTGATCTTCCCTCTTGAGCATCCCTCATTGCCTCAATAAGCTTTTCGGTGGGTTTAATTATTTTGCCCCGGTAAACACACTCCCTGTCTCCGGGTTCAGCGATCCCCATGCCCGTACCACCAGCTTTTGGCCCTTGGGTCCCATCCCTCCGTACCTGGACGGATTCCTCGCGCCCTCAGCTCGTTCTCCATCTTCTCCCACCTAGGCTCCCAAAGGCGATACCCTCCTGGCCCCATAATTTGATTGTACTCCTTCTTAGCTGCATTTTCTTTATTTTTTTTCGATAGTTCAAGGAACTGCTCCGATTTCTTTTGCTTCACAAATTCTGGCCAATCATGTTTCAGTTTCTCATATTGTCCTTTGAAATCCGGAGTCTTGTTCTGTTGACATAGTCATGGGCTAGATTTTGCTTGAATTTCCGGAATGCACTGGCCATCTTTCCAAGAGCGAACTGTTTGAGTAGCTTCCTCCTCTTCTTGTTTTCCGCAATCTTGTTACCCTCCTCATCCAATTTGTGGTATTCCGGAGGTAGGACGACATGAAGCTTTTGCAAGCAATCTTTTTTGTTCTCTTGTCGACAAAAGTGAAACCAAGACGTGCCTTCTTTGGCTCATTCCACTCCTCGGACGGTGATCGAGACGTTGTCTCTAACAACGGCTCCGCATTGGTTGATAAACTTGGTGGCGTTCTTCTCGGGCTCCAGCGGCTTGCCGGTTGCACTGTCGATAACCTCGATGGTATATATTTCTCCTTGTTTCAGCGTCTTGGTTGCGCCACGCTTTGACGACGTACTTGATTGTTTCGATGATCCGGCCGAGAGCTAAAATAAGAAAGAGAGTCGCGCGTTAGTACACACATATTTATTCAAATCGTTAGTTTGTATCACCAGAGGCTCAATGTATATATATACCGCGCCGGAGGTGGTTGCTACTTCCAATTGAAGATCGTCGTTTATCGACGTTTCTTCGGCATCATCTTGCTGACGGCGCCCTTCATCTTCACCGTCAAGGTTCGATAAGAAGAGATATCATCTTCTTCTTGTCCGGTCGGCTCATATGGAATATCGCCTTTTATGATGCCGAATATATGGTCTTCAGCGTCCATATCATAGTTGTCCAATCGGGTCAGCTCTATCGTCCGCCATATGTCAGTCCTGAAAACATGTAGTAAAAACAAATTAATTGTGTATATGCCAGCATTAATTATCACATCTACATATAAAGAGAGAGGGTGACGAGGGAGGCGAGAGGGGGACGCGTGTATTAGATGTGTATATGCGGGCGAGGGGGGACCGCGTGACCGAGAGACCGGTGGTGGCGAAAGGACGGTGGCGGTGCCGATCCTCTCTCTCGTAAAAAACAAAAAACCCGCGCGGATATGGAGGGGGAGGCGAGGCCTCGCCTCCCCCTCCGTATATACACGCGGGGTCGAAGCCGATATTCCAACAAATTCCAAACTTTGTAATTATTTTTGTACTATTTTTAAATGAAAGTTACTTAGTTAGCACTATTTTAAGTTTTCAAAATTTGAAGTTTACAAAATTTTAAGTTTTCAAATTTTTAAGTTCACAAAATTCTAAGTCAATTTTAATTAACAAAATGTGAGTTCATGAAAAAACAATAAAAAAACAAAAAAAACCCCGCGCGGATATGGAGGGGGAGGCGAGGCCTCGCCTCCCCCTCCGTATATACACGCGGGGTCGAAGCCGATATTCCAACAAATTCCAAACTTTGTAATTATTTTTGTACTATTTTTAAATGAAAGTTACTTAATTAGCACTATTTTAAGTTTTCAAAATTTGAAGTTTACAAAATTTTAAGTTTTCAAATTTTTAAGTTCACAAAATTCTAAGTCAATTTTAATTAACAAAATGTGAGTTCATGAAAAAACAATAAAAAAACAAAAAAAAGGCCGGGCGCCCCTTTCCTCTCCCTCTCCTCTCTGTAACGGCCGGCGCGCACGTACGGGGGCGGCGCGGCTAGGCGGCGCGCGGCGTTGCATGCGTACGGCGGGCGAGGGCGCGCGGCGCGCGGGGCGATCGAGGGCGGCGGCCACGCGCGCGGCGCGATGTCCACGGGCGGCGGCGCTAGGAGGCGCGGTACGGTGCGGGCGGGGGCCGAGGCGGCGCGGACGTACGGCGACGAGGCGGGGGCGACGGCGATGGAGGGGGCGACGACGACGGGAGCGAGGCGAGCGCGGGCGACGACGGGACGACGACGGCGCGGCAGGCGAGGCGATCGGCGACGAGACGCGAGGAAGAAGAAGTGAATCGCCCGCGCCGCCCGCGCGTATTTATAGGGGGGGCCTTCGGTCGCGGTTGGTGTGGCCAACCGTGACTAAAGGGCCTTTAACCGCGACCAAAGCCCAATTTTCTTGTTTTTGCGGTTCCCGCGGAAATGAGCTTTAGTCGCGGTTGGCCAGGCCAACCGCGACTAAAGAAATTTTTCCGTAAATGTTATAAATACAAAATAAATATATTAAAAATAAAACTAATTCATTTCTAAATGTGAAAAATACAAATAATATATCAAAAAATTCAGAAAAATAAAACTAATGCATTTCAAAATCTTAAAAATACAAATAATATATCAAAAAATAAAGAAAAATAAAACTAATTCAATTCAAAATCTTAAAAATACAAATAATATATCAATAAATTCAGAAAAATAAAACTAATTCAACTCAAAATCTTAAAAATACAAATAATATATCAATAAATTCAGAAAAATAAAACTAATTCATTTCAAAATCTTAAAAATACAAATAATATATCAAAAAATAAAGAAAAATAAAACTAATTCAATTCAAAATCTTAAAAATACAAATAATATATCAATAAATTCAAAAATAAAACTAATTCAACTCAAAATCTTAAAAATACAAATAATATATCAATAAATTCAAAATAAAACTAATTCATTTACAAATCTTAAAAATACAAATAATATATCAGAAAAATCATAAAAATAAAACTAATTCATTTAAAGTTCTTCCCGCCATTTCTCACTACATATTTTTTTCCCGTGCGACGTGTAGCCACCGCTTCCCCCCTCTTCCCGCCACTTTCTTCCCGCCTCTTTCCCCGCCACTTTCTTCCCGCCTCCGTCTTCCCGCCTCTTTCCCGCCTCTTTCTTCCCGCCACTTTCTTCCCGCCTCCTGTCTTTCCGCTCCCATTTTTCCCGCCAATTTTTTCCCGCCTCTTTCCCGCCTCTTTCTTCCCGCCTCTGTCTTCCCGGCTCCCATTTTTCCCGCCATTTCTCACTACATATATGTAGCCCGGCTTGGCGCATTATGACATCTCTACAATCTCTCATCACTCTCTCATGGCTTCCACCGCACCCACTCTAACCTACCAGCAGGTGGATGAGCTTTGCGCCTCGAACTACCCTTGCCCACCGGCTACCGCACCCCCGCCGGGCCGAGCGCCTGGCCTCCCTCCCTCCTCGTGCGCGCGCGGGCGCCATCACGAACCACTACTACCTCGACCTCACGCCGGAGCAGCGGATGAATCCGCTGGCATCCCGATAACCAGCATACTTGGGACGCCTTCTTCATCAATCGGCGTGGGCGCTCGCAGGTATGAGGAGGACGGTCCGCCTCCTGGGAACTTCCACGAGGCCGGCCGTCGGCTATGGTGGTACGGCCGGACTCTGCAGAGCGTCATGGACTACATCACGGCCGGCGATATCCCCCGCCCGCGCTACCCTCGCTCGAGCCACGAGCGCCGCCCGACGACAAGACGACAAAGAATGACGACGACGGCGGCAACTTAGAAGGCGACGACTACCAGTACAACGGCGGCGGCTATGAAGACTACGAGTATGCATATTATACGCCTAGGCAGGAGTATGACTAAATCACTCCAAATTCCATGTATCATCACTGCTATCTCGAATCAATCGAATCATTCGAAAATGGACACGAAAACACATCACGGATAATATAATTCACGTGATCCATTCAACAAAGTTTGGTACAATAAATTATTACACATCATTTCTTCCCTTGTGTCCCTGCTTGCTTACGATTGGGCCGTATCCATGGAGCATCCTCATCATTTAACTTAATGCTTGGGTCGGTGTTCACTTTGAAGGGCGGAATTTCAGCAAACATATTATAATCTTCTGACATGTCTGTCTTGTCCTCCACTCCCACGATGTTTCTTTCCCCGAAAGAACAATGTGGCGCTTTGGATCATCGCATGATGTACTGATCGTTTTCTTATCTTTCCGTTTCCTCGGTTTGCTACTCATGTCCTTCAGATAGAAAACCTGAGCGACATCTTTCGCTAGGACGAATGGTTCGTCAAGGTAACCAAGATTGTTGAAATCCACCATTGTCATTCCGTATTGCTGGTCCACCTTTACCCCACCTCCTGTTAGCTTGAACCATTTGCACCGGAACAAAGGGACCTTGAAGGAGGGTCCATAGTCAAGTTCCCATATCTCCTCTATGTAACCATAATATGTGACCTTTTGCCCATTCTCGGTTGCTGCATCAAAGCGGACACCACTGTTTGGTGCTCTTTTTATCTTGGGCGATCGTGTAAAATGTATTCCCATTTATCTCGTACCCTTGGAAAGTCGTTATAGTCGAAGATGGTGTCTTGGCCAACATGTACAGCTGATCTACAACAGCATTGTCACTCATTAAATGTTTTCTCAACCAACCGCCGAAAGTCTCCATGTGGGCCTTCCTAATCCAGGATTCAGGCTTCCCGGGTTGTCCGAGCGTAAAATATTCTTGTGTTTCTCAAAGTACGGAGCCACCAAGCTGGAATTGGTCAGAACTGTGTGGTGTGCTTCAGTCAGAGAATGGCCGTCCATACATATCGTTGATTTCCTTCCGATCGTGCCTTTTCCACTTAGTCTCCCCTCGTGCCGCGATCGAGGAAGACCAATCGGCTTAAGGTCAGGAACAAAGTCAACACAAAACTCAATTACCTCCTCATTTCCATAGCCCTTGGCGATGCTTCCTTCTGGCCTAGCACGGTTACGAACATATTTCTTTAATATTCCCATGAACCTCTCGAAGGGGAACATATTGTGTAGAAATACAGGACCGAGAATGGAAATCTCTTCGACTAGGTGAACCAGGAGGTGCGTCATAATGTTGAAGAAGGATGGCGGGAACACCAACTCGAAACGACAAGACATTGGACCACATCGTTCTGTAACCGTGGTAGAACTTCTGGATTGATTACCTTCTGAGAGATTGCATTGAGGAATGCACATAGCTTCACAATGGCTACTCGAACATTTTCCGGCAGGAGCCCTCAAAGCAATCGGAAGCAATTGCGTCATAATCACGTGGCGGTCGTGAGACTTCAGGTTTTGGAACTTTTTCTCCGCCATGTTTATTATTCCCTTTATATTGGACGAGAATCCAGACGGGACCTTCATACTGCTCAGGCATTCAAAAAAGATGACCTTCTCTTCTTTGGGAGCGTAGCTGGCACGACCTTGAAACCATTCCGGATGCCGGTTATCGGGGTCTTTCAAACGTTGCTGGTCCTGCCGTGCTTCCTTTGTATCATTTGTCTTCCCATACACGCCCAAGAAGCTTAGAGGTTCACGCAAATATTCTTCGTAACGTGCATCACGTCGATTGCAGAGCGGACTTCTAGGACTTTCCAATATTCTAGCTCCCGAATATAGATTTCTTCTTCCACATGGGTGTGCCCGTCAGCTCCCTTCGGAATTGATTGTCCGCCAGACCCTTTCCAAAGATGACTTTCAAATCCTTGACCATATCAAATACCTCAGCACCAGTGCGTTCCGCAGGCTTCGGCCGGTGATCTGCCTTGCCGTTGTAATGCTTGCCTTTCTTTTTACTGGATGATTTTTCGGAAGAAATCGACGATGCCCAAGATACACGTTCTTCTTACAATTTGGCAAATGTACACTGTCAGTCTCATGTAAGCAGTGCGTGCATGCATTGTATCCCTTATTTGACTGTCCCGAAAGGTTACTAAGAGCAGGCCAATCGTTGATGGTTACGAAAAGCAACGCTCGTAGGTCAAATTCCTCTTCTTTGTGCTCATCCCACACACGGACACCAGGTCTTCCCCACAACTGTAAAAGTTCATCAACTAATGGCCTTAGGTACACATCGATGTCGTTGCCGGGTTGCTTCGGACCTTGGATGAGCACCGGCATCATAATGAACTTCCGCTTCATGCACAACCAAGGAGGAAGGTTGTAGATGCATAGAGTCACGGGCCAGGTGCTATGGCTGGAGCTCTGCTCGCCAAAAGGATTCATGCCATCGTACTTAGACCAAATCTTATGTTCCTTGCGTCACTGCAAAATCTTTAAACTCTCTGTCGATCTTTCTCCATTGCGTTCCATCTGCGGGGTGTCTCAACTCCCCGTCCGACTTACGGTCCTCTTTGTGCCATCGCAACAACTTGGCATGCTCTTTGTTCCCGAACAGACGTTTCAACCGTGGTATTATAGGAGCATACCACATCACCTTGGCGGGAACCTTCTTCCTGGGTTTCTGGCCCTCAACATCGTCACCAGGGTCATCGCCTCCGATCTTATAACGCAATGCAGTGCATACCGGGCATTCATTCAAATTCTCGTATTCACCGCGGTAGAGGATGCATCGTTGATGCATGCATGTATCTTCGAACCTCTAAACCTAGAGGGCAGACAACCTTCTTTGCTTCGTACGTACTGGCGGGCAACTCGTTATTCTTTGGAAACATATTCTTCAACATTTTCAGCAAGTTTTCAAATGCCGAGTCAGCTACACCTGCCCGTGCCTTCCATTTCAGCAAATCCAGTGTGCAGCCCAGCTTTTTCAGACCATCATCGCATCCGGGGTACAGCGCTTTTTGTGATCCTCTAACATGCGATCCAAATTCTCCCTCTCCTTTTCAGTTTCAGCGACTCCGTGCATCAGCAATGGTCCGACCAAGATCATCAACGGGCTCATCACGTGCCTCTTCTTGATCACCTTCCCCTTCACCTTCCCCACCTTCAGCATCATCCATGAAAGTATCACCGAAATGATCAAGATAGCTCTCATCGATGTCATCCCCTTCTTCATCTTCTTCCATTATAACCTCTCTTTCTCCATGCTTGGTCCAACAATTATAGCTTGGCATGAAACCATGCCGAATCAGGTGCAGTGAACTTCCCTTGAGGAAGAGTAACCCTTCGATTCTTACCAACACATGGACAGATAACAAAACCCCCCGCTTGTTCGCATTAGCCACTACGAGGAAACCTTTCAAACCCGTAGTGAATTCGCCGGAGAGTCGGCTAGCGTACATCCATTGCCGATTCATCCGCATTATTATAATACAAAATATATAATTAACCATCATGCATTTGTTAAACTAAATACAAATTAAACAATGAACTACACACATATGCATATTTTATAAATGACACATATATATGAAAGGTTCAAGTTGTTGCTAACCGCGATCGAGGAGGAAAAAATAAATGAGGAAGCTCGAGATCAAGTGTGGCTCCGACACTTCATATCATGTTTGTTTCATGCTCTTGGGACATTTCATCAAACATCTTGTGTGCATAAGAGGAGCCAAAAGCAAACCCTACACCCCCTTGTGAAGTTTGTGAAGAGAAGTGGCACCAAATGACTAAGTGTGTGGGCTGAGTGGTATATATAGGGGAGGGGCTTTAGTCGCGGTTGGCCGCCAACCGCGACTAAAGGCCTTTGGGCCAGGCCTGAGGATATTTAGTCGCGGTTGGCCTGGCCAACCGCGACTAAAGCCCCTACCGTCCACCAGCTGGCCACCGAGCACCTGGGCCCAGGCCTTTGGTCGCGGTTCGCCACAAGGGCCGCGACTAAAGTCCCATTGGTCGCGGTTCTTGCATATCCGCGACTAATGGGGCTGTCCGGAAGGCCTTTTTCTACCGTGAATACTGTAATCTACAGGTGTGTAAATTTTTAGAATAAAATATGATGTATTTTGGGCTTAGCGAAAATAACAAATATTTATTTCATTATTGTTGAACAGTAATAAATGGTACACTACAATCTAGATTTTGTCATTTTATGAGATTTGTTATTTTTACCGAGGGAAAAATATAATGTATTTGAGTGTGGAAATTTAGACACCGACTGATTAAAACATTCTCTATGTCAACATATTTTCTCGAAAATTTTGAAAAACTTTGAAATCAAAAAGTTTTCAGGTTTGCACAAAGAAAAACAAAACCGGGCTACATGTAGCGTGGGCTACATTTGAGATTTTCGTAGCCAAGCCATCACTTTCAATAACCGGCAGAACCAAACATCAAATAGTTAGAAGCGCAGTGACATACCCAACTCGTTAGAGATCAAATTTCATATTTAACACTTTCATGTCTGGATTAGCTTTTCGGACTCGGTATTTCAGAGATGCTCATAGGTAAGGAGATGCTCATAGGTAAGGTGCACTTACGTTGATATGAGTGAGTACGTCTATACATTTCTGAGCGTCTATATCTGTACTATGTTTGACAAAACAAATATAGTAAGCTATTGTGATACAAGTTATTACACAACTAACACTAAAAGAATCGAGAAAAATATCGAGGTCTTCTAGCTCTTTTTTCTTCAAAGATGTAAGAGCATCTTTAGTCACGTTCCCCAAACCGTCCCCCAAACGACGCCGGATCGAACGTTTCGGGGACGTGTTTTGTTCGTGCTGCGTTTGGGGGACGTCGCTCCCCAGCCGCATCCCCCAAATGTCGTCTCCAATCAGAAATTCAAATAGTTTGCATTCAAAAGAGACCGTTCCCACCGAATCGTCGCGATCAGAGTAGCGGCGATCAAAGTACTGGTCGCGCGATCATATTACAGACCGGTGGTGCATGCTAAATCAGAAAAAGGGGTTGGGCGACGCCGACGCATCCTGAGTCGACGTAGGTCCGTCGATCACGATGAACTCGTCGAGATCTGTCCGGTGTGCATGCTCCGTCTGCTCCGTCGCCGATGCCGAGGCAGAGGCCAACGCAGGTGTAGCAGCAGATGCTGCCGTAGACGCGTCTGCCAGCTCTTGCTCCAGGGTTGGGGTTGCTGCCGCTGCCTGGGCAACCGCCTCGGACGCCGCCTTGGCTGCCGCCATTTTGGCTTCGATGTCGTCGAGGATCTGGCCTTTGAAGAAGTTGTGCGCCTCCCGCGTCCGAGCAGACATTCCTTCTGTCGACGCTCTCAGCAGGGACATGTCATCCCTGCGTTTATTGAGCTCCAACTTCTCCTATTACCTCTTGAACAGCGCCGCCCACCTTTCGTTGGCCTTTTTGTCGCGGGAGAGCAAGGTCGAGGAGACCTCGATGAGGCATTTCGTGATCGACGCCTGCGTCTTCTCGGACGACGCAGCGTCGGCCAAGGCGGCCTTGGCATCCTTGTTGCCAATAGGACGCCCTGGCGACGTTGCCAGCGGCGCATCCAGATCAATGGCGTCTTTCCCCTTGGACAACAATAGACGCGTCAACTGCCATTTGTTGTTCTTTTTGAGCTTGCTATAGCAATGCGTCAGCGTGAAAGACTTGTGACCGTCCGAGTTCCTCCGATACATATCCATGGCCTTGTCAAACTAACCAAAGGAAACACAATCATTTCATCGAACAAAACGTAGGCGCTGTAGATTATCCAAAAAAGAGTCGTACCATTTGGCTGATGTCGACGCCGCTCTCGCCTCTGGTCTCGATCTCGTGATGGAACCCATTGAACATGTTCACCGACGCTTGGATGATGGCCCATCGAATCGACATTGCCTTTTGGCTCCTCTTCATTGTCACTTTGTTGTAGTCGTTGTTGATCAGCTTGCGCTCATCGAACTCGGCCATGATTCTCGCCCAGTACTTCCCGTACTTTTGGTTGGCGCCGATGATGGAGTCATGGCTCACCGTCGCCCATGACTCGCACAGACATTGATCCTCCATAGGCGTCCACTTGGGGCCTCGTGTGCCCGACGCCTTCTTCTTCTTCCTCACGCCATCCGCGTCTACCTCCACGAGATCATCCTCACCGGCACCCTCCTCGTCCTCTTCCTCGCCGCCTGATACGTCTCCAACGTATCGATAATTTCTTATGTTCCATGCTACTTTATTGATGATACCTACATGTTTTATGCACATTATATGTCGTATTTACGCATTTTCTGGAACTAACCTATTAAACAAGATGCCGAAGAGCCTTGCTGCTGTTTTTTGGTTTCAGAAATCCTAGTAAGGAAATATTCTCGGAATTGGACGAAATCACCGCCCAGGGTCCTATTTTTGCACGAAGCTTCCGAAGACCGAAGGGGAGTCGAAGTGGGGCCACGAGGCTGGATGACAGGCGGCGCGGCCTGTGCCCCGCCACGCCTCCCCCGGCCCTCGTGCCGCCTCTGACCTGCCCTTCCGCCTACAAATAGCCTCCGTCGCGAAACCCCAGTATCGAGAGCCACGATACGGAAAACCTTCCAGAGATGCCGCCGCGAATCCCATCTCGGGGATTCAGGAGATCGCCTCCGGCACCTGGAGAGGGGATTCATCTCCCGGAGGACTCTTCATCGCCATGATCGCCTCCGAGTGATGAGTGAGTAGTTCACCCCTGGACTATGGGTCCATAGCAGTAGCTAGATGGTCGTCTTCTCCTAATTGTGCTTCATTGTTGGATCTTGTGAGCTGCCTAACATGATCAAGATCATCTATCTGTAATACTATATGTTGTGTTTGTCGGGATCCGATGGATAGAGAATACTATGTTATGGTGATTATCAATCTATTGTTTATGTGTTGTTTATGATCTTGCATGCTCTCCGTTATTAGTAGAGGCTCTGGCCAAGTTTTTACTCTTAACTCCAAGAGGGAGTATTTATGCTCGATAGTGGGTTCATGCCTTCATTGACACCTGGGACAGTGAGAAAGTTCTAAGGTTGTGATGTGTGTTGCCACTAGGGATAAAACATTGATTCTATGTCTAAGGATGTAGTTGTCGATTACATTACGCACCATACTTAATGCAATTGTCTGTTGCTTTACAACTTAATACCGAATGGGGTTCGGATGATAACCTGAAGGTGGACTTTTTAGGCATAGATGCATTGGATGGCGGTCTATGTACTTTGTCGTAATGCCGGATTAAATCTCACTATATTTATCATATCATGTGTATGCATTGTTATGCCCTTCTCTATTTGTCAATTGCCCGACTGTAATTTGTTCACCCAACATGCTTTTATCTTATGGGAGAGACACCTCTAGTGAACTGTGGACCCCGGTCCTATTCTTTACATCGCATATACAATCTACTGCAATACTTGTTTTACTGTTTTCTTGCAAACAATCATCTTCCACACAATACGGTTAATCCTTTGTTACAGCAAGCCGGTGAGATTGACAACCTCACTGTTTCTGGGGCAAAGTACTTGGGTTGTGTTGTGAGTTCCACGTTGGCGCTGAATCCCTGTTGTTGCGCCGCATTACATTTCGCCACCATCAACCTTCAACGTGCTTCTTGGCTCCTACTGGTTCGATTAAACCTTGGTTTCATACTGAGGAAACTTGCTTCTATACGCATCATAACTTCCACTTGGGGTTCCCAACGGACGTGTGCATCTACGCGTATCACCGCCCTCTTCGTTCTCGTCGTCATCGTCGTCCTCTACTCCCTCCTCCTCCTCCTCGTCCTCCCCTCCTCCTCCTCAGCACCGGCACCGTCGAATTCGAGCGCCCCCTGCGGCCAATGAATGGGGCGCCGTCCGGACTGGGTCCTGGTTCGCGCTGGGGCGCTTGCTCGTACGTCGGGGAGTAGAAGAGGTTGTTGGGGTTGAAGCCGCCATGCGGCAGCGCATCCTGGTAGTGGGGAGACAAGTTAGGCGTCACGCACCCGGGAGTGGCGGAGGGGCCGTCGTTGTAGAAGGCGGATGTCGACAGAGAGACCACTCCCGGAACGTACGCCGGCACCAACGTACTCCATGGGCTCGCGTTGGTGGCGGCGATACACCCGACTATCAAGTGATGGTGTGCGCGCGCCGCCAACGCCTTCTTCTCCTGATGCGCCGTCCTCTGTCCTTTCCGCTCCGTCGTCGACATATTCCGGCGCAGACAATCTTGATGCCACCGATCATCGGTCCAGCCTTCCGGATTCTTCTTCAAAGCCGGCACCTTCCGCGGCTTCACGAATGGCGCCTTCGCCCCTTTCGTCTCATTGCCTGGCG
The DNA here is from genome assembly GCA_030979885.1 of Lolium multiflorum. Classification (NCBI taxonomy): domain Eukaryota; kingdom Viridiplantae; phylum Streptophyta; class Magnoliopsida; order Poales; family Poaceae; genus Lolium; species Lolium multiflorum. Next base: position 257,665,099 of record CM061748.1, read on the forward strand.
GCTTCTTGACCGCTTTCTTGGCCATCTTTTTGGGGGCTGTCGGCGGCGCCATGGATGGGGAGAGGGTAGCGGCGGAGGGTGGACGGTGGGAAGGAGAAATGAATCGGCGGGATAGGAGGTGAAATGTGTTGGGAGGCCAGAAATGCGCGGCGGGATAGGCGCGATGTGGCGGGAGGGGCGCGATTTGGCGGGAGTGGGAGACGAATTTTTCTTGTGCCGCCGACGCGTCGGGCCCGTCGCCGCCTCGCTTTTCGTTGTGTCCGGCGTGCCCGGAGCGTACCTTGTGGGACGGGGACGGGCTCGGGGCACCGGACACCGTATCGGGCCGCGCCGAACAAAAAAACGGCTTTGGGAAACGCGGCTGGGAACGTTTTTTATCCGGCGCAACCCAAATCCCTTTGGGGGCGCTTTGGGGGACGCGACTGGAGATGCTCTGATCTTGCATTTTTCTCTGAGGGCACCAGTAGAGAAGACGACATAAAGACCAACCAATAAACATGTATATATCAATGGAGGTTCTTTGATTTGTTTTTAGTAGCAATACAAAGGCTACGCGCTCGTTGACACCTTCGATCTGGCTTATGGATGTAGTATAGTAGCTTTTTTTTCTAGTAGACCTAAGTTTATCGAACCTTGGAAAATAGTTGCTGATGGTTATGAAAAGTTTATCTTGTGTTTACTGAACCTTTCGAGTTTACTATGTATCTAAAGTTGTATCGATGGATGGAGATAGGCCGGGGTTGATTTTTCAGTTATAGCTATGCATACATGTGGGATAAAGATAAAGTTAAACGTGTTCATGTGTAGATGATATAATAAAATATAATTTATGGGCAGCACATCCATAAATACTATGGGCAGCACATCTATCTATAAATACTACAGCCCTTGCAAGCCACAAGCATAGCATACAGTCTCTTGGCCCAACCGTTATACCATGACAAACCAAACATTAGGATTACTGATGTTATTGCTACTCCCAAATAGATCACTAAACGCATACTATACTCCTCTTGGTGTTACTCGGTTTCGCACATAGACAATGTTTACCACTTATCTCACCTCAAATCTCGAATAATCCTTGGGGTTTTGGGTACATGACAAGTTTTTGGATTGAGGTAAGAGACAATGATACAAAACAAAAATCTTCTGTTGAAATCACCACACAATATTCCCATATATTAGATGCACATAATTGTTGCGAGGCTAATCCTCAACTCGCATTCCGTGAGAACTACTCATAATAACAAGATCAATAAAATAAAACATTATAGAATTACTTAGATTGATACCAAATAATTTTGCAAGGTCGCCAATCGTGAGAAGATCCTAATTACAAGCTATGTCTATGACTATGAGATAGATTGATTGATGACCTAGCGAAGGCAGTACCGAGTGGTAAGGGCAGGCAATACGGTTAGGTCACGGCCGTACTAGTGCTCGTTAACACTACATAAATCATCTTTTCGATCCTGGTTGACTTGTGAGTATTGACAACTCGTGATTCTTCCCTTTTAGCTCCAGATTTCACCATAAAAAACTTGGTTCCTGTATCAAACAAGGGTTTGCATATTTTTGCAATAATTAGCCATTAGTGGCAAGGCTAGAGAGATGTTTTATTAGTTATTTGACTTAATATACAATTTAAACACGGAGAAAGATGGTTTTTTTCGGGCATCACTCGACGCATCCATTAAATCAATTAACCAACTTATGTAGAAGTACCAACACCAATATTTGCAAAACAGTCACTGGGGAGACGATTGTACAAACAACACCATTACCGAATACATAACATCCGGGACAAAACTTGCGAGGACTATCATCCTCTTGACAACCTTGCACGAAATTCCAAAATCGGTCTCACGAATCAAGATCCAAAAGACCGTACCAGTAAAATTCTAATCTTTACGCCGTGAAGGAGATTTCGTCGTCAAACGATGGATCGAATATCACTTACTGTATACGACGCCATCTCCTTAATGAGGAGATGGAAAACAAAATGGCAACGAAAACCTTATCAAAATCTCTTGAAAACACCAGTTTTTTTAAAAAAATCAACTCATAGATCGGGTTCCCCACCCTTCCTAACATCGGTGAAGCTAGCCGAAAACTAGCTTATGGAGGAGGCCGGGGTGGAGGCAGCGGTTTAGAGATGGTGTGCGAAAGACATGATGTTTTGGCTCATAGGTTTATAGGCACATATTACGAAGAAAAATAGAAAAATACTGGGTGTACAACCAAACATTCTATGTTCGCTCACAAAGTTCTGTGGGAAAAAATATTTTATGACGCCTATGTAAAAGAGATAAAAAAAGTTATGTGTGAATATAGAATATTTTGATGTGATAACTTTTAGAAATTTTAAAATATAATTAGGCAGTGGGCGCCATCTATATTTCCAACTTGGATTACACTTTTCTCTACAGAGTATTAATTAGCATGTTACTATGTGACCACCCATTTTAAGGGACAAAATTGCCCACTTCATGTCATGGACTAGTTCTGTTTTAGGGACTCAAATGGAGATAAAAAAAACCATGTTACCATCGTATCACATAACCCAATAATGACTCTACAATGTACTCGCCCCGTTTCAAATGGATAAAAGCTTTTTTTTTTAAAGTCAACCAATGTAACATTTAATAAAAAATTAAAAATAAAATCATGATATTAAATAGATATCATATATACATATATTTCATGATGTATCTAATGGTGTTGATTTTGGATTGGACATACTAATATTTTTTTCCTAAAAACTTGATCAAACTTCACATAGTTTGATTTTTTTTAAATATAAGTTTTATTCATTAGAACGAAGGTAGTAATAAATATAAATTTTTATATTACCACACCTATGATACTATACAATACAGATGTATTAACATACTCCCTCGGTTAGAGGTTATAATGCAAGAGGGCAGTCACCAAGATCAAGAAAGTCCATGAATCCTACACATTAATTCATTAACTAGTTAATGCACCAGTGGTTTTACATGCGTGAGAGAAAATAGAAAAAAAAAACATGCATGGAGAGTGAGGACAATAAATAAGATAGATCTTATAATTTATATTAACAACTAAAAAATGGTCTCTCGCCATATAATTCTAACGGAGGAAATAGATTAGTAATATGCAAAATAGTGGGATGCCCACGGTGGTAGAGGTGCATCCTCATCCATCCATTGAATTAGCCTATAGTTTTTTTTGCACCCTTGATCTAAACTAACGGTGTTAAACCACAAACACCGCCCACCAATATTCTTCCTTCTCTCGTACATAATTTTTCGCGGACTTTGTTTTCATGGACGGGTGCGACTTTCTTTTCGTGGACGGGTATGCCTTTGTTTTCATGGACTTTCTTTTCATGGCCGGGTGTGACTTTATTTTCATGAACGGGTGTGGCTTTTGTTTTAATGGACTTCCTTTTCATGGATGGGTGTGACTTTCTTTTTGTGGATGGGCATGACTTTTTTTCATGGATGAGTATGACTTTGTTTTCGTGGATGAGTGTGACTTTCTTTTTGTGGATGTGTGTGACTTCCTTTTCATGAACTTTCTTTTCATGGAAGGGTTTTACTTTCTTTTCATGGATGGGTTTGACTTTCTTTTCGTGGACTTTCTTTTGATGGACGGGTGTGACTTTATTTTCGTGGACGGCAATGACTTTTTCTGTTTGAAACGAACGGGAAACAACTAAGAAAAATAGACCGTGCATGTAAAATGGACGTTAGCCAAAGCTAACGGCAACACGAATCACAGAAACAATATCCAACGGCTCACACCCTATGCACCGCTACCACCATAGGCACAAAATCCGCGTCAATATATGCATGTTTCTATACTATGTTACTCTCCGGTGTAAGAGCACTTCTAAACAGATGGTGTATTTTACATCACCGTAAAACAAACGATATAGATCACATTGGCAAAAAATTACATCATGAAAACTTCTGCGTACAACAGATGATGTATTTTACATCACCGTTGTGACAAGGAAGCGGACCTAGTGTGCTTCTCCTATCTTGGATGTGTTGGCGCTCCTAACCTATCAGACGGAGGCTGTCCTTGTGAATAGAAGGGGTGACGACGACCTGGTTTGCGTCGGGGCAAGGAGGGGGCGGCATGGGACTAGTTTGAGATTCCAACGGATCGGAGCCCGCGAAGGGAATTGGGGACAAGACCTAGCGCCAAGCTGGGCGGGATCGACGTATCAGATCATCTGTGGCGCGTTGTCGGTCGTCAATTGATGGGAACGGTCCACTCCGCCATATTGGAAGCAACATGTAAGGTGAATCAGGTCGACGACGAGCACGATGGAGCAGCAAGAGTCGAGGGCTTGCACAAGGAGGAGCTCGAGGGCAACGCTAGTTCTAGTGACGCCATTCATGGTCTTCCAGTGGCGGGCGGCGATCACAGCGGGGCAACACACTCATAGGTGAAACTCCAGCTCGGCGGTGGGGCTTCCGCCTGCCCTATTTTGATATATGTATATCACCTCCACAAGTGTTGTATATTTAGGTCACTGGGCCCAAAATTTACATGTAAAAATTATACATCACTAAATAGGTCAATGTCATCCGATGAAAATTCATTTTTAATCATATATGATGCAAAAAAATATCATTTGCTCTGACTAGCCATAGTTCTAGTATCTTAGGTACTATCATGCATCTTAGGCTGGCCATAGTGCTAGTATCTTAGGTACTATCGTGCATTTTAGGCCCATAAAAATATTGATGTGGATCAAATTAAGGAGGAGAGATAGGATTAGACTAACATAGGTAGATACTGTATCATAGCGCACGTTACGAGAAAATTTAATGTTGAATAGATCTTGTACATAGATTTGTATTGAGATTGTATAAAACAATAAATTTAGAAGATTATGATACTACTCTATAATACCATTCATTATAGAAATAGTATCGTAGACAAGTATCATATGCATGATACTACTATATGATACTATGCGCTATGATCAGGCTTAGGCCCATAAAAATACTGATGTCGCATCTAATTAAGTAGGAGAGATAAGATTAGAGTAACATAGTAGGTGGATACTGTATCATAGCGCGTTACGATAAAAGTTAATGCAGATCTTGTGCACATATTTTATATTTGGATTCTACAAAACAATAAATTTAGAAGATTGTGATACTACTCTATAATACCACCCTATAGGGATAATATCATAGACAAGTATCATATGGATAGTATTATATGCCTTAGCTAGCTTTTTTTTTTCTTTTACTAGAACGGTGAGTAGCTAGCTGTTGCGTCTAACGATGATTTTACACTTGGCGCCGCATATCCAGGCCCAATCCATCTAGCCATTGCTGAAAATCAGGCGCAAAACTGAATCCGATAATAACTCAAACAAAAAAAGGAAAGACCCCGAATTCGACTGAAATCCGGAATCACATTACACCTCTGCAGATTTGCATCCTGCTCCCGCATTCAACCGGACTAAAATCCGAAGCAGATCATCATCATCATCAACGCGAGAAATAAGCCTGCTCGGCCGCCGTCCGACTCAGCCAACCAACAACAAACCCCACCCCGCCCACGTCCCGAGGCCGTGGCTCGGCTCGGCGCGGTTCCCTCACCCTCTCCCTCCCTCCATCTCGGATCCGACCTCACCGCCGCTCTCCCCCACCAACCTTGCGCCGCGCCGCGCCAAGCCCAGGCCCAGGCCCGCCGCTTCTCCCCGGAATCCCCGACGCCACCGCGTGCCCTACCTCCATCCTCCTCCGCCGCCGCCGCCGCCACCGCCGGGGCATCCAGGTATGCACACCCATAACCTTACCTTCGACGCCTATTCCATTCGATCCGTGCTGAGACCCTATCCGATTCGTTTCCTCCGCGTGCAGGGCCTGCGGCCTGTGGTGGGGCCATGCCGAAGAAGAAGCCAGTGGCGGCGGGCCTGACGGAGCCGGCGGTGCCGCCCAGGGCGGTCAGCGGGCGGAGGTACAAGGCGCTCGTGCCGTGGCGCTTCCAGCCCGGCTTCGCCAGGCGGCACGCCAACAACCCCACCTCCCCCATCGCCGCCACGCCCAGAGGCAGCGCGGGCGGTTCTGGCGCCAAGGGCTGCGGATCCGCGCCAGCCAGGGGCGAGGGGGCCCAGGGGGATCTCCAACTGAGGCGAGGCACACGCAGCGCCGCCGCCAAGGGCTCCGATGGCGAGAATGGCGAGCTGATGGCAGGCGGCACGCGCATTTTGGTCGTGGACAGCTCCGATGGCGGCATTGTGGTCGTGGATAGCCCCGACGGGGGCAAAATGGAGAATGGCGCCGCGGAGGATTGCCAGTCGAAGAGAGGCGCGCTCGGTGATGCTGCGAAGAGCTCTGCTGTCAGCACCCCTCTCGGCGGTGCCGGAAGCGATAAGAGAGCCACCCGCAGTGCGACCGCGAGGAGCTCCGATGCGGAGAGAGTGGAGGCTGGCCCTCGCAGCGGGGCTGAAATGGATTGCCAGTTTAAGAGAGAGACACGCAGTGCGGCTGCGAAGAGCGCCGGTGGGGGGAAAATGGAGGGCATTGCTCACAGCGGCGCCAAGAAGGGTTGCCAGTCCAAGAGAGGCGCAGACAGTGCGATGGTGAAGAGCTCTGGTGGGGAGAAATTGGTGAATGGCGCTCATGCCGGTGCCCAGAAGGATGGCGGTGAGATCTGCATGTCTGAGGGCTTAAAGAAGTCTCATGTGGATGGGAGTGTGGCCGTGAAGAGCTCTAGTGGGGAGAAATTGGAGAATGGCGCTCATGCCGCTGCCCAGAAGGATGGCAGTGAGATCTGCATGTCTGAGGGCTCAAAGAAGTCTCATGTGGACGAGAGTGTGACCGTGAAGAGCTCTAGTGGGGAGAAATTGGAGAACGGCGCTCACACCGGTGCCCAGAAAAATGGTGGTGAGATCTGCATTTCCAAAGGCTCAAAGAAGTCGCATGTGGACGGGAGTGCGACCGTGAAGAGTTCTAGTGGGGAAAAATTGGAGAACGGCGCTCACGCCGGTGCCCAGAAGGATTGCGGTGAGATCTTCATGCCCGAGGGCTCAAAGAAGTCTCATGTGAACGGGAGTGTGACCGTGAAGAGCTCTAGTGGGGAGAAATTGGAGAACGGCGCTCACGCCGTTGCCCAGAAGGATTGCGGTGAGATCTGCATGCCCGAGGGCTCAAAGAAGTCTCATGTGAACGGGAGTGGGTTAAAGAGAAGCTGTTCTGCTGCAGATCTTGTGGGGGAGGAGCCGGAGGGCACGGGAAACAGGGCTGCCAAGAAGATCAATGTAGCAGCCAAAGGGTGCAGCTCTGCTGGTCCTGTAGGCAATGACAATGTCAGTTATTGCCGTAAGGGACGGAAAGAAATAGTACCATGGAGGTTCCAGATTGGGTACAAGCGGTCATTCACGACAGCTTTCTGCCCCAACGGTGGATCTCCTGAAACTCTGGAATACAGGGCTCAAGGCAGTTCAACACAGTGCACGTCAGGAACTAGGAGTACTGTGAGGTGCTACGCAAGTCCCCATTCTGGTGTTAGAGTTTCAGCTGTGCGCAATTTCTCCTCAGGGAAAGGTGAGAAGGAAACCAGGACTGCATATAAAAAGATGAGAACTGACAACAACGATCATAATCAGGGAATGCCAGAAACTGGAGTTTCTCTTGCTAGGAAAACCGTCATGAAAACTTTGCAGGATTTTCAGTTAATTTACAAGAAGCTTTTGCATGAACTTGACAAGTCAAAGGAAGCACTCGACCTACAAGCTTACAAAATCTTCAGGGACAGGTTCCCTGCACAGTGTGATGATAAGAGATATGTTGGCAATGTGCCTGGAGTCCATGTTGGTGATATCTTTCATGTAAGGGTTGAGCTTTGTGTTGTCGGTCTTCATCGCCCACACCGGATAGGGATTGATCATATGAAGGACGCCAATGGTACTTGTATAGCTGTTAGCATCGTGGCATATGCACGGTTTTCTGATATCAAGAAAAATTTGGATGCCTTGGTGTATTCTGGATCAACGACAGCTACAATCAATCAGAAGATAGATGGTACCAATCTTGCACTGAAGAAGAGCATGGATACTAACACACCAGTCCGTGTTATCCATGGCTTCAGCACTAAGGGAAACGGCCAACGGAAGATGCTTATATATGGGGGTTTATATCTGGTTGAGAAATACTGGAGGGAGAGAGAAAGCGAAGATTGTTATGTTTATATGTTCCGCCTGAGAAGAATGGCAGGGCAGAAACATATTGACATTGAAGAGATTCTGAAATCTGCACACACTGAACCATATGATGGTGTTATCATGAAAGATATATCCCAAGGGCTGGAGAGAATCCCGATACCTGTTGTAAACTCAATATCTGATGAATGCCCAATGCCCTATGTCTACATGTCACGCCTGAAATATCCTCGTAACTATCAGCCAGCTCCTCCAGCAGGCTGTGCTTGTGTAGGTGGATGTTCAGCCTCAAAACGGTGTGCTTGTGCAGCGAAAAATGGTGGGGACATCCCTTTCAATGATAAAGGCCGTATTATAGTAGCGAAGCCTCTTGTTTATGAGTGTGGACCTTCTTGCAAGTGTCCTCCTACATGCCATAACAGAGTCGGTCAAAAAGGCATGAAATTTCGGCTGCAAATCTTCAAGACCAAATCAATGGGTTGGGGCGTGAAAACCCTGGACTTTATACCAATTGGAAGCTTTGTTTGTGAATATATTGGCGAAGTTTTGGATGATGAAGAGGCACAGAAAAGGATGACTGATGAGTACTTATTTGCTATAGGGCATAACTATTATGATGAAGCCCTTTGGGAGGGTCTGTCAAGATCTATACCCTCACTTCAGAAGGGTCCTGGTGAAGATGAGGATGCTGGTTTTGCTGTCGATGCTTCAAATATGGGCAACTTTGCAAAATTTATCAACCATAGTTGTTCACCCAACCTTTATGCACAAAATGTCCTCTATGATCATGACGACAAGAGTGCGCCTCATATCATGTTCTTTGCCTGTGAGGATATTCCACCCGGTCAAGAGCTAGCATACCACTACAACTATGCAATTGACCAGGTTCATGATGCCAACGGTAACATCAAGAAGAAGAAATGCCTTTGTGGTTCTGTAGAGTGTGATGGCTGGCTGTATTAGGTTTAGAGTGTGATGCCTTTGTGCCTCTATGGAAGTTACTGTATTATCATTCATCCTTCTTCTAGCTTTCTGTATGTCCAATAAGTATCATCATTTAGGCTTCAAAAGAGCGCAAGGTTTCCCTTATTTCCTGATCCGATCGTTGGTAACTTGATGAATCTATCTGTTTAGTACTTATAGTTTTAGCTTTCATGATGAAGATAGTTCTTAGATATAATGCAGCAATATTTTTTGTTCTTGATTTATTTTCTGATAACCCCTCCCAGTATGGTTCTGTGATTAATATTTCTGTGTATCCTCCAGTTACTAGAACTTTTTGTAGAAAAATTCCAGCACATGTTTTTAGGTGGAGATCCCTGGAGCATCATAAGAAAAGAATGTGATATCATGGTGTACACTTTGGAAAATTACTCTCTGTCCTTCTATAATATTTGTTACAAGTTTATTTTCAGGAAAAAATAACATTTACATGTCATCACTTCTGAAAAAAGAAGTATATATTGATTTTCCATTATGCTGTGGAAGAATTTACATGAATGATGGACCACTGTTTGTCTTAAAAACTACTGAAGAATCAATTATTCTAGAATTTTATATTCATTGAACTGGTAGTAGGAGCAATCACATATTCACATATCAACAAAGATTTGAAAACCCTTAAATTTTCTATTGATCTAGAATCCAGATTTACAGTTTTTGACAGGTTAATAGTAAGAATTTGCCAGAAAATGAGCCCAGTCTGGAGTCCAGCCTAGAACTTGTTTGGTTAACCTTGGTATTGACTATCCCTGATTACTTGATTCAGAACATGCATGCATTGTTGATCCTGGAAGCATGATTCCTGACATGTGAGCCTGCATACAAGTGTCGTGAAGTCGGAAGATGGAATGGTAAGGGTGAGTTTAATGTCGTCGCTTACTTATACTTGTCAATAACATTTGTTATTTCTGCCCCCCTTTTCCATGGTTCTATAGTTCCAAATGCATTTGCAGCTGAATAATAAAACCGATTCATTTTTACAGATACAAGTGGAACCAACTTGGTGCCCCAAACCAGTTAAAAAGTGTCCGTTCCTAGTCCTTTCTGTAGATTCTACCTTATGGATAGTGAAGTCCAGGGTGTTATATGCTTGTGTCTACAGGCAAAACCTTTGAATCCCAAAGCTTTCATATACCCTGTTCCAATGTGTACGTCTCTATGCTCATAATGAGAAGGAACTTTCTGGTGGAAAAGCTTTATGGGAGAAGAAGATACCGGTCATGCCATTTATGACCTGTCCTACTGCTTGCATCTTGTTATTGGAGAACAGCTGCACTAGCCTGAATATCATTTCTGCTGGATACTCTGTTTGCTCCAGGCGTCCTAATTTCGTTAAGTTCTTTTTTTTTTTATGTGTGGGAATTTCGTTACTACTTCATTACTCTGCAAATTATCCACGTTTGGCTTTACAGCTTTGAGTCTGTGACCATGAATCATTAATGCTCCAGGCCTCACATGGCTATAGTATATTTTCAGAAGCAAAGTTCCATTATGAAATGAAGCAACCATGGCTCTGTGAAGTTATTGTGCTCCCTACAGATCTAAAGCAACGGTTGAAGTGCTGGAAGCCTCGTCATTGAGAGACCAGTGGAAATCACCGACGATTTTGTGAAGCAGTGCAACAAGGAGTTGTGCTCAGCTTTGGATAATTGCGGGTATTGCTTTTTTTTTTTTTTTTTTGAGAATTCGGCAGGTGAGCTGCTCGATATATTAATAGAAGAAGATTGGAGTTAATCAGGGAAAGCGACCCGTTTATAAGGGAAACCGAGTCGAAAACCCGAGAAGTGGAACAAGACTAACACACACCCTAAAACGCCACAAAGTCGAAGCCTCCTCAGGCGGCGCCTTCAAGAAGGTAGCGGCATAGCTGACGCCGTCGCCCGCTCCGAAGGAGCTTGGGTTTTCACCCGGAGACCACACGACACACACAACGGCAGGAGATTCCGCACGCGATGACGCCTGCAAGAAGGGGAACGACACCAAAAGGCGCCGCCACCATCGGTGCAGAACTTTCGTCCGGCATCCTCTCCTCCGTTGGGCTAGCCAGCAGGGCATGAAGCTTGTCACCACCCAACGAGCCCGCGCACGCTAGCGCCAGCGATGCACTAGGAAGCCACTGGGAAGCCGAGCAGCGACACGCCAGACGAACCGCGTCCACCACAAGCCAGACAGAAGCCACGCCATGACCGGACGGGACGAGAAGGAGGACGGACGGCGAGCTGCGAAGAGCAGCGAAGGCCGAAGCGCCCTGCAAACCCGACGCGTATGAGCACCGACGCAAGGAGCGGTCGGAGATGTGCCGCGGCAGGGATGATGGCAAACCACACCAAGGCTAGGGCGACGCGGCAGGAAGCCACCAGCGCAGTCCAGCGAAGGAAGCCCGGGGGGACAAGACACACACCGGGAGAGCCGGGGAGCGGCGCACCGGCTGCGGCCCTCCAGGCCCAGATCGGGCCCTCCCTAGCCGGACCGCGCCATGGCCGGGTGTCGACGGACTGCGAGCTGCAGCAGGCTGCAGGGAGGCCGCGAGGCGCGACACCACGGCGAAGGGCGCAGGAGGGGCGGAGGACGGCGACGACCTCCGGGGTCCGGCATGGCGTTCTCCTTCCGAGACGACCGTGCAAGAGCCCGAGAGGCATAGGTCCTCGCCGCCCCCTTCATCGGCGGCGGGCGGCTTAGCCGCCGGCGGCCTCGGGAGGCGACGAGGGAGCGGGCAGGGATCTAGGAGGCGGCAGCGGCGGGCTGGGGTTGGGCTCCCCTGTCGCCTGGAGGAGCCGACCGAGGGGAGCGGGTTGGGTGACTGCGCACATACAACAGTCAATAGTTACCCCGTCCTATTAATTGCGGGTATTGCTAAGCTGTGGTAGTTGCAGGATAGTAGTATTTCTCACTCAACGTTCTGAAAGCAAAAGCCAGGTGTTGATTCAAGGCTGTGAAACTCTGATGTGATCATGTAATTTTGGACTTTTCGGTGATGTGGTCTTGTGTCTTCAGAATCTTGAACTTTTCGGTGCTTTTGTGTTGTCAAAATCGCCGAACTTTTCAGTAGCGTTTGTGTTGTGTATCAGTATATGCTGCTGAGGTAAGGCGTTCTGTTGAGTGCCAAGCTACTAACTGCAGAGTGTATGCATGTTTCTCTCAGTGGAAGGGCATGGGATGTTTAGTCGGCGATTTACACACAAATAACCCAAAAATGAAAGAAAAGCACATATTTCACCCATCTAACCCTTTTGTGTGGCGTCCCTCTCATGGGCGCCACACATGCCCATGTGGCGTCCGTCCTGCCGGCGTCACATACCCATCCGACGTGGCCCGTCGACGCTGAGCTGGTGAGCCGATCCGACGTGGCAGCCCGTGTGGCGCCGCACGCGCCGGCGCCACACACTTTGAAAGTGTGGCGCCCGTGGCAAGGGCGCCACACATCCACTTATGTGTGGCCGCGCCAGCCCGACCCATCTTCTTTCTCCTCCCTCTGTTCTTCTTCTCTCACAGGAGGCGGCCGGCTCTCTCTCTCCCCTCTCTCCCCCCCACCAAATCCACCACCAAATCATTAGATCTGTCGGTGGAGATCGTTCCCAACTTGTTCCTTGAGGTAATCCCCTTCGAATCTTTTTCATTCATCCACTAATTTCATAGATCTTGCTAGATTTGGACATGAACCCTAGACATGGAATTTTTTTTTTGCACTCTATATTGTAGTGTATGTGTTGAAATTCATAACCTCATGTATGCATGTGTTTGAACCATAGATTTGTTGAAACCTAGATATGAAATTTCACATGTATGTGTTGAAACCCTATGTATGTATGTGTTGAAATGTGTAATATCTACCTAGGAAATGCATTCAAATGTGTTACATATGCGTAGTATTTGTGATGGAATAACTCATATTTGTTAGTGGAATGGGTCATAATATGGTGTTTGATGTAAACATGTAGGATGGCCGGTCCTGGTGAGGCGGGAGGCGTCCCGGGCGCCGGGGCCGGGGAAGGGGAAGGAGCCAATGACGACCGTCACCACGACACCTCGTCTTCGCATGACGAACGCTGCTTCGAGTTCCTCCTCCACATCGACGTCGACCCACTCGGCATCAAGCGGCTACCGGACAAGTTCGCCGAGTTCGTCGATGGCGTCGAGCCAGCGCAGTTGCATCTACGGGAGGCCAGCTGCAACTTCTGCCGCTGGCCCGTGGAGGTCCTGTTCGACGGGCAGGGCAAGATGTACCTGCACACGGGGTGGGACAAGTTCGCCCGTGACCTCGCGCTCGAGCCCGGCTGCCAGCTCACCTTCCTCTACGAGGGGGACGGCGAGATGATCATCAAGGTGTTCGACGACACAGCCTGCCGCGTGCACTACCACACCGGCGAATCCGGCTCGGACACCGATAGTTAGAACTTAGAGTGTTGTGAACTCTATCTTCATTGCTACGTGTTGTTTGAATTCTAACTTAAATTGTATGAAACTATGTGCTACGATGTTAGGTATGATGATGTTATGTCTATGATGTTGTACTCAAAACTGTTGGAGTTTGGTAGGATTTTTCATGTTTTTAACACAAGTCAACGTGTGGCGCCCTCACCGGCGCCACATGTGTGGCGCCCGTGGCATCGGCGCCACACATGCCAACTTACATCAACTTTGGGTCAAAAACATCCAGGGGCTCCGGACGTTAAGTCCTTAGCCGTTTTCGCGTGTGGCATCGGCGCCACATAGAGCCTCGCCAAAACGGCTAAGTCCCACGAATTGTCTCACAGTATGTGTTGAGGACTTATAAGTGCATGTGGCGCCGATGGGAGGGGCGCCACACATGCTGCCACATCGGATCGGCGCACCAGCTCAGCGTCGAGGGCGCCACGTCGGCTGGGAGAGTGGCGCCGGCAGGAGGGGCGCCACACTGACATGTGTGGCGCCGATGTGTGGGGCGCCACACAAAAGGGTTAGATGGGTAAAATAGTTTCGCCGGAGGGTCAGTGCTTTTTGTGCAAATCGCCTGTTTAGTCGGAGCAACTCTGGCTTTTAGTGTTTTTTTTTTGAGTAAAGTTTGAAATAAACCTTAAGCATATGGAGGTAGCCCAGATCAAACCCCCAACTCTCAATCCCTGAAACCAGCACCCTGAACTCTTAATCCCGGTCATTATTTGCCTGACGCTCATTTTTCGCTGGGATTTGCTATTGTGTGGCAGTCAACGCTGGGCTAGTTGACTAATATCTGACTCGGCAATATAGACCGCTCATTGATGAACAAATAAGATAAACAGAGGGTCTGTAGCTGTGGTGTAATGGTGTCCCCGGGGCCATCGTCATCTGGTTATCGCACCATCGTGATTTTGTCACCGCCCGCCGCCGTGATCACAACACCTTCCCAGCACCAGCTTCTTCATCCTCATGGCAGGTTTTTGACCTCCTCCCAACCTCAGAAACCGTCCCTGCGCCTCACAGAAGGACTCGAGCGCCGCCCAGCTCCCTGCACGAGGTGCGCCTCCCATGACGTCCAAGTGCTACCCGAAGCCCAATTGATTAAGTATCAAGAGATTTTGAGCAATATTGTTTTGGGAGATTCAAATTGGCCCGTGAATCTCAAACACATTTTCACTAGCAAGTCAAATCTTCTACGATCTAGACAATCTTGTTGAACTGCAACCAGGGCTGCAACTGAACTGAAGAACAAGCGTGGACTGGCCGACTGGGCTGGTCGAGAGAAAGGGCAATGGTGACCAGCGTTGTGCTCCCGGACCTCGCCGCGGCGGCGCAGATGTGTTTAACCTGATGTTTCAGCCCGCATTGCCGACACAGTCGACGCTGCGTGGATGCGCTCCTGCTAGAGTACATCGACATGACGCGGTGGAAGGCCTGCTGGGCGTGCTACGTAAAAGTGAATGACAGTGCCCAGACCGCAAGGGAGGCATGTCCACCTTGACAACCAGCTCTCGCCGCCGGCAGGACGGCTCGCCGCGTTCCGCTACGCCTACGCGCACGCGTGCTGCACTCCCTCGTGCTCCGGCGTCTGATCCTACGGCTGGATGTCGAAGGGTACGACCGTGCCACAGTAGCGACGGACGCGCTCGCGCGGCACATCCACCTCGACAACCTGCTCTCGCCGGCCGGCCAGCAGCTCGCGTCGTTCCACGATGTACATGCGCTACACCCCGCTCTCCAGGCGCCTCGCAGACGTCGTGCGGAACGTGGGATGGCTCCGCTGCTCCTATGGAACACCGAGGCCACGTCAGCAATTCCCTTGTTTGGGAAAGACCTACCAATACCACAATAGACCGGGAACTGAAAGTTTGGGGTGCCAATTCCCGGGATTAAGAGTTCAAGGTTTAATCCTGACCACCTCTATAAACTCAAGGTTTATTTTAGACTTTACTCTTTTTTTTTTGTCTTTATAAAACTTGAACCTGTAACCTCGGCACGGTGCATCTTACCTCAGCAAAGAAGAACGCACCCGCCTGTTCTGTTCCTGGGATTTTGCTGTGAAGCCACATGACGCTGCGCAATGTCGGCTGTTCAGTCATGATCTAGCATTACAGCACCACCAGCAAATCTTGAATATCCAAACATAATCATTTTTGTTCATACTGAAATAGGATACTAGCTGCATATACAAAGACGGTACGCTATTATTCAATTCAAGGGCCAACATCCAGATCGAGCTACGATCATTTCTGCCCACACTGAAACTTCATACTAGCTCTTGCAAGATAACAAAGTTGAACCAGAGCACATTGTCCTAAAACACCTGAAGGCCCAGATCGTTGTACTGCTACTATGCACTGTGCTGGCGTTCTTGATCACACTACGGCGGCCCGGAGTCAGTTGCCGCCGCCGCCGCGGCCTCCGCGCGGTGGCCGTTGCGCCCCGCCGCCGAACCCTGCGCGCGCGCCCCAGCCTCCGTGGTCGCCGCCGAACGCCCCACCACCTGCTCCCCAGCCGCCGGGCCCGCCGCCCCATCCGTACCCGCCGGCGTGACCGCCAGCCCAGTCGTATCCGCCGCCCCAGCCGTACCTGCCGCCGCGCCCACCGAAGCCGAAGCTTCCGCGCCCGCTCCCCCCTCCGCCTCCACCACCACCGCCGCTGCCGTAGCCGAACCCAAACGCGGTGCCGCCGGGGCCCTGCTCTGAGCTGTGGCCGTAGGCCCAGCCGCCTCCAGGCCCCGAGGCCCACTCCCAGTCGTAGCTCCACCAGCCGCCGGGGCCGGATCCCCGCCGCGATCCAGAATCGCCGGTCCATCCTGGCTGCAGCGGCGCCCGTGGCCGTGCCTGCCCGGGCTGGGGACCCCTCGGATTGTCCATGTCTGATGTCGTCGCCGGCGCCTGCGGGACTGCAGATATCGAAATTCACAAATGGGGAGAATAGAGTAATAGCTGCTGACACTTCTGCGTCTTGCAGGTGTCCAGGTCTTTGTTTTCGCTCAAGTGAATTGCCGCTTCGTACTCTTCTATTAATATATCGAGCAGCTCACCTGCCGAATTCTCAAAAATTGCCGCTTCGTTTGCCAAAAACATGTTTGCTTTATTTCGATCCAGAATGCAATCATTTACTCCACTACCTACCCTCTCGTGAGCAAACAAATGAAACAATCCCAATTCATAATTAGCTCGCGTTCTAGGTTTGGATAAAGTTAAATTTCTAATTTTTTTAAATATCTGGAAAATATAGCAAAATCTTTCCCCCACAAAAAATATCTATAACTGAAATTTACCGCATTAGAATTGTTATAAAGTATATTTTAAATTATATGCATTTGATATTATAAATGTCGATGTTTACATTTTTTTTTTTGCTTTGGGTAAACCGAGAACGGCAGGTCATTATGAATAGAAGGAGTACATATACGAAATGTCACCAGAGCCTTATTTTCGAAGTATGTACATTACTCACAATACTGCACTAGTTAGTGATGTTAGTTTTCTACAACATAAAGGAAAAACCCAATATGGAGATTTTTTTTCCGAAATGGGGAAATATCGCCCCAGCTTTTGCATCCAAGGGATGCATACGGTTTTTTTATTAGATTATTCACAACACCTTACAAGAGCAATACAAAAGATCAAACTCGAAGCCACCTCGCTAAACCTACAGACGGATGAAGAGGGTGACAATTCACCAACTCGTATCAACCAAAAACCAAATGCCTTCCCAGGCCGCCCAATAGCAGATGAGGAGTACATCAAGTCAAGCAGACTCTCAGCATACGCCAACGCACACGCCATAGAAGTTGCTACCGCCGTCTTCCTCGACTCCATCTTCAAGAGAGACTATCGCATTAACAATGTCAGGCCTGCCATCGATGCCGCCACGGCGCAGACGACTCCACCATCCTGCGTGAGTCCATCACACTGTATCCGTCCTGAGACACTGCACCATGCCGCAGCGACTCGATGACACAGACACAACAAAAGCACACTGCTCACCCTCAGCACCACCGCCATCCGTTGTCTGCTCCAAAACGATGCCCCCAACAGAAAGAACGGCGTTGCGCGCCGCCATCGTCCGATCCGGGAGACCCGGGTCTAGGGTTTCCCCTGGAGCAGCCCAGGCGAAGAACGCACACTGCAGAGACAATGCTAACAAGGCAATGACGAAACACACCGCCATCATCCGCCATGACCGAAGTTCGGGCCGGCTTTCACCGGCAGCTGCGCCTCGCCATCGGGAGCTAGACGACGGATCGCGAGATCCGCCATGGCTAGCCACACAACTAGCCGATCTCCTCCGGCGAGAGAGAATACCACCACCGCGGTGCCACGGTCAGTGGCACTAGACGCCCGCCACCTGCCACCAGGTCGACGCCATCCCCGCCATCCAGGGCCGCGGCCCTTGGTGCCGTGGTCCCAGACCTTGAGGAGGAGCAGTACGAGATCCGTCTCCATCACCGCCGGCCCGACGATGCCGAGGCTAGGACGGAAGGAGAGGACTGATGTCTACGGGTTTCTTGTTTGTATGGGCCTCCAAGAGCAGAGTTTGAGCAGCAAGTTTTAAGTGGATCACCCAAGGTTTATCGAACTCAGGGAGGAAGAGGTCAAAGATATCCCTCTCAAGCAACCCGCAATCACGATACAAGAAGTCTCTTGTGTCCCCAACACACCTAATACACTTGTCGATGTATAGGTGCACTAGTTCGGCGAAGAGATAGTGAAATACAAGTAGTATGGATGTATATGAGTGGTAATAGCAATCTGAATAAAATATGGCAGCGAGTAAACATGCAACAGAACAGTAAATAAGCGGTGTTTGCAGTATTGGAAACAAGGCCTAGGGATCATACTTTCACTAGTGGACACTCTCAACATTGATCGCATAATAAATAACTCTTTCTCATTTGTGCTACATATACTCTTGTTTGATAATGAACACCATTCGTTGCGTAGGATTACACGAACCCTCAATGGCGGAGTTAACAAGCTCCACAACATTCGATATTCATGTTTAAGTAACCTTAGAGCATAATAGATCTTTGCAAAATAGACCGAGTACTAACATAGCATACACACTGTCACCATTACACTATGAAAGGGGGAATAGATCACATCAATACTATCATAGCGATAATCAACTCCATTCCTACAAGAGATTATGATCATAATCTACGACAAGAACCACACGATGCACATACTGTCACCGTTACACCATGCATGAGGAATAGACTACTTTAATAACATCACATGAGTAGCACATAAACTAGTAGCGATACAAAGCTCATCATATGAATCTCAATCATGTAAGGCAGCTCATGAGATCATTGTATTGAAGTACATAGGAGAGAGATTAACCACATAGCTACCGGTACAGCCCTTAGCCTCGATGGAGAACTACTCCCTCCTCATGGGAGACAACGGTGATGAAGATGGCGGTGGTGTCGATGGAGGAGCCTTCCGGGGCACTTCCCTGGCGGCGTGCCGGAACAGAGACTCATGTCCCCCAGATCTTGGCTTCGCGATGGCGGCGGCTCTGGAACTTTTCTCGTACCGTGGCTTTTCCGTCTCGGGGTTTTAGGTCAGGGAGCTTATATAGGCGAAAGGGGAGCCTCGGAGGGGCCCTGGTGGGGCCAGACAACAGCCGCCGCGCCGCCACCATGTGTGGTGGCCCGTGGCCCCCTCGGTTTCTCGGGTGTTCTGGAAGCTTCCGGTGAAAATAGGGTACCGGGCGTTGATTTCGTCCGATTCCGAGAATATTTCCTTACTAGGATTTCGAAACAAAAAACAGACAAAACAGAACCGACACTTCGTCATCTCGTCAATAGGTTAGTTCCAGAAAACGCATCAAAACGATATAAAGTGTGAACAAAACATGTAGGTATTGTAATAAAACAAGCATGGAACATCAGAAATTATAGATACGTTGGAGACGTATCAACATCCCCAAGCTTAGTTCCTACTCGTCCTCGAGTAGGTAAACGATAACACAAATAATTTCTGAAGTGACATGCTACCATCATAATCTTGATCAACATTATTGTAAAGCATATGACATGAATGGAGTGATTCAAAGCAATGATCTATAGTTTGACAAATAGATGACATATAGCAAAACTTTTCATGAATAGTACTTTCAAGACAAGCATCAAAAAGTCTTGCATAAGAGTTAACTCATAAAGCAATAAATTCAAAGTAAAGGCATTGAAGTAACACAAAGGAAGATATAAGTTTCAGCAGTTGCTTTCAACTTTCAACATGCATATCTCATGGATAATTGTCAACATAGAGTAATATGATGAATGCAAATAAGCAAGTATGTAAGAATCAATGCACAGTTAACACAAGTTTTTGCTTCTAAGGTGGAAGGAAATGGGTAAACTGACTCAACAATAAAGTAAAAGATAGGCCCTTCGCAGAGGGAAGCAGGGATTAAATCATGTGCTAGAGCTTTTCAAGTTTTGAAATCATATAGAGAGCATAAAAGTAAAGTTTTGAGAGGTGTTTGTTGTTGTCAACGAATGGTAATGGATACTCTAACTACCTTATCAACCAGACTTTCAAGAGCGGCTCCCATGAAGGACGTTATCTCTACCAGCAAGGTAGATCATCCCTCTTCTCTTTTGTTTACACATGTACTTTAGTTTTATTTATTAGATGACACTCCCCCAACCTTTTGCTTACACAAGCCATGGCTAACCGAATCCTCGGGTGCCTTCCAACATTCACATACCATGGAGGAGTGTCTATTTGCAAATTTAAGTTGCTTACTGATAGATCAGAGCAAAACATGTGAAGAGAATTATTAATGCAAGTTAATTAATTGGGGCTGGGAACCCCATTGCCAGCTCTTTTTGCAAAATTATTGGATAAGCGGATGAGCCACTAGTCCATTGTGAAAGTCTGTCAGAAGTAAATGACAAGATCGAAAGATAAAACACCACATGCTTCCTCATGAGCTATAAAACATTGACACAAATAAGAGATAATAACTTTTGAATTGTTTAAAGGTAGCACATGAAGTATTTACTTGGAATGGCAGAAAAATACCACATAGTAGGTAGATATGGTGGACACAAATGGCATAGGTTTTGGCTCAAGGTTTTGGATGCACGAGAAGCATTTCCTCTCAGTACAAGGTTTGGGCTAGCAAGGTTGTTTGAAGCAAACACAAGTATGAACCGGTACAGCAAAACTTACATAAGAACATATTGCAAGCATTATAAGACTCTACACTGTCTTCCTTGTTGCTCAAACACTCTTACCAGAAAATATCTAGACCTTAGAGAGACCAATCATGCAAACCAAATTTCAACAAGCTCTACGGTAGTTCTCCACTACTAGATTTAACTACATGATGCAAGAGCTTAAACATGATTTATAAGAGCTCAAAACAATTGCCAAGTATCAAATTATTCAAGACCATATGAAGCATTTTCTTATTCCAACCAAATAGCAACAAGTGAAGCGATCAACTTTCGCCCTTGAACATTAAAAGCTAAGAACACATGTGTTCATATGAAAAAGTGGAGCGTGTCTCTCTCCCACACAAGGACGAACTTATTCAGAGAATGAAAATAACAAAATGAAAATAAAAGCACACAGACGCTCCAAGTAAAGTACATAAGATGTGACTGAATAAAAATATAGTTTCAATAGAAGAAACCCGATAAGTTGATGAAGAAGGGGATGCCTTGGGCATCCCCAAGCTTAGACGCTTGAGTCTTCTTGAAATATGCGGATGAACCACGGGGCATCCCCAAGCTTAGGCTTTTCACTCTTCTTGATCATATATCATCCTCCTCTTTTGACCCTTGAAAACTTCTGCCACACCAAACTTCAAGCAAACTCATTAGAGGGTTAGTGCATAATCAAAATTCACATGTTCAGAGGTGACACAATCATTCTTAACACTTCTGGACATTGCACAAAACTTCCGAAAGTTAATGGAACAAAGAAACCCATTCAACAAAGCAAAAGCGGCAATGCGAAATAAAAGGCAGAATCTGTCAAAACAGAACCCGTAAAGATGAATCCGCAGGCACCGATGACCCACAAGTATAGGGTGTATCGTAGTACTTTCGATAAATAAGAGTGTCGAACCCAACGAGGAGCAGAAGGTGTTGACAAGCAGTTTCGATGAAGGTTTCACTGTAAATGCTCACGACAAGTATTCGGGGGTTTTGATATTGCGATAAATAAAGTACAAGTAAATAAAATGCGAGAGAAATAATTGCAGCGAGTGGCCCAATCCTTTTTAGCACAAAGGACAAGCCGGTTTGTTTACTTATAATGACCAAACGTTCCCGAGGACACGGGGATTTTAGTCTAGTGCTTTCGCTACATACAGCTGATTAATCTTCATTGTTTTGATAAGTGTTGTGTGGGTGTGTTGGCGTCAGAAACCCACCGGCGGGCAGCGACTGGCCAACACGGTAGAGCCGGGAATGACTAGGGCTGCGGCTGGCCCCGCCCCCGAGCGACGGCCCGCAAAGCCTCCCCGGTCGCGCGCCGATGCCGGGTCGCAGGGCGTGCCACCCGACCTATACCTGGTCAGGAAGGTGTGGATGATGCCTCGCTTAGTTTCCTGCAGGGCACACACGTACACGTTAAATACGAGCCTCGATCGGCTCTCAGGTTGTCTGTGAATCGGCTCATGGAGCCGATTCACCCATGATTCGTCCAAGGTGGCCGAATATATGGTGGTCCTGCTTGATCAATATAAAGCGTATGAGATCCACGACGATCTAGGGTTTTCACCGCATAATCGGATCATCCTACTCACGATTGGGCCTCGCGCTCACGCACGGTAAACGTAAGCCAGCCCTAGACAAGGCCTAAAAACCAACACTAGGTTGATCCTCGGAACGTCCTGTCTAGGGGCAGCAAACTACACCCTGCATGCCGCTGGATCCTCCAACCCTTTGTAAGGCCTAACTATTGCAGATATTAAACTAATCCTTGATGAATCAAGGATCGACCATAACGGATCAGATCTACTAAATAAAGATCAAGCGGGGTGCCGCCCCTGCACCCATGATGAGGCACAAGGACGGCTAGACGCGCAAGGGTTGCACTACGCGAGCATATGATGCTAAGAACGATGCTAACCCTAACGCGTCTACGATAACTACGTTGCTCGCCATCAAAAACGCTTCAGTACGAGCAACGCATGAACAACTAGGCAGGCTTGTGCTGCCTAGATCGCGAGATGCGATCTAGGCAGCATGATGCTTACCGGAGGAACCCTCGAGACGAAGGAGTTGGCGATGCGCCGAGATTGGTTTGTGTTGAACGTTGGTTGTTGTTTATTCCATAAACCCTAGGTACATATTTATAGTCCAGGGGACTTTCTAATGTGGGCGTGCACTAAACCGTGCACGAGATAAACTCTAATTTCTAAACTAAGATGCGATCTAATATGTTACAGATACACGGGCGGTTCAGCCCAACTTGGTAAACCAGGCCGATTCACGTATTTCTTCCACGTACAATCTTCACGTCCATCTTGATCGCGGCCCACCTCTGACTTGGTCAAATTCTGGTGATAACACATGCCCCCCTGGTTTTGGAAATGACATTTCCAAAATCATTACGCTCTTTCTTTCGTCGGGTCATGTCATGGCAGAGCAGAAACGTCGCAGAGTCCTTCATCATGATAGCTTGCCTTCTCAACTTCTCTGCGCGATTAGACTGTTCGGGCACCACCTCCTCGGGAACTGCTGTGGCCTTGAATTTTACTATGCTCCCTTTTATTTAACCGCAGCAAACAGTCATCTTCCTCATCCCCTTCGCACTAGCCTCCAAAAAACCCTCCTCTACCACCATGTCGTCCTCCTCTTCTTCCTCCTCATCGGGTCTTTCCTACGTGTCCTCTCCCATCCGAGAGGAGACGCCCTCGTGGGGCACGCAGGCGGCGTACGATATCCTCGCCCCAACGAAGTGGGACAAAGAGGATCATGACTCCTTCGTATGGTCCGAGGATGACAAATCCTCGACCGACGGGGAGAGTGACCTCCGTTTCCTCGCCGTTGGGGAACCGGTGGAGGAGAGCGACGATGACAACTTCTCCTGCGACTTCACCTCTTCCGGGGAGGAAGGGGAGCAGGGAGAGGAGGAGGAAGACGACGATGAGAGCTCCTCCGACGAGCCGCCGGCCAAGCGGTTCTGCCCTTGGCCAGGCAACTTCAGTGACTTCGACAGCGACGAGGACGACGCTGTCGGAGAAGATGAAGACGATGAGGGCCCAGTCGGCGGCCATTGGAGCGATGACGAGCCCGCCGGGAGCAGCGCCGACGGCAGCGACGAAGGCGACGACGAGGGCAGTGACGGCCCGTAGATTAGGACTTCTAGAATAGGACCAGACGGGGCAATGTACCCCGCATATTTCCTTTTGAGAGCAATTAGCTCTTCATGTAAGAAATCTTGCCCATCAATGAAGAATCTCTTCCCAATTTGATTTTGCCGATTTCTTCCGAGCTTAATTAAGCCGATTCCCTCTTCTACTGTCCTTGCCGACTCGCCCCCTTTACCAATGCGTAACGAGCCGATAGCACCGCATCGGTCCTTCGAGATTTGCTCTTTCCTTCTTCAACTGATGATTTTCTAAATCTGGCAGAAAAATGTAGGATCTTCAGGAAACTTTTGAACTTTCCCAACCAAACCCAATAATCCTTTCTAGCACTCATCATTTGTGACGAAGGTTTGCAATGAAGGATCAGCCGATGATCGCTCAATCGGCTCGTAAAAAACAGAGCAAGGCAGAACATCCACCAGGCCTGCTGCCCCCCGAGTCTTGGCCAAGGCAAACACTCAGCCGAATTAGCCTGGGCTTGATCATGCAGAGCCAGCCGATTTGCACGTAAATCGGTTTGCAGAGAACCTTCAAGGTGGGCTGCCCCCCGAGTTTCCTCAGTGCGCCTCTTTGCCCTTGCAAGTCAGATCGGCTCCCTTCCTTTGGTGGATCTGATGCGACCCACCTTTAACCTGATCTGGACGCCCAAGCTGCCCTTAGCACTGTTCTTGAAGAGAAGATCTGAGCTGTTAAACCTCTCTCTTGAGGAGTTCTTCCATTGTGGCTTCTCTTCATAATTTACTAGGGCTGACCTTCTGGTTGACAATTGTATTTCTTGAGTCGATGGCCATGCATCGGCTGCTTCTCAATTCTAAAGTCGATGGCCATGCATCGGCTATGAAAAATTTAAAAATTTCAGGCCGACTTGTGTATCGGCCTCCATACTTAGTGTTTTATCCATCTAGGTGCCCCCCGAGCCGATTCTGTCAAGAGAATTGATGGTATCGGCTCTTAGGTAGTCCCTATTGGGTCAAACGTTGATCCCAGGCAAAGCAGATGGTGAGGACAATTTTGGCCGATTGCTCGAATCGGCCTCCACGTTGCTTGCTCGGTGAAGGTTTTGTAATATCCCTTCATCAGTTTCGGAGGGCCGATCGCAAGGATCGGCCTCGCCATGTTGCTTATTGACGTAGTCTTGCTACTCGTCCATGTCGGCGGATAAAACCAGCCCAATCTCTGACTTTAGCACGTTGGTGTGCTTGCTGTTATCCATGTCGGGTGCACTGTGTAATCGTGGAGCACTACACCCCGCCGGACGAATGAACACCATGTTTGTGCCAGCCGATGTGTCATCATCGGCTCTCTTTGCTTGGGGCGCCACTCTTTTCTTTGCGGTAGCCCCTCCTCATCCAGGGTCCTCTGGACTTTCGCAGCCAGATCGCGCCTTCCTCAGCGTATGCAAGTACATCCTTTCAGCTTCCTCCAGACCGCGCAATCGCTGAACCCTGCGTTTTTGTGTATGGCTGAGACCGTCAGGGCACCACCTTGGACGGTGGCACCTGTCTTCTTCGTATTCCCCTTCGTCTTCTGAATCATCGAGATCTTCCAACGGAGGGGTCTCAGCCCGTCTGTTTTGCGGTGGGAGAGGCCCTAAGCGCTCGAACACAGATACGTTGGCTGTCTCCTTCTTCTTCCGGTTGCATTCTGGGCAATTTCCGATTGTTGGTAATCGGCTCATTCCTGAATCCCAGCAGTACGAAGAAGGGGCAGTGCCAATGCCTGTCCGTATCGTCTGCTCCCTGCCATGGCGTTCCTGTCGCTCCTCATCATGATTATGCCGGCTTTGCCTTTCGTCGTTTCTGGTCAGACGACCTCTTTCATCATTGTTGTTGTATCGCCGGCGTTGGTCATATCGACTAACATACTTGTTGAGGAGGTGATCAGAGAGGGGTCGTTGGTATCTTATGTTCTTCACTTCCCCCTCTGTGACGTAGCGCTTGCCATCTTGACGGAGCCGATCGCATGGAGCGGCCCCCTCAGTGTCCTTGCTCTGAGAGCAGCTGTCCTCATCCCCGTCCTTCTCAGAGCGGTGTCCAAGCTCTACCATACTGATGTTGGCTGAGAAATCAGGCTGGCACCCTCCAAGGTGGGTAAACTCCACCATGTTGACGGCGGGGAAGGGGTGTGTGTCGACCTTCATGGCGTACTGGTTAAAAATTAATCGCCCATTTTCTATCGCCACTTGGATCTGCTGACGCCACACCCTGCAGTCGTTGGTGGTGTGGGTGAACGTGTTATGCCACTTGCAGTATGGCTTTCCGTTCAGCTCTTGCACCGTAGGAAACTTGTGGCCTTCGGGTACCTTTATGTGCTTCTCCGCGAGTAAGAGGTCGAAAATCTGCTCGGTTTTCGTCACGTCGAAGTCGAACCCTCTTGGAGGCCCTGGTGGCTTTACCCATTTGCAGGTTACTGGGCCTGCAGCTCGAGTCCACTCAGCTACTGCGACCTCTCGCTCTCCCGTAGGACCTTCATCTTCGCCTGCGTCAACCATGGTAACCACGCGCTTGAATTTATCTTGGTAGATATCCGGGTGGCGTTGCTCATATGCTGACAACTTCTGCACCATGTGTGCTAATGAAGGATAGTCCGCCTGGGAGGCCACTTCCTTGATCGATGATGATAGACCCACCACCGCCAATTCGACTGCTTCCTTTTCGCTTATATGAACCGAATAGCATCGGTTCCTAACGGTCCTGAAGCGCTGAATGTATTCGGACACCGTTTCTCCGCGCTTTACTTGGGCTAGATCGGCAATGCCAGCCTCGGAAGCCTCTGAGTGATATTGCTCGTGGAACCGTTCTTCCAGCTGCTTCCAGGTCTGGATTGAGTTCGGTGGCAGCGACGTGTACCATCCGAAAGCCGATCCTGTGAGGGACTGCGAGAAGTACCTCACGCGCAGCTCATCTGACGCTGAGATCATGCCCAGTTGTGCCAAATATCGGCTCACATGCTCGATGGAGCTGGAGCCATCTGATCCGCTGAACTTTGTGAAGTCCGGGAGCCGATATTTGGGTGGTAGCGGGATCAATTCGTACTCATTGGGGTACGGCTTGGTATAGCCGATCGCCTTTCTCTTCGGCATCATGCCGAACTGATCTTTCAGGATCGTACAAATTTGATCCGCGGTGATGGCTGCAGGTGCCGAACCCTGAAGATTCGTCGGAGTGGCGTACTTAACCAGCCACGCCTGTTTCTCGGTTCTGAGCCAACTGCAGGAGCTGGGCTCGGGAGCTTTGTCGGGGTGGCGTATTTAGCTAGCCACGTTTGCTTCTCAGGGTCTGCCTCCGACGCTCCTCCTGTTGCCCCAGAAGTCCCTGCTATAGCAACCTGGTTCGAGGGTGCCCAGGTGCTGCAGTCTGGCACGTATGCACATGCGTATCCGTGCGGGATCTCCTTGGGCGCGTCCTGTAGGAACTGGTAGTCACTGGGGTCACCACCAATCTTGTAGACGACAAAAGCCGATGAGTTCGGCGCCTCGGGCGCTGCCAACGCGAATGGCAGCGGGGGACGGGAATGGAGCAGCGCTTCCCCTTGGTGAGTCCCTAGGGCTGGTCCTGACGGAGAGTACTGATGGCTCATGATCTCCTGGATCACGCGCAGCGCGACGCGCTCCAACGTATTCACCAGGCTCTCAGAATGGCGGTGCAGCGAATGAGCCACCATGAAGTTGATCTCCTGACGCAGCGACCTGGTGCGTTCTTCGGACGGGGTGGACAGGTCCACTCCATCAAGTGCGCCTTCAGGTGTGAACCCCTTCCATCTGATGCCATGGGAGCGGGTCCTGTGGAAAGAGCCGATTAGGTCGGCTTCGAGGGCAGACTTGATCTCGTCGTACTTCTTCTTGAGCTCGCCAGTGAGATCCCCGTACGTGACCGGAGTTTCTTCTGCCACTTCTGATGAAGACGGTATGGTGTCTTTCGCCATCTCTGATGTGGATAGCGAGATGGTTGTCGTTGAAGATTTGTCCCACCGGGCGTGCCAGAATGTGTTGGCGTCAGAAACCCACCGGCGGGCAGCGACTGGCCAACACGGTAGAGCGGGAATGACTAGGGCTGCGGCTGGCCCAGTCCCTCCGAGCGACGGCCCGCAAAGCCTCCTGGTCGCGCGCCGATGCTGGGTCGCAAGGGCGTGCCACCTGACCTATACCTGGTCAGGAAGGTGTGGATGATGCCTCGCTTAGTTTCCTGCAGGGCACACACGTACACGTTAAATACGAGCCTCGATCGGCTCTCAGGTTGTCCTGTGAATCGGCTCAGGGAGCCGATTCACCCATGATTCGTCCAAGGTGGCCGAATATATGGTGGTCCTGCTTGATCAATATAAAGCGTATGAGATCCACGACGATCTAGGGTTTTCACCGCATAATCGGATCATCCTACTCACGATTGGGCCTCGCGCTCACGCACGGTAAACGTAAGCCAGCCCTAGACAAGGCCTAAAAACCAACACTAGGTTGATCCTCGGAACGTCCTGTCTAGGGGCAGCAAACTACACCCTGCATGCCGCTGGATCCTCCAACCCTTTGTAAGGCCTAACTATTGCAGATATTAAACTAATCCTTGATGAATCAAGGATCGACCATAACGGATCAGATCTACTAAATAAAGATCAAGCGGGGTGCCGCCCCTGCACCCATGATGAGGCACAAGGACGGCTAGACGCGCAAGGGTTGCACTACGCGAGCATATGATGCTAAGAACGATGCTAACCCTAACGCGTCTACGATAACTACGTTGCTCGCCATCAAAAACGCTTCAGTACGAGCAACGCATGAACAACTAGGCAGGCTTGCTGCCTAGATCGCGAGATGCGATCTAGGCAGCATGATGCTTACCGGAGGAACCCTCGAGACGAAGGAGTTGGCGATGCGCCGAGATTGGTTTGTGTTGAACGTTGGTTGTTGTTTATTCCATAAACCCTAGGTACATATTTATAGTCCAGGGGACTTTCTAATGTGGGCGTGCACTAAACCGTGCACGAGATAAACTCTAATTTCTAAACTAAGATGCGATCTAATATGTTACAGATACACGGGCGGTTCAGCCCAACTTGGTAAACCAGGCCGATTCACGTATTTCTTCCACGTACAATCTTCACGTCCATCTTGATCGCGGCCCACCTCTGACTTGGTCAAATTCTGGTGATAACAGGGTGAACCTATGCTAATGCACCGCCCTTCCTAGGACTAATACATACTTGTGATTATACCCCTTTGCAAGCATCCGCAACTACAAGAAAGTAATTAAGATAAATCTAATCACAGCCTTAAACTCTGAGATCCTGCGATCCCTCCTGCATCGATATACTAACGGGGGCTTAGGTTTCTGTCACTCCGGCAACCCCGCAATTAGCAACCGAATACAAGATGCACTCCCCTAGGCCCATAAATGGTGAAGTGTCGTGTAGTCGACGTTCACACGACACCACTAGAAGAATGACACCACAACTTAAATATCATAACATTGAATATTACTCAACCATAATTCACTACTAGCATTTAGACTTCACCCATGTCCTCAAGAACTAAACGAACTACTCACGAGACATCATATGGAATACAATCAGAGGTGATATGATGATGAATAACAATCTGAACATGAACCTTGGTTCAATGGTTTCACTCAATAGCATCTACAACAAGTATAGAATAACACCGGGAGAGTTTCCCCTATCAAACAATCAAGATCAAACCCGAATTGCTACAGCGATGACGAGGTGCAGCGGTGGTGATGGCGGTGTAGATGGTGGAGATGATGATGATGATGATGGAGATGATGTCCCGCTCGATGACGATGGCGATGGCGTCGATTTCCCCCTCCGGGAGGGAATTTCCCCGGCGGATTCCTGCCCGCCGGAGAGCTCTTTTCTCTCTGGTGCTCTCCGCCCCGCAGAGGCGGCTGTAACCCTTCGTGAGGATCCCTCTGTGGCTTAGGTTTTCGGGACGAAGGAGTACGCGAAGAAAAGGAGGCGAAAAGGGTCGTGGGCCCCCAGAGCATAGGGTGGCGCGGCCAGGGCCTGGGCCGCGCCGCCCTATGGTCTGGGCCCACAGTGGCCCCTCTCTTCTTCCCCTTCTGGCTCCCTCCGTCATCTGGAAAAATAGGAATTTTCGTGAAATTCCCTTCCACAGTCGATCTTCCGAAATATTGCGTTCTGACGGTGCTTTTTCCAGCAGAATCCTGGCTCCGGTGCTTGATCCTCCAATGATGATGAAACATGCAAAATAGATGAAATAACATAAGTATTGTGTCCCAATATGAAATATATCAATGAATAACAGCAAATTATGATACAAAATAGTGATGCAAATTGGACGTATCAACTCCCCCAAGCTTAGACCTCGCTTGTCCCCAAGCGAAACTGAGCTCGAGAAACAAGACCACATGTTTATGGAGTGAAGAGTCGATAAATAAAATACGGACAAGAAGCATCATATTCATTCACACAAGACATTCTAGTAAACAACTTCCTCATATAACTCATCTCGAAATAAGTAAAGAGAAATCACAAGTAAAGGTGCATAAGAAATCATAGTTGGTGATGGCAAACTTTGTTCTTGGTCAGAGAACTGCTAACGGATTGTACTTCTAAGCAAAGCTTTCATATTAGAATTTATAGCTGAGCCTTCATATTTAAGCATAACAATCTCTTCATAATCATTGATAACTTCAAAGTCATATTCATTCAGATAAAATTGGTACTAAACAAGAAAGTATAAAAGACATGATCAACTGAATCATAGCATAAATGATTGGTTCACAACAACTCAATTGCTTGCTTGAGATAGAGGGAAATAGGTTTACTGACTCAACATAAAAGTAAAAGATAGGCCCTTCGCAGAGGGAAGCAGGGATTAAATCATGTGCTAGAGCTTTTCAAGTTTTGAAATCATATAAAGAGCATAAAAGTAAGATTTTTGAGCGGTGTTTGTTGTTGTCAACGAATGGTAGCGGGTACTCTAACCCCCTTGCCAAACGAACCTTCAAAGAGCGGCTCCCATGAGGGACGGTATCTCTACCAGCAAGGTAGATCATCCCCCTTCTCTTTTGTTTACACATGTATTTTAGTTTTATTATGGGTGACACTCCCCCCAACCTTGGCTTTCTCAATCCATGGCTAACCGAATCCTCGGGTGCCTTCCAACATTCACATACCATGGAGGAGTGTCTATTGCAAAATTAAGTTGCTTACTGATGAATCAGAGCAAAACATGTGAAGAGAATTATTAATGAAAGTTATTAATTGGGGCTGGGAACCCCGTTGCCAGCTCTTATTGCAAAATTATTGGATAAGCGGATGTGCCACTAGTCCATTGGTGAAAGTCCGCCCAACAAGATTGAAAGATAAAACACCACATACTTCCTCATGAGCTATAAAACATTGACACAAATAAGGAGTAGTAGTTTGAATAATTTAAAGGTAGCACATGAAGTATTTACTTGGAATGGCAGAAAATACCATGTAGTAGGTAGGTATGGTGGACACAAATGGCATAGGTTTGGTCTAAGGTTATGGATGTATGAGAAGCATTCCCTCTCGATACAGGTCTTTGGCTAGCAAGGTTTGATAGCAAGCATAAAGGTTGAGGGAAACAAACAAATATACATATGATAGAAACAATCATGCATCTTTCTCATAAGCACAAGCAATTTTAACTTAAGAATACTAAGCATAGAGATAATGGAGTAATGTATCTAAGTGTATTTCTCTCTTTTATTAAACATCAGGATGTTGTTGCTATTGACCAATGCTAAGTTTGCCAAAACCAAATAGATTTACTTAATGTTCCCAAAGTGATATCAATACTCATGTCAAGAGTAATCATATAATGGAGATTGCAAACTAAAATAAGGTGTGCAAAAAGTAAATGATAAGACTTCTCATTAATATTCCATAACGATAACTCACACCAACGGATACATAGATAACTAACTAAGAGAGATACTTCCACATTGCATACTATTCCATATGATAACTTCCCTACTCATGATATGACACTACTTGATAGTAAAAGATAAAGGTGGTGGTGATGTGATACCGCGGCACTCCCCCAAGCTTGGAACAAACCAAGGGGATGCCAATACCGATGATGAATTACTCCTTCGGCGATGGTGGTGATGAATTCCTGACAAGCTTCTCAATAAGCTCCTGGAGCTCGTCAATCCTGTATATGAGATTGCGAATCATCTCTGAATTGTGCTCGACGCGGTTAAGGAGTCTGTCCGACGGTGAGTCCCAACTCTTGGAGTTATTTCCCCACTCTTCAGCCTCAGGCTCCTTCTCTCCTGCAGTGTTAGAGCGATCTATATCCCACTGGCTAGGCAATGCTGCCTTGGGAGTCCCTTCAATTTGATTATTGAAAATTAGATTGTGGAAGGGTTGATGAGTGCCTGATAGAGATGACTTTGGAGCTAGGTAATGACGTGGAACCGCTCCTCCAGTGCGAATTCTTGCGCTCTTGTTTGCGCTAAAAGGGTTGTCCACCACCTTGATGCTTGCGATAGTAGCACGCGGGTGCGTGCGCGAATCTTCATCCACCTCTTCTTCATCCTCTTCCTTGACGTCCTTGTCTTCCTCTTTCCGCCCAAGATCTTGATTATCTTCTTCCGGAAACTCCTTGCCCTTGTTCTTGGAGACCATGGCGCTTCTAAACTGAAAACAGATCTGGCAGAAAACAGCTCGAAACAAAACACGACGAGAAAACGATATTACGGACCTCCAGGGGTCCGGGGAATTATATAGCAAATATTTTTACGATAAAAGGAAGGTTCCAGGCCGAAAACGAGTGGAAACGGGACAACGAGGCGGCCAGACCATAGGTCGGCGCGGCCAGGGTGGGGCCCGCGCCGGCCTATGGTGGCACGCCCTCGTGCGTCTTTTCCACTCCGTTTCGATTCCGTAATTTTTCATATTTTCCAAAAACAGCAAAAATAATGTTCGGAAAGGTAAACGCGGACTTTTTATTACCTATACTGTTACCTATTCAAAGTCCAGTTCTGGCGGACTGTCAATTTGTCCTTTGATGAAGGCCTCCGGTGTTTCCACTTGAATAATATCAACATCAACATTATAAGAATCGCCCGAGATATAATGCTTGAGTCTTTGTCCATTCACCACTTGTGTGGCATTGCCTTGGAGAGAGCTAATTTTAATTGCTCCTGAACGATACACCTCCTCAACAACATATGGTCCTTCCCACTTCGAGAGTAATTTCCCTGCAAAGAATCTGAGACGAGACCGATACAATAGAACTTGATCTCCAACATTAAATTCTCTTTTGATGATCCTTCTATCATGCCATTTCTTAACTTTTTCTTTAAAGAGTTTAGCATTTTCATAAGCTTCACTTCTCCATTCATCTAGAGAACTTAATTGCAACAACCTCTTATTACCGGCTAATTTAGGATCTTTATTTAATTCTCTAACAGCCCAATAAGCTTTGTGCTCTAGTTCTAAAGGTAAATGACAAGCTTTTCCATAAACCATTTTATAAGGCGACATTCCCATAGGATTTTTATAAGCAGTTCTATAAGCCCATAACGCTTCTTTCAATTTGCTAGGCCAATTCTTTCTAGATTTATTAACAGTCTTACCCAAGATAGCTTTAATCTCTCTATTTGATAATTCTACTTGACCACTAGTTTGAGGGTGATAAGCAGAAGCAATTCTATGATTAATACCATACTTAGCAAGAGTTTTTCTAAAACCTCCATGAATGAAATGAGAACCTCCATCAGTCATAATATATCTAGGTACTCCAAATCTAGGAAATATAATATCTACAAGCATTTTTATAGAGGTCTCACCATCAGCACTTTTTGTAGGTATAGCTTCTACCCATTTAGTAACATAATCAACAGCGACAAGTATATGAGTGTTACCGTCTGAAGAAGGGAAAGGTCCCATGAAGTCGAATCCCCAACAATCGAATGGTTCAATAACAAGAGTATAATTCATAGGCATTTCATTGCGTCTAGAGATATTACCAACTCTTTGACATTCATCACAAGATAAAATAAATTTCCTTGCATCTTTGAAGAGTGTTGGCCAATAAAAACCTGATTGTAGAACCTTTTGCGCGGTTCTATCTCCAGCGTGATGTCCTCCATAAACACTTCCATGACATTTATTCAATATCTCCTGTTGTTCATATTCAGGAACACATCTTCGCATAATACCATCCACTCCTTCTTTATATAAGTGTGGGTCATCCCAAAAATAATGCCTCAAGTCATAAAAGAATTTCCTCCTTTGCTGAGCTGAAAAGGTTGGAGGCAAATACTTCGAAACAATAAAGTTAGCATAATCTGCATACCAAGGGCTCTCTCGCGAGCTCACCTTTATTACAGCCAATTGTTCATTTGGAAAACTATCATTAACAGGAACAGGATCATAAGCAATATTTTCCAATCTAGACAAATTATCAGCAACAGGATTATCAGCACCTTTCCTATCTATAATGTGTAAATCAAATTCTTGCAACAGAAGTACCCATCTAATAAGCCTTGGCTTAGCATCTTTCTTTGTCATAAGGTATCTAATTGCAGCATGATCAGTATGAATTGTAACTTTTGAATCAACAATATAGGGTCTAAACTTATCACAAGCAAAGACTACAGCTAACAATTCCTTTTCAGTTGTAGCATAATTTCTTTGAGCAGCATCAAGAGTCTTACTAGCATAATGAATAACATTTAATTTTTTATCTACCCGCTGTCCAAGAACAGCGCCTACAGCAAAATCACTAGCATCACACATAATTTCAAAAGGCAAATTCCAATCAGGAGGTTCAACTACAGGAGCAGTTGTTAAGGCTTTCTTTAAAGTTTCAAAAGCTTCCTTACAATCATCATCAAAAACAAAAGGTACATCTTTTTGAAGAAGATTAGTAAGAGGCTTTGAAATTTTAGAGAAATCTTTAATAAATCTCCTATAAAACCCAGCATGACCAAGAACACTACGAATACCTTTAACATCCCTCGGATAGGGCATCTTCTCAATCGCTTCAACTTTAGCTCTATCAACTTCAATACCTCTCTCAGAAATTTTATGTCCCAATACAATTCCTTCATTAACCATAAAGTGGCATTTCTCCCAATTAAGAACAAGGTTAGTTTCTTCACATCTCTGCAAAACTTTATCGAGGTTTCGCAGCAATTATCAAAAGAATTCCCATAGACAGAAAAATCATCCATGAACACCTCTACAATACTTTCGCAAAAACCATGAAAAATAGCAGACATGCATCTTTGAAAAGTAGCAGGAGCATTACATAAACCAAAAGGCATACGCCTATAAGCATAAGTTCCATAAGGACAAGTAAAAGTGGTTTTCTCTTGATCTTTAGCTTTAACAGCAATTTGTGAAAACCCAGAATAACCATCAAGAAAGCAAAAATGAGTATTTTTAGACAACCTCTCTAACATTTGATCAATAAAGGGTAAAGGGTAATGATCTTTCTTAGTAACTTTATTAACTTTTCGAAAATCAATGCACATTCTATAACCTACAACTATTCTTTGAGGAATAAGCTCATCATTATCATTAGGCACAACAGTCATTCCTCCTTTCTTAGGAACACAATGCACAGGACTAACCCATCTACTATCAGCAATAGGATATATAATACCAGCTTCAAGGAGTTTTAATACCTCGTTCCTTACCACTTCCTTCATCTTCGGAATTAGACGACGTTGATGTTCAACAACAGGCTTTGCATCTTCTTCCATATTAATAGCATGTTGGCAAATAGAAGGAGAAATCCCTTTCAAATCATCAAGAGTATAGCCAATAGCTCCTCGGTGTTTCTTCAATATTTCCAATAACCTTTCTTCTCAATCTCTGAAAGCTTAGAACTAATAATAACAGGATATATTTTCTTATCATCAATATGAGCATATTTAAGATTATCAGGTAAAGGCTTTAGATCAAAAACAGGATCTTCCTTCGGTGGTGGTGTTGTACCCAGATCTTCCACCGGTAAATCATGCTTGAGAATAGGTTGGCGAAGAAAAATTTCCTCAAGCTCATCTCTTTCTTTCCTAAAAGCTTCACTTTCACTATTCTCCAAATGTTGCTGCAAAGGGTTATTAGGAACAAGAACAATAGATGCACACTGCTCCATTTTAAAATCATTACTAGGCAAGTCAACTTTATAAGGAGTTTTGGTAAATTTAGAAAAGTTAAATTCATAAGGTTCACCAGCAAATCTAGTCAAAATTTTCTCTTTCTTACAATCTATAATAGCTCCACAAGTATTTAGAAAAGGTCTACCAAAAATGATAGGACAATAATCACTAGCAGCAGAACCAAGTACCAAAAAGTCAGCAGGATATTTAATCTTACCACATAGAACTTCCACATCTCGAACAATACCAATTGGAGAAATAGTTTCTCTATTAGCTAGATGAATAACCACATCAATATCTTCAAGTTCACAAGAACCAATTTCGTGCATAATCTCCGTGTAAAGTTCATAAGGTATAGCACTAACACTTGCACCAATATCACATAAACCATAATAGCAATGATCACCAATTCTAACAGATAGCATAGGAACACTAACTTGTTTGGGTTTATTAGGATGTGAAACAATATTAGAAGCATCTTCACAGAAAATAATATGACCATCCTCCACATTTTCAGTCACAAGATCTTTAACTATAGCAACAGCAGGTTCAATTTTAATTTGTTCTTCAGGTTCTTTAGGTTTCTTTTCACTTTTATTAACTGCACTAGATATGACAGAGTACTCCTTCATTTTAGCAGGGAAAGGAGTTTTTTCAATATAAGCTTCAGGAATAACATTATCAGCAGTTTCAATCACTACACATTTGTTTACAGATGAATCAATTTTATCTTTATACGGTTCATGATACTTATCAAAATTCTTCTTAGGCAGTTCATAATGAGAGGCAAAAGCTCTATAAAGATTTGCAACAACTTGGGAATCAAGACCATATGTAGCACTCATATTACGAAATTTATCAGTATCCATAAAAGCTTCAATGCATTTATAATCATAAATTATACCTGATTCTCTATCTTTGTCATTCTCCCATCCTTCAGTATTTTCTTGGATCCGATCAAGAAGGTCCCTTTTAAACTCTTCATTCTTGCGTGTAAATGATCCAGAACAAGAAGTATCCAGCAAGGTCTTGTCTTGAAAAGAAAGTCTTGCATAGAAATTATCAATAATAACATTACCAGGAAGCTCATGAATGGGGCATTTGAGCATTAAAGACTTCAATCTCCCCCAAGCTTGGGCAATACTTTCTCCATCATGAGGCCAGAAATTATATATGCGGTTCCGATCTTTGTGAATTTCACTTGGAGGATAAAATTTGGAATAAAATAAAGGCACAATGTCCTCCCAATCAATAGAATCACCATTCTTCAGCAATTTATACCAATGCGCCGCTTTACCAGACAGCGATATAGTGAATAGTTTCTTCCTAACTTCATTCATAGAAATACCTGCACATTTGAATAAACCGCATAATTCATGCAAAAACAATAAATGATCACCAGGATGGACAGTTCCATCCCCTTCATAGCGGTTATCCATAACACGTTCAATAATTTTCGTAGGTATTTTATATGGTACTACTTCCTCACCTGGCGCTTCATCCACTACCGTTGCAGTAGTAGTAGATTTCCCAAATAGAAATTGAAGAGAAGATCTCTCCATAATGATTATAGCAGCAGGCAGAAATAAAATCAGCACAAACAGTAAAGGTTTTCCTTACCAATTCCACTTACCAATAGCGCTTCACTCCCCGGCAACGGCGCCAGAAAATAGTCTTGATGACCCACAAGTATAGGGGGTGTATCGTAGTACTTTCGATAAATAAGAGTGTCGAACCCAACGAGGAGCAGAAGGTGTTGACAAGCAGTTTCGATGAAGGTTTCACTGTAAATGCTCACAGACAAGTATTCAGGGGGTTTTGATATTGCAGATAAATAAAGTACAAGTAAATAAAATGCGAGAGAAATAATTGCAGCGAGTGGCCCAATCCTTTTTAGCACAAAGGACAAGCCGGTTTGTTTACTTATAATGACCAAACGTTCCTGAGGACACACGGGGATTTTAGTCTAGTGCTTTCGCTACATACAGCTGATTAATCTTCATTGTTTTGATAAGTGTTGTGTGGGTGAACCTATGCTAATGCACCGCCCTTCCTAGGACTAATACATACTTGTGATTATACCCCTTGCAAGCATCCGCAACTACAAGAAAGTAATTAAGATAAATCTAACCACAGCCTTAAACTCTGAGATCCTGCGATCCCTCCTGCATCGATATACTAACGGGGGCTTAGGTTTCTGTCACTCCGGCAACCCCGCAATTAGCAACCGAATACAAGATGCACTCCCCTAGGCCCATAAATGGTGAAGTGTCGTGTAGTCGACGTTCACACGACACCACTAGAAGAATGACACCACAACTTAAATATCATAACATTGAATATTACTCAACCATAATTCACTACTAGCATTTAGACTTCACCCATGTCCTCAAGAACTAAACGAACTACTCACGAGACATCATATGGAATACAATCAGAGGTGATATGATGATGAATAACAATCTGAACATGAACCTTGGTTCAATGGTTTCACTCAATAGCATCTACAACAAGTATAGAATAACACCGGGAGAGTTTCCCCTATCAAACAATCAAGATCAAACCCGAATTGCTACAGCGATGACGAGGTGCAGCGGTGGTGATGGCGGTGTAGATGGTGGAGATGATGATGATGATGATGGAGATGATGTCCCGCTCGATGACGATGGCGATGGCGTCGATTTCCCCCTCCGGGAGGGAATTTCCCCGGCGGATTCCTGCCCGCCGGAGAGCTCTTTTCTCTCTGGTGCTCTCCGCCCCGCAGAGGCGGCTGTAACCCTTCGTGAGGATCCCTCTGTGGCTTAGGTTTTCGGGACGAAGGAGTACGCGAAGAAAAGGAGCCGAAAAGGGTCGTGGGCCCCAGAGCATAGGGTGGCGCGGCCAGGGCCTGGGCCGCGCCGCCCTATGGTCTGGGCCCACAGTGGCCCCTCTCTTCTTCCCCTTCTGGCTCCCTCCGTCATCTGGAAAAATAGGAATTTTCGTGAAATTCCCTTCCACAGTCGATCTTCCGAAATATTGCGTTCTGACGGTGCTTTTTCCAGCAGAATCCTGGCTCCGGTGCTTGATCCTCCAATGATGATGAAACATGCAAAATAGATGAAATAACATAAGTATTGTGTCCCAATATGAAATATATCAATGAATAACAGCAAATTATGATACAAAATAGTGATGCAAATTGGACGTATCAACTCCCCCCAAGCTTAGAACTCAAAACTAATGAAAGTTGCGTACATATATGAGGATCATGCTCGTAAATTTGCAGATTTTTTGATTTTTTTACAGAGACTTCTGCGAGAATTCGTGACAGACAGCAATGCTGTTTCTGCGCAGCGATCCAAATCTATCATCAACTTTAACATAAAAACTTTACTTGGCACAAAAACATGATAAGGAGAGGTTGCTACAGTAGTAAACAACTTCCAAGACTCAAATATAAAACAAAAGTGCTGTAGTAAAATAAACACATGGGTTATCTCCCAAGAAGTTCTTTCTTTATAGCCATTAAGATGGGCTCAGTAATTTCAATGATACTCTCGCAAGAAATAAGAGTTGAAGCAAAAGAGAGCATCAAGAAGCAAATTCAAAGCACATTTAAGCCTAACCCACTTCCTATGAAAAGGAATCTTGTACACAAATAAATTCATGAAGAACAAAGTGGCAAGCATAGAAAAGCAACACAAGCGCAATTTCAAGATTCTCAACATAAAGAGGGGAAACTTAATATTATTAAGATGCATATAACCATGTTTCCCTCTCTCATAATAACTTTCAGTAGCATCATGAACAAACTCAACAATATAACTATCACATAAAGCATTCTTGTCATGAGCCATATGCATAAAATAATTACTCTCCACATAAGCATAATCAATTTTATTAGTTGTAGTGGGAGAAAATTCAACAAAGTAGCTATCATTATTATTCTCATCAAGTGTAGGAGGCATAGTATAATCATAATAAAATTTACTCTCCATAGTAGGCGGCACCAAAAGACCACTATCATTATAATCATCATAAATAGGAGGCAAAGTATCATCAAAGAAAATTTTCTCCTCAATGCTTGGGGGACTAAAAATATCATGCTCATCAAAACCAGCTTCCCCAAGCTTAGAATTTTCCATATCATTAGCAACTATGGTATTCAAAGTGTTCATACTAATATGTTCCATGGGTTTTTTAATTTTCGCATCAAACCATCCATGTCTTAACTCAGGAAATAGAATAAGAAGCTCATTGTTACTTTCCATTATGCCTAACTAGTGTAAACAAGAAACCAAAAGATGCAATTGCAGGATCTAAAGGAAATAGCTTCGAGTACTTACAACGGCGCCGGAAAATAGCTTAGTAGCCGAGATCCGGAGTGTGAGTACCTTTTACCTTTCCTCCCCGGCAACGGCGCCAGAAAATAGCTTGCTGTCCACAACTGGCGCGTGGTTGACGTGGGAGGTTTGATGGCGGTTGACGGGCTTGATGGAGTGTCTTGATTCGTCCCCGGCAACGCCGCCAGAAAAGTGCTTGATGTCTACGGGTGCTTCTATTCTTGTAGATAGTGTTGGGCCTCCAAGAGTAGAGGTTTGTAGAACAGCAGCAAGTTTTCCCTTAAGTGGATCACCCAAGGTTTATCGAACTAGGGAGGAAGAGGTCAAAGATATCCCTCTCAAGCAACCCTGCAATCACGATACAAGAAGTCTCTTGTGTCCCCAACACACCTAATACACTTGTCAGATGTATAGGTGCACTAGTTCGGCGAAGAGATAGTGAAATACACGTAGTATGGATGTATATGAGTGGTAATAGCAATCTGAATA
Source organism: Lolium multiflorum (assembly GCA_030979885.1). NCBI lineage: Eukaryota > Viridiplantae > Streptophyta > Magnoliopsida > Poales > Poaceae > Lolium > Lolium multiflorum. The sequence continues at coordinate 257,705,982 of CM061748.1, forward strand.
AAATATGGCAGCGAGTAAACATGCAACAGAACAGTAAATAAGCGGTGTTTGCAGTATTGGAAACAAGGCCTAGGGATCATACTTTCACTAGTGGACACTCTCAACATTGATCGCATAATAAATAACTCTTTCTCATTTGTGCTACATATACTCTTGTTTGATAATGAACACCATTTGTTGCGTAGGATTACACGAACCCTCAATGCCGGAGTTAACAAGCTCCACAACATTCGATATTCATGTTTAAGTAACCTTAGAGCATAATAGATCTTTGCAAAATAGACCGAGTACTAACATAGCATACACACTGTCACCATTACACTATGAAAGGGGGAATAGATCACATCAATACTATCATAGCGATAATCAACTCCATAACCTACAAGAGATTATGATCATAATCTACGACAAGAACCACACGATGCACACACTGTCACCATTACACCATGCAGGAGGAATAGACTACTTTAATAACATCACATGAGTAGCACATAAACTAGTAGCGATACAAAGCTCATCATATGAATCTCAATCATGTAAGGCAGCTCATGAGATCATTGTATTGAAGTACATAGGAGAGAGATTAACCACATAGCTACCGGTACAGCCCTTAGCCTCGATGGAGAACTACTCCCTCCTCATGGGAGACATCAGCGGTGATGAAGATGGCGGTGGTGTCGATGGAGGAGCCTTCCGGTGGCACTTCCCTGTCCCGGCGGCGTGCCGGAACAGAGACTCATGTCCCCCAGATCTTGGCTTCGCGATGGCGCAGCTCGGAACTTTTCTCGTACCGTGGCTTTTCCGTCTCGGGGTTTTAGGTCGGGAGCTTATATAGGCGAAAGGGGAGCCTCGGAGGGCCCTGTGGGGCCAACAGGGGCGCCCTCGGGCCGCGCCGCCACCATGTGTGGTGGCCCCGTGGCCCCCTCTCGCGCTCTCGGGTGTTCCGGAAGCTTCCGGTGAAAATAGGTCTGGGCGTTGATTTCGTCCGATTCCGAGAATATTTCCTTACTAGGATTTCTGAAACCAAAACAGCACAAACAGAACTGACACTTCGTCATCTCGTCAATAGGTTAGTTCCGGAAAACGCATCAAAACGATATAAAGTGTGAACAAAACATGTAGGTATTGTAATAAAACAAGCATGGAACATCAGAAATTATAGATACGTTGGAGACGTATCAAGGACCGCGCCGCCAGGTTCCGGGTCCGCGCCGCCGCCCCCATCACCGCCCGCCCAATGAGGCCGCGACGAGAAAGAGGAGAGGTTGCGCCACCAGATCATGGCCACGCCGCCGCCGCCATCACCGCCCGCCCGGCGAGAGGCCGCGCCGCCATCATCCTCCACGGGCCGGGGCCATCCCCCCATGCGGAGGCTAGCCTCCATCCGCCGCACCGGGCGACCACGCGAGGATCCCCGTGGTTGTGACGGTAAAGCACACGTCCGTTGGGAACCCCAAGAGGAAGGTATGATAAGTACATCAGCGAGTTTTCCCTCAGTAAGAAACCAAGGTTATCGAACCAGTAGGAGATGAAGATCACGTGAAGGTTGTTGGTGAAGGAGTGTAGTGCGGCGCAACACCAGGGATTCCGGTGCCAACGTGGAACCTGCACAACACAATCAAACTACTTTTCCCCAACTTAACAGTGAGGTTGTCAATCTCACCGGCTTGCTGAAAACAAAGGATTAAACGTATGGTGTGGAAAATGATGTTTGCATGCAGAAAACAAAAGAGAACAATGATTGTAGTAGGTTGTATTTCAGATGTAAAAGAATGGCCCGGGGTCCACAGTTCACTAGTGGTTTCTCTCCAATAAGATAAATAACATGTTGGGTAAACAAATTACAGTTGGGCAATTGACAAATAGAGAGGGCATAACAATGCACATACATATCATGATGACTACTATGAGATTTACTTAGGGCATTACGACAAAGAACATAGACCGCCATCCAGCATGCATCTATGCCTAAAAAGTCCACCTTCGGGTTAGCATCCGCACCCCTTCCAGTATTAAGTTGCAAACAAAAGACAATTGCATTAAGTACTGTGCGTAATGTAAATAATACAAATATCCTTAGACAAAGCATTGATGTTTTATCCCTAGTGGCAACAACACATCCACAACCTTAGGGGTTGCTGTCACCCCAGATTCAATGGAGACATGAACCCACTATCTAGCATAAATACTACCTCTTGGAGTTACAAGTATCAACTTGGCCAGAGCCTCTACTAGCAACGGAGAGCATGCAAGATCATAAACAACACATATATGATAGATCAATAATCAACTTGACATAGTATTCCATATTCATCGGATCCCAACAAACACAACATGTAGCATTATAAATAGATGATCTTGATCATGATAGGCAGCTCACAAGATCTAAACATGTTGACACAATAGGAGAAGACAACCATCTAGCTACTGCTATGGACCTGTAGTCCAAGGATGGACTACTCACGCATCAGTCCGGAGGCGGGCATGGTGATGTAGAGCCCTCCGGTGATGATTCCCCTCTCCGGCAAGGTGCCGGAGGAGATCTTCTGAAACCCCGAGTTAGGCTGACGGCGGCGGCGTCTCCGGAACTGTTCGGTATTTTGGCTCTCGGTGCAGGGGTTTTCGGGGACGAAGGAATAAATAGGCGGGGGGGCGTCGGAGGAGCCAGGGGGCTCCCTCCCCACATCTTGGCGCGGCAGTGGGCCCCCCCGCGCCGCCCTATGGGGTGGGCCCCCCTGCTGGCCTTCTGTTGCCTGCCAAAACCCACCGGCGAGCAGTGGTTAAGCAACACGAAGAGCCGGGAGGCTTCCAAGGCGGCAGCGGGCCCTGGTCCCTCGACGTCGTCCCGCAAATGCTCCGGCACACGACCTGGCGGCTGCAAGGGCATGCCACCTGACCTATACCTGGCCAGGAAGGTGTTGGATTGCTTCGATTAGTTCCTGCATGGCAGACACGTAAACATTAAATACGAGCCCTATCGGCTCTCAGGTTGCCCTGTGGATCGGCTCAAAGAGCCGATCGCCCCATGTTTCAGGTTGGATTTTCGATGACATGGGGATCCTGCTTGATCACGACAAAGCTAAACCAATCTACGACAGTTTAGGGTTTTCACCGTATGATCGGAACATCCTACACGTAGTTGAGCCTAATAGACACGAAAGATAATGGAAAGCTAACCCTAAAAGAGGCCTAAAAACCAACATTAAGTTAATTCCCGGAACATCCCTCTTAGGACTAACAAACCATACCTAACGCACTACCGGATCGTTCAACCCGTTTGCAAGGCCTAACCATACGGATATTAAACTAATCCTTGAAGAACAAGGAGCAACTATAACAGATCGGATCTACTAAGTAACGAACAAGCAAGATGCTGCCCTTACACCTGGATAGGTGTAAGGGCAGCTAGATATTGAGGGACGGCACAGCTAAGCAGATATGCGCAAGAAAAGCATCTATGCAAGCCCCAAAACATCTACGATAAATAGTGCTACTCGCCATCAACAACGCTTCAGCACGAGCAACACAAGGTAAACGAATAAACGTTGTGCTGCCTAGATCGCAAGATGCGATCTAGGCAGCATGGTGCTTACCCGGGAGAAACCCTCGAAAGAAGGGGTGGCGATGCGCCTGATTTGTGTTTGTTGTGAACGTGATTGTCCTCCTTTTCCGATAACCCTAGATACATATTTATAGTCCAAGGGACTTTCTAAGGCGTGCACCTAACCGTGCACGGGTCAAACTCTATCTTTTAATCTAAACTACGATGCGATCTACTATATTACAGATACATAGGCAATTAAGCCCAAACTCTTCGCGCAAGGCCGCTTCAAAGATGCTCCATGTGTGTATCCTTCAAGCCCATCTTCACTTACGGCCCATCTCCTGATTTGGCCAAAATCTGGTGATAACACATGCCCCCCTGGTTTTGGTAATGATAATTTCAAAACCATTCTGTTTTTCCTTCGAGGGGTCATGTCGTGGCAGAGCAGAACCGTCGCAGTATTCTTCATCATGACGCCTTGCCCCCTCAACGTCTCTGCACGAATTGTGTTTTGGCAATTCCCAATCAATCGGCTCTTCCTTCGTTCTTTCTCTTCTGAGCAATCAGCTTCTAGTTAACTTGGCCGACAGTCAAAGTTTAAACAACCCCAAAAGAGCCGACGGTATCGCATCGGCCCCTACCATAAAACACGAGCAAGGCCAACCCAATTGCCCTTCCAAATGGTAACTCGACCTCCGTCCGAGAAAGCAAACCAGATCCCTAAAATTGCCGCCCTAGCGACTCCACGAACCTCGATCTCAACCGCGCCGTCCCAACTCCGCAGCGCCTCCAATGGCGGAATCATCCAATGCCAACGCCATGGTCTCCGGCCTGAAGGTAATACCCCACCTTCTTTGCCATTTGGATCAATATCAGATTGAACAAGAACACCTGAATTAATGTTCGATTCCGTTATTAATTTTAGGTTTCCGACATCCTGCTGCCGCATCCTTCTCTCCCAAATTCCATGTGTCTTGGCCCCCGTTCTTCCGAGAGTCCCGCTCACTTAATCTCATGCGAGGCCAATAGAATCCCCTTTGTGAACCAGGATTTAGATCTGACTTGGGCCGACTGCCTGCGAGCCTGGCCTAATCCTCCTGAAGGTTGGGTGGCATGGTACAATCGAGTGTCCAAACCCATTAGCCACTTGGGAAACCATAGGGATAGCCGATGCTCTGTCATTATCATTGTCTCCTCTTGAAAAGAATGAAAACATTCTGAAAACCATCGGCTACTTTTGGTCTGATGCACTGAACTGCTTCATGTTCGGTCATGGCCCCATGACGCCAACTCTACTGGATGTAGCCATGATTACAGGCCTGGATATTGCATCCCCAAGCCCCTCTGCCTTTAAGTTGCCAAAGGTCCCCTTCACCCTCTCCTCTAAAACAGAGTGTACTGGGGCGCCTACCTCAAGCGTTATATGAAAACCAAAGGCCCTGTAACCGAGAAAGAACACACGGCCTTCTTGAACTTCTGGCTGGAGCACTTCATATTCTGTGGTCCCTCACTCGCCCCAACCAAGAATTACCTTTCCCTGGCCTACGAACTTGCTAAAGGCACTCATCTTGGCCTTGGCAAACTGTTCCTTGGGGAGGTCTATCGATCTCTCCAACTGATGTCAGTCAAGCTGTTCTCTCAGAAGACAGTGAAAACAGGAGGTCCTTGGTGGTTTATTCAATTATGGGCTCAGCTGTACTTTCAGAACCAAATCCCAAGCTTCCCACCTTTGACCACCTGCACCTTCCCAGATGCTAACGGGAGGGAGATCCGATGCACCAGTTATGGTCAAGCTCTGTATGGCCTCCCAGGCAGCAAGCTAATCCCTAAGGAAGCAGTGATGGCGTGTAACTCACACGTTCGTTGGGAACCCCAAGAGGAAGGTATGATGCGCACAAAGCCCTCAGAAAGAAACCAAGGTTTAATCGAACCAGAGGAGCCAAGAAGCACGTTGAAGGTTGATGGTGGCGAAATGTGATGCGGCGCAACAACAGGGATTTCCGCCAACGTGGAATCTGCACAACAAAACCAAAGTACTTTGCCCCAACGAAACAAGTGAGGTTGTCAATCTCACCGGCTTGCTGTAACAAAGGATTAAGCGTATCGAGTGGAAGATGATTGTTTGCAAGAAAACAGTAAAACAAGTATTGCAGTAGATTGTTTGCGATGTAAAGAATAGGACCGGGGTCCACAGTTCACTAGAGGTGTCTCTCCCATAAGATAAAAGCATGTTGGGTGAACAAATTACAGTCGGGCAATTGACAAATAGAGAAGGGCATAACAATGCATGTACATGATATGATAAATATAGTGAGATTTAATCCGGGCATTACGACAAAGTACATAGACCGCCATCCAACTGCATCTATGCCTAAAAAGTCCACCTTCAGGTTATCATCCGAACCCCATTCAGTATTAAGTTGCAAAGCAACACAATTGCATTAAGTATGGTGCGTAATGTAATCGACAACTACATCCTTAGACATAGAATCAATGTTTTATCCCTAGTGGCAACAACACATCACAACCTTAGAACTTTCTGTCACTGTCCCATGTGTCAATGAAGGCATGAACCCACTATCGAGCATAAATACTCCCTCTTGGAGTTAAGAGTAAAAACTTGGCCAGAGCCTCTACTAATAACGGAGAGCATGCAAGATCATAAACAACACATAAACAATAGATTGATAATCACCATAACATAGTATTCTCTATCCATCGGATCCCGACAAACACAACATATAGTATTACAGATAGATGATCTTGATCATGTTAGGCAGCTCACAAGATCCAACAATGAAGCACAATTAGGAGAAGACGACCATCTAGCTACTGCTATGGACCCATAGTCCAGGGGTGAACTACTCACTCATCACTCCGGAGGCGATCATGGCGATGAAGAGTCCTCCGGAGATGAATCCCCTCCGTGGTGGAGGCGATCTCCGAATCCCCCGAGATGGGATCGCGGCGGCGGCGTCTCCGGAAGGTTTTCCGTATCGTGGCTCTCGTATCGGGGGTTTCGCGACGGAGGCTTTAAGTAGGCGAAAGGGCAACGTGGGGGCCACACGAGGGCCCCACACCATAGGTCGGCGCGGCCAGGGGGGCGCGCCGCCCTATGGTGACGGCGCCTCGTGGCCCCACTTCCTTCCCTCTTCGGTCTTCTGGAAGCTCCGCAAAAATAGGAACCTGGGCGTTGATTTCGTCCAATTCCGAGAATATTTCCTACTAGGATTTCTGAAACCAAAACAGCAGAAAACAAGAATGGCTCTTCGGCATCTTGTTAATAGGTTAGTTCCGTAAAATGCATAAATATGACATATAATGTGCATAAAACATGTAGGTATCATCAATAAAGTAGCATGGAACATAAGAAATTATCGATACGTTGGAGACGTATCAGCATCCCCAAGCTTAGTTCTGCTCGTCCCGAGCAGGTAAAATGATAACAAAGATAATTTCTGAAGTGACATGCCATCATAATCTTGATCATACTATTTGTAAACATATGTAATGAATGCAGCGATCAAAACAAAGGTAATGACATGAGTAAACAAGTGAATCATATAGCAAAGACTTTTCATGAATAGTACTTCAAGACAAGCATCAATAAGTCTTGCATAAGAGTTAACTCATAAAGCAATAAATCAAAGTAAAGGTGTTGAAGCAACACAAAGGAAGATTAAGTTTCAGCGGTTGCTTTCAACTTATAACATGTATATCTCATGGACATTGTCAACATAAAGTAATATAACAAGTGCAATATGCAAGTATGTAGGAATCAATACACAGTTCACACAAGTGTTTCACTACAAGAAAAGTTCTGATAGACAACGTCCCAAAATCATCAACTAAGGGGCATTTTTCGTCGCCTATGGGCCTAACCCGACGATATGGGTTCTGTTGTCGAAACTGCGTCAGGCAAAGTCCAACGACGATTTTTTCGGTCCGTCGCGCTTGGGCGCCCTTCCGCCACGGAAAATCGGACCGTTGCGGAAGTGTTTTCGGGAGCCCGTTGACTGCTGACGTCATGCAAACTGACACGTGGCAGACGCCGTTAACTGCAGTTAACGGCGTTAACCGGCTGAAACCCCGTGGTAGATGGTAGGCCCACACGAGGCCTGCCACGTCTTAAGCGGGCCGGGCCAGATGACATAGTTTGACCGGTCAACTATATAGCTGGGCTGGTCCATTAGTTACGTGGGCCGGGCCTAACCTCTAAGGTTGACTGGTCAAAACTTAAATGGGCCGGCCCATTTAACATGTGGGGTCCACCTTACAGCAACTGGGCCGGCCAAGAAGCAAGTGGGCCGGCCAAACACAGGTGGGTCCCACTTTCCTGTTAAAAGGCCGCCCATTTAGTGCGGGGTCCACCGTATAGAGTGGGCCGGCCCAACAAGCTAGCGGGCCGGGCCAAAAACACGTGGGTCCCACTTTCCAGTTAAAGGGTCGCCCATTTAGTTTGTGGGGTCCACCATATAGCAAGTGGGCCGCCCAACAAAATAGTGGGCCGGGCCAAAAACACAAGTGGGTCCCACTTTCCGTTAAAGGGCCGGCCCATTTAGTATGTGGGGCCCACCATATAGCAGTGGGCTGGCCCACCAAGATAGTGGGTCACAAAAACACAGTGGGTCCCACATTCCTGTTAATGGGCCGGCCCATTTGGTATGTGGGGTCCACCATATAGAAAGTGGGCCGGCCCAACAAGATAGTGGGCCGGGCCAAAACACAGGTGGGTCCCACCTTCCTATTAAAGGGCCGGCCCATTTGGTGTGTGGGGTCCACCATATAGAAAGTGGGCCGGCCCAACAAGATAGTGGGCCGGGCCAAAACACAGGTGGGTCCCACCTTCCTATTAAAGGGCCGCCCATTTACCATGTGGGACCACCATAGAGCAAGTGGGCCGGCCCAATAAGCATGTGGAGCCCATTATCGTGTAACCGGGCCGGCCTACTAAAGAAGTGGGCCGGCCCAAAATGAAAGTGGGTCCCACACTACTGTAAGTGGGCCGGCCCAATCTGTTGTAGGGCCCTACTTGTTTGACTAGTCAACTTGCATTAAATTTCATGAGCCTAAAATCTGATTTCAATGATACACACAAGTACATACACAAATAAAACAAATAGGAAAATTACAAGGCAATTAATGTGCCCAAATAAAAAAATTACATAGAATCATTGAGGACTTCTATTAGCATCATCAATAACACGTTGACATTTGGCAATCGCCTTGATTGAATCTTGTGTACTCTTTGTCAACATATCAGCTACAGATCTTAAAGCAGCAATACCATGTCTTTTATAAAGTACAGCCTTGAGATATTTACTGTCTGATGAAAGAAATGGTCTAGGTTGACGGCTATGAGAAGATGCATCAGAAGAAAGATCAGAACTTTTTGTGGGCCTCACTGGTAATGAAGATTGCTTCATCACAACTGCATTCTGATAATAATGCAAAAAGAGTTAAACGATGAACTATGCAAACATTTATTATGCAATGTAGATATAAGATAATAACAAGTTGCATAAATAAGACATGTATGGAACTTGTACTAAGCACAAACTTACATCATAATGTTGCACAGGGTCGCTACAGATCCTTTTTTGGCGACTATCTTCTAATGATGACTGCTTCATTAAAACTGCATTCTGGTAACATTGTAAACATAGTTACAACAATTAACTATTCAAACATGTATTACGCAATGTAGAGATCAGATAACAGCATGTAGCAGAAATAAGCACAAGATAAGATAAGATGCATGTACTAAGCACATACTGGCTCACTGCAGGTCCTTCTCTTGCGTGCACTAGTCGTGGTCAACATGCCTATCATTTTAGGTTCAGCCATCAAGTGAAATGCTAATCCTCCTGCTCCATTGTCCTTAATCTGTGTTTAGATATCACATTTAAGACCAAGTCAGCTGGTTTCAAATAACAAAAAACTTGAGCTGCCAAATGAATAAGCCAATATTTACCAGATATCAGATTAAAACCAACTAGATGTTGCTTTGCATGAGATACGAATTTCAGACATTCAGATTTAGAGTAGGGTAATGCCAAGGTTTTACACATAAAGTAAACTGGCATTAAGAATGACCAAATGTCAGGTTCAAATCACCCTCGAAGTTTCTCCAAGACAAGCATATCAAATAGGCAGAAACATAGTAAAGCATGAATGGCATTGCTATGGCAGGGTTCCAAGTGTTAATCTCTTGCATAAGGAACAATGCATATAGGTTATAGATAATAACGGAAGTAAACTGCCAAAATTACCAACCACGAACTCAGATTCCAACCTTACCTAGCGTCCCCGCTGTTAATGTTGGATGTTCTAATAAGTGGTTCGCATGATCAATCCCTAGGAAAAATAACATTGACAAGTCAGTCTACGATAATACAAAGACCAGACATGCACGCAGCAATAACTATATAAGCTAAAGACGAGGTATAAGAGCAAGCAGATTGGAAATGCACATAGCATGATTATAAAAGCAGTGTGAGAATAGCAGACACGAGAAAACAGCTAGCGGTGAGCTAATGACGTGGTATAAGAACAAGCAGATTGGAAATGCCCATAGCACGACTATAAAAGCAGTGCGACAATAGCATGCAGTACAAAAACAGTTGGCAGCAAATGAATGGGTACAAGGCTATAAATATGTGGATGCACACAGGTGTCAGTAGAATGAACAGGATGGTAGCGACCGGATAATGCTTTTGTACTGTACAATATTTAAACAAACTTCATGCGAAGCAACACATCAAGAAAGTTAACGGCATATGAGATCTGCAAATAACTACACAAAACATGGCTAAAGAAACACCGCGATCTAACGGGCCAGCGTACTAACCAAGCTGCGGCGGGGTGGACGGGGGCGGCAACTTGCATTCCAGCGGCGGCGAACGCGGGAGACGATGAATCGACCCTGTTTCAGTAGAAGCGGGCGTTAGTGAAGCAGATCTGGTTGGCTGGCAAGGTATTCGGTGAAGTTGATACAGCCGCTGCGGCGAGGTAGTCGGTGGCGAGGTCGGCGGTGAAGCAGATCCGTCGGTGGCGAGGTCGGCGGTGAAGCAGATCCGTCGGTGACGAGGGCGGCGGGGGAGCGGATCAGGTGGGTGGACAGCCAACACGATCAAGGCTACGCTGTGGAGGAGTATGCCGGCGGCGAAGCAGATCTAGTACTGTAGAGAGTCAGAGCTTTGGCGTGTGAGAGTATTTTTGAGCTAATGGGGCGAATGGTTGGTGGGTGGGTGTGGGCCTGTGGGGAGGGTTCGGGATCTAGGCAAGATATTTCATTGTTACCGAATGAGCCCTCCATGGTCGGTGGGTTGTAGCTTCCGGACCAGGGTTAAAAGGGTAAAACTGGTCACGGGATTTTCGAATGGATGCGGCGGGATGATTTGGCGCGCGGCCGAAATTTTCAGTTTCAAGCTACGAGCAGAACGACAAAAATAATGTTCTTCCCCAGGGAGCTCTCATTTCTTCCTCTTCTCTTTCTCTCTCGAGTCTCTCCCACTCCCCCGGCTCCTCTCCCCCTTCTCTCCGGCGGCCTCGCCGGCCGGAGACGAGGCCGACTTCTCTCTGTATATTGTACACCCTCCGAACTAAATTAATTGATTCAACTTTCCTTAGACGTGTATGTATCTAGAGTAAAAACATGTGTGGATACATCCATATTTAGATAAGCAAAGTTGAGTCAGCTAATTTGGATCCGAGGGAGTTAGTGTTGTTGTAAGCTTAGATCCAGTGTTTCCCATGAGCAGAATGGCGCAATGGAGTCGGGGATCTCGTCATCGGCTTCAGATCTGGCCTATGGTGAATCTGGCGGATCTTGCCGGCCAAACCCCGATCTGGTGCCATCAATGTGATGGCGCTAACGGTGAGGCTTGCTTTGGTCAGTGCTTCAGATCTGGCCAATGGGGAAGTCAAGCTGCTAAAGTTCACAAGCTCGGGGCATACGACGGCGTCATCCGTCTTGCCCGTGCACATCTTGGACTTTCAGCGGCCCTTCTCAGAGCCAATATGCCGTTGCTGAGGCCCTTCTTCTCCTTCGTCCTGGCGACTACCGGCGACACCGTCCCAAGTGGTGCGTCCCCGGCGACGGAGTTGCTGGAAAGGATGCGGAGCAGAGATCTGATGTGCGGTCGAGAAGGACTCGATTGATTTTCTTCTATATGTTTTGGGGTCCTTTTTGTAAAGTTGCAGGTTCTATTAGTTATTGTCTAGTACTTTTGGTCCTCTATGTAATTTTTTGGACTAGTTTCCATTGGCACTGATAAACTTGAATTTTGACAAGTTCACGGGGAAAAAAATTCCTTTGCACATATGGCCTATCATGTATAAACATTCTTGAGATTTAAACTATATGTAATGTGCCATGCATTAACCCTAAACCATATATATGTAACTAACCCTAGCTGATCAAACCCTACTTAATTAAAACAAATAACCCTAAACTATACGCATGCACTTTATGCGCAAAGGCGCGGGTGCCTCTAATAATGTGTGTGCGCACTCGATCGATGATCCCTAAACCTTATACAACCCTGAAACCCTAATCCCTAATCCCTAAACCCTAAACACCCTAAACACTAAACCCTAGACCCTAAACCCTAACCCTAACCCTAAACCCTAATATAAACGACACTTAATTGTGCATCAAGCAGGCCAGGGGTGCCTCGCGGTCCTCTAATTAAATTAAATGTGCCATGCATTAACCCTAAACCATATATATGTAACTAACCATAGCTAATCAACCCTACTTAATGAAAACACATAACCCTAAACTATACTAGCTATAACCCGATCTAATAAAAACATGCTCTATATATAGCAGCTAGCTAGCAAACCGTAGATTAACACCAATTAATATATACATGGCCTATATCGATCATGTTGTATAACATATCCCTGAGATTCATTAATTAATTATATAATTATCGTGATAAATTAATTAACTTTAATTTTGACAAGTTCTCTCGAATGAAAACACATTTGATTAAGTTGCCTCATATATATATATATAATTAGTGTGCATGCATGGCCTACCATGCATTCGTGCATATATTTTAATGTATATTTGAACATATTCTTGGGGATTTCAATCTCTCTCTCTCGATCATCTATATATCGTTGGTGGCCAAAAAACACACATATATATGCATGCAATTTATGCGTAAAGGCGCGGGTGCCTCTAATAATGTGTGTGCGCACTCGATCGATGATCCCTAAACCTTAAACAACCCTAAAACCTTAAATCCCTAATCCCTAAACCCTAAACACCCTAAACACTAAACCCTAAACCCTAGACCCTAAACGTACCCTAACCCTAACCCTAAACCCTAGCTAATCCTAAACCCCAATTAAACCCTATGTATAGGCCAACGACACTTAATTGTGCATCGATCGAGCGGGTCATGGGTGCCTCGCGATCCTCTAATAAAATTAAATGTGCCATGCATTAACCCTAAACCATATATATGTAACTAACCCTAGCTAATCAACCCTACTTAATTAAAACACATAACCCTAAACTATACTAGCTAGCTATAACCCGATCTAATAAAAACATGCTCTATATATAGCAGCTAGCTAGCAAACCGTAGATTAACACCAATTAAAATATACATGGCCTATATCGATCATGTTGTATAACATATCCCTGAGATTCATTAATTAATTATATAATTATCGTGATAAATTAATTAACTTGAACTTTGACAAGTTCTCTCGAATGAAAACACATTTGATTAAGTTGCCTCATATATATATATATAATTAGTGTGCATGCATGGCCTACAATGCATTCGTGCATATATTTTAATGTATATTTGAACATATTCTTGGGGATTTCAATCTCTCTCTCTCTCTCTCGATCATCTATATATCGTTGGTGGCCCAAAAAACACACATATATATGCATGCAATTTATGCGTAAAGGCGCGGGTGCCTCTAATAATGTGTGTGCGCACTCGATCGATGATCCCTAAACCTTAAACAACCCTAAAACCTTAAATCCCTAATCCCTAAACCCTAAACACCCTAAACACTAAACCCTAAACCCTAGACCCTAAACGTACCCTAACCCTAACCCTAATCCTAACCCTAAACCCTAGCTAATCCTAAACCCCAATTAAACCCTATGTATAGGCCAACGACACTTAATTGTGCATCGATCGAGCGGGTCATGGGTGCCTCGTGATCCTCTAATAAAATTAAATGTGCCATGCATTAACCCTAAACCATATATATGTAACTAACCCTAGCTAATCAACCCTACTTAATTAAAACACATAACCCTAAACTATACTAGCTAGCTATAACCCGATCTAATAAAAACATGCTCTATATATAGCAGCTAGCTAGCAAACCGTAGATTAACACCAATTAAAATATACATGGCCTATATCGATCATGTTGTATAACATATCCCTGAGATTCATTAATTAATTATATAATTATCGTGATAAATTAATTAACTTGAACTTTGACAAGTTCTCTCGAATGAAAACACATTTGATTAAGTTGCCTCATAATATATATATAATTAGTGTGCATGCATGGCCTACAATGCATTCGTGCATATATTTTAATGTATATTTGAACATATTCTTGGGGATTTCAATCTCTCTCTCTCGATCATCTATATATCGTTGGTGGCCCAAAAAACACACATATATACGCATGCACTTTATGCGTAAAGGCGCCTCTAATAATGTGTGTGCGCACTCGATCGATGATCCCTAAACCTTAAACAACCCTAAAACCCCTAAATCCCTAATCCCTAAACCCTAAACACCCTAAACACTAAACCCTAAACCCTAAACCCTAACCCTAACCCTCTACCCTAGCTAACCCTAAACCCTAATTAAACCCTATGTATAGGCCAACGTCACTTAATTGTGCATCGAGCAGCCCAGGGGTGCCTCGCGGTCCTCTAATTAAATTAATTGTGCCATGCATTAACCCTAAACCATATATATGTAACTAACCCTAGCTAATTAACCCTACTTAATTAAAACACATAACCCTAAACTATACTAGATATAACCCGATCTAATAAAAACATGCTCTATATATAGCAGCTAGCTAGCAAACCGTAGATTAACACCAATTAAAATATACATGGCCTATATATATCGATCATGTTGTATAACATATCCCTCAGATTCATTAATTAATTATATAATTATCGTGATAAATTAATTAACTTGAATTTTGACAAGTTCTCTCGAATGAAAACACATTTGATTAAGTTGCCTCATAATATATATATAATTAATTAGTGTACATGCATGGCCTACCATGCATTCGTGCATATATTTTAATGTATATTTGAACATATTCTTAGGGATTTCAATCTCTCTCTCGATCATCAATATATCGTTGGTGGCCAAAAAACACACACATATATATATACGCATGCAATTTATGCGTAAAGGCGCGGGTGCCTCTAATAATGTGTGTGCGCACTCGATCGATGATCCCTAAACCTTAAACAACCCCTAAAACCTTAAATCCCTAATCCCTAATCCCTAAACCCTAAACACCCTAAACACTAAACCCTAGACCCTAGACCCTAACCCTAACCCTAACCCTAACCCTAAACCCTAGCTAACCCTAAACCCTAATTAAACCCTATGTATAGGCCAACGACACTTAATTGTGTGCATCGAGCAGGCCAGGGGTGCCTCGCGGTCCTCTAATTAAATTAAATGTGACATGCATTAACCCTAAACCATATATATGTAACTAACCCTAGCTAATCAACCCTACTTAATTAAAACACATAACCCTAAACTATACTAGATATAACCCGATCTAATAAAAGCATGCTCTATATATATAACAGCTAGCTAGCAAACCGTAGATTAACACCAATTAAAATATACATGGCCTATATCGATCATGTTGTATAACATATCCCTCAGATTCATTAATTAATTATATAATTATCTTGATAAATTAATTAACTTTAATTTTGACAAGTTCTCTCGAATGAAAACACATTTGATTAAGTTGCCTCATAATATATATATAATTTTAGTGTGCATGCATGGCCTACCATGCATTCGTGCATATATTTTAATGTATATTTGAACATATTCTTGGGGATTTCAATCTCTCTCTCTCTCTCGCGATCATCTATATATAACGTTGGTGGCAAAAAACACACACATATATACGCATGCACTTTATGCGTAAAGACGCGGGTGCCTCTAATAATGTGTGTGCGCACTCGATCGATGATCCCTAAACCTTAAACGTACAACCCTAAAACCCTAAATTAATTATCGATCTCCCTGTGATTCATTAATTAATTATATATATAATTATCGATGATAAATTAATTAACTTGAATTTTGACAAGTTCTCTCGTATGAAAACACATTTGATCAAGTTGCCTAGCTCATAATATATATATAATTAGTGTGCATGCATGGCCTACCATGCATTCGTGCATATATTTTGATATATATTTGAACATGCATATTCTTGGGGATTTCAATCTCTCTCTCTCGATCATCTATATATCGTTGTTGGTGGCAAAAAAATACACATATATATACGCATGCACTTTATGCGCAAAGGCGCGGGGTGCCTCTAATAATGTGTGTGCGCACTCGATCGATGATCCCTAAACCTTAAACAACCCTAAAACCCTAATCCCTAATCCCCTAAACCCTAAACACCCTAAACACACTAAACCCTAGACCCTAAACACCCTAAACACTAAACCCTAAACCCTAGACCCTAAACACCGTAAACATTAAACCCTAAACCCTAAACACCCTAAACACTAATTAAACCCTAAACCCTAGACCCTAAACACTAGACCCTAAACCCTAGACCCTAAACACCCTAAACACTAAACCCTAAACCCTAGACCCTAAACACCGTAAACACTAAACCCTAAACCCTAAACACCCTAAACACTAATTAAACCCTAAACCATAGACCCTAAACACTAGACCCTAAACCCTAGACCCTAAACACCCTAAACACTAAACCCTAGACCCTCTAAACACCGTAAACACTAAACCCTAAACCCTAGACCCTAGCTAAACACCCAAAACACTAAACCCTAAACCCAGCTAGCTAACCCTAAACCCTAATTAAACCCTATATATATAGGCCAACGACACTTAATTGTGCATCAAGCAGGCCAGGGGTGCCTCGCGGTCCTCTAGTTAAATTAAATGTGCCATGCATTAACCCTAAACCATATATATATAACTAACCCCTAGCTAATCAAACCCTAGTTAATTAAAACACATAACCCTAAACTATACTAGCTATAACCCGATCTAATAAAAACATGCTCTATATATAGCATGCAGCTAGCTAGCAAATTAAACGGTAGATTAAAACCAATTAATATATACATGGCCTATATCGATCATATGTTGTATAACATCTCCCTGAGATTCATTAATTAATTATATAATTATCGATGATAAATTAATTAACTTGAATTTTGACAAGTTCTCTCGAATGAAAACACATTTGATTAAGTTTCCTCATAATATATATATAATTAGTGTGCATGCATGGCCTACCATGCATGCATTCGTGCATATATTTTAATATATATTTGAACATATTCTTGGGGATTTCAATCTCTCTCTCTCGATCATCTATATGTCGTTGGTGGCCAAAAAACACACACATATACGCATGCACTTTATGCGCAAAGGCGCGTGTGCCTCTAATAATGTGTGTGTGCGCACTCGATCGATGATCCCTAAACCTTAAACCCTAAATAAACCCTAATCCCTAATCCCTAAACCCTAAACACCATAAACATTAAACCCTAAACCCTAGACCCTAACCCCTAAACCCTAAACCCTAATTAAACCCTATATATAGGCCAATGACACTTAATTGTGCATCAAGCAGGCCAGGGGTGCCTCGCGGTCCTCTAATTAAATTAAATGTGCCATGCATATATATGTGTTTAATTTGGGGATTTCAATCGCTCTCTCGTATGTAGCTCTCTCTACCTCTCTCTCTTTCTCTCTCTCTCTCTCTCTCTCTCTCTCTCTCTCTCCAACACACACATGCACTTTGTGCGCAAAGGCATGCGCCTCTAATAATGTGTGCGCAGTCGATCGATCTAGTTTTGATTAATCATAGCACACAAATAAAGAAGTTGTATTTGAATCCACACAACCTAATCTAAAACACATAACCCCTAACATGGCCTAATTAATTAACCCTTCTCGATCTCTACCTAATTAGTGGAAATTGCACAAAATCAAAAGGGGTCCCTCACTAATTATGCATATCTGCTAGATTGTGATAAACTTTTGCCACATATATATTTGGTGGATGGGTGCATCTTGGCATGTAAACAATTAGTGTTTGCAAATGGCGTTGTCAAAATTTATGTACAAATGATTTCTTTCCATCCAAAGTGCATAAAATGGGAGTTTTAATGAAGAAAGTACAAATAAAACAGCTCAACATGCTTCCACACCCCGATTTTCACACGAAGTAGAGCATATTTAAAGGATAATTCCAGAGTTTTACTATTTTTCAAGCAACTTTGCTAATTTTCCCCCACTCACATGACTTTATGTCGATTTAACGAAAATATGGCGAATTTAAACTACATGGGCGGGATAGTTTGAATTGTGCGCGCGGCAAAGGGAACCGCCTATTCCTCAACCTTGTGCACGGCAAATTACACACGCAACTCCATTAAACGCCACCTACCGACCTTAATTATCACCCCGGCGGCCCGGCCGCATGACCCCCCACCCACCCGTACACAACTTATCCCCGTCCGTGCGAAGAGCTTCCCCTCCCCGTCCCGTCCGTGCGAAGAAGAAGCTTCCCCTCCCCGTCGTTCTTCTCGAGACGCACCGGCGGTCAAGTTGATCCACGGTAGGGCTGCTATCTCTAGCTCAATCATGTATCGGGCAAGACAGCCTAACGATTTATATTTTCTTGATGCTGCTAAAAAAATTCGTCAGTATGCTCGAACTAATTGGCACTTTATAGTTTTCCGCTCGATTTGTCATCGATCAATTTGTTCATTTGCGTGGGCATATAGAGTCAGTTCTGCACTCGATCCGTTAATTTGCTGAAATGCCATGGCAGAGTTTTGTACACGATCTGTTTGCTAAAATGTCGATGGGCATTTTTTGTTTTGTACTCGACATGATTGCTGAAATGCATAATCATGTAGTATAGTTTTGTACTCGATGGATATACATTTCCTACTTCGCCTTAAATTAATCACCAACCACTGTATCTCATAATTAAACAGATGGACAGAACTTGGATACTGCATGGACACTTATGTTCCCCTTCATATATAAATGGTGTTCAACCCTTTATGGGGTTTATTAGAGCTCATGATGGTCACAACCTGGACGTGTATTGCCCGCGCTGCACATGTATGAATGGTGAGAAGAGGCCTCACCCTGTAGTGGCAGATCATTTACACATTTTTGGGATGGACCGCACATATGTTAGGCGGGTTTAGCATGGTGAACCATATAATGATCCTTTAGCAGGAGAAGCAGATCTTGCTCACACTGTATGTGTGCTGGCATATGTAGTTAATTATTTATATTGATGCTGCCGCTGTTTCAATCAATAGTTTGCATTGCTGTGCAAGGTTCTGTACTCAAATTTAACTTGTTGCAGATGGATGGACGGGAAGGAGAGAAAAAGCGCTTGCTTCAGGAAACGGGTTTCAGCTCTGGGACATGTGCTGTGCCAGATGAGAAGGTAAATATGTAAAACGGCATTTGTTCAGGTTGCATCCCTTAGATGTTTGTCTAATCGGTTGATGTACTAATTGCAGAAGCATAGAGTTGAAGAGGTCTCTCAGTTTGATGGGAGATTTGAAGATGAATCTCAGTTTGATGCACCTGTGGATGGTACTGATGACGAGCCTTTCATAGACGAAGGTCCTGCACCTGAGATTATCCAGCCTACAGAAGGAGGCCGTGGACCGAGTACACAACTTTGCGTTGAAGTGGATGCACGCCCGGAGATCATCACGGGCGTCCGGGTAGTCTCAAGACCACCCAGCCCTGATGCACCTGTGGATGGTACTGATGACGAGCCTCTCATAGACGAAGGTCCTGTGATACGTCTCCAACGTATCGATAATTTCTTATGTTCCATGCTACTTTATTGATGATACCTACATGTTTTATGCACATTATATGTCATATTTATGCATTTTCTGGAACTAACCTATTAACAAGATGCCGAAGAGCCAGTTGCTGTTTTCTGCTGTTTTTGGTTTCAGAAATCCTAGTAAAGAAATATTCTCGGAATTGGACGAAACTTTCGCCCAGGGTCCTATTTTTGCACGAAGCTTCCGAAGACCGAAGAGATAACGAAGTGGGGCCACGAGGCGGCCAGGGTGGCCGCGGCCCAAGCCCCGGCCGCGCCGACCTACCCCCTGGGCACCTCGTGTGGCCCCCGCGTTGACCCTCCGCCTACTTAA
This sequence comes from Lolium multiflorum, assembly GCA_030979885.1. Classification (NCBI taxonomy): domain Eukaryota; kingdom Viridiplantae; phylum Streptophyta; class Magnoliopsida; order Poales; family Poaceae; genus Lolium; species Lolium multiflorum. The sequence continues at coordinate 257,725,997 of CM061748.1, forward strand.
AGCTTCCGTCGCGAAACCCCCAATGCGAGAGCCACGATACGGAAAACCTTATTGAGACGCCGCCGCCGCGAATCCCATCTCGGGGGATTCAGGAGATCGCCTCCGGCACCCTGCCGGAGAGGGGATTCATCTCCCGGAGGACTCTACACCGCCATGGTCGCCTCCGGAGTGATGAGTGAGTAGTTCACCCCTGGACCATGGGTCCATAGCAGTAGCTAGATGGTCGTCTTCTCCTTGTTGTGCTTCATTGTTGGATCTTGTGAGCTGCCTAACATGATCAAGATCATCTATCTGTAATTCTATATGTTGTGTTTGTCGGGATCCGATGGATAGAGAGTACTATGATTATGGTGATTATCAATCTATTGTTCATGTGTTGTTTATGATCTTGCATGCTCTCCGTTATTAGTAGAGGCTCTGGCCAAGTTTTTACTCTTAACTCCAAGAGGGAGTATTTATGCTCGATAGTGGGTTCATGCCTCCATTGAATCTGGGACAGTGACAGAAAGTTCTAAGGTTGTGGATGTGTTGTTGCCACTAGGGATAAAACATTGATGCTATGTCTAAGGATGTAGTTGTTGATTACATTACGCACCATACTTAATGCAATTGTCTGTTGCTTTGCAACTTAATACTGGAGGGGGTTCGGATGATAACTGAAGGTGGACTTTTTAGGCATAGATGCAGTTGGATGGCGGTCTATGTACTTTGTCGTAATGCCCAATTAAATCTCACTATATTTATCATATCATGTATATGCATTGTTATGCCTTTCTCTATTTGTCAATTGCCCGACTGTAATTTGTTCACCCAACATGCTTTATCTTATGGGAGAGACACCTCTAGTGAACTGTGGACCCCGGTCCTATTCTTTACATAGCATACAATCTACTGCAATTGTGTTTTACTGTTTTCTTTGCAAACATCTTCCACTCGATACGTTTAATCCTTTGTTACAAGCCGGTGAGATTGACAACCTCACTGTTTCGTTGGGACAAAGTACTTGTTGTGTTGTGCAGGTTCCGCGTTGGCGCCGGAATCCCTGGTGTTGCGCCGCATCACATTTCGCGACCATCAACCTTCAACGTGCTTCTTGGCTCCTACTGGTTCGATTAAACCTTGGTTTCATACTGAGGGAAACTTGCTTCTATACGCATCATACCTTCCACTTGGGGTTCCCAACGGACGTGTGCATCTACGCGTATCAAGCTAAATTTCTGGCGCCGTTGCCGGGGAGATCAAGACACGCTGCAAGGGGAGTCTCCACTTCTCAATCTCTTTACTTTGTTTTTGTCTTGCTTTATTTTATTTACTACTTTGTTTGCTGCACTAAAACAAAACACAAAAAAATTAGTTGCTAGTTTTACTTTATTTACTGTCTTGCTCTCTATATCAAAAACACAAAAAAATTAGTTACTTGCATTTATTTTATCTAGTTTGTTTTATTTACCGTTGCTAAAATGAATACCCCTGAAAATACTAAATTGTGTGACTTCACAAATGCAAATAATAATGATTTCCTATGCACACCTATTGCTCCACCTGCTACTACAGCAGAATTCTTTGAAATTAAACCTGCTTTACTGAACTTGGTTATGAGAGATCAATTTTCTGGTGCTAGTTCTGATGATGCTGCTGCCCATCTCAATAATTTTGTTGAACTTTGTGAAATGCAAAAGTATAAAGATGTAGATGGTGATATTATTAAATTGAAAGTATTTCCTTTCTCATTAAGAGGAAGAGCTAAAGATTGGTTGCTATCTTTGCCTAAGAATAGTATTGATTCATGGACTAAATGCAAGGATGCTTTTATTGGTAGATATTATCCTCCCGCTAAAATTATATCTTTGAGAAGTAGCATAATGAATTTTAAACAATTAGATACTGAACATGTTGCTCAAGCATGGGAGAGAATGAAAACTTTGGTAAAGAATTGCCCAACCCATGGACTGACTACTTGGATGATCATCCAAACCTTCTATGCAGGACTAAATTTTTCTTCGCGGAATTTATTGGATTCAGCTGCTGGAGGTACCTTTATGTCCATCACATTGGGGGCGGCTACAAAACTTCTTGATGATATGATGATAAATTACTCTGAATGGCACACGGAAAGAGCTCCACAAGGTAAGAAGGTAAATTCTGTTGAAGAAACCTCTTCCTTGAGTGATAAGATTGATGTGATTATGTCTATGCTTGTGAATGGTAGATCTAATGTAGATCCAAATAATGTTCCTTTAGCTTCATTGGTTGCTCAAGAAGAAAATGTTGATGTGAATTTCATTAAAAATAATAATTTCAACAACAATGCTTATAGGAACAACTCTGGTAATAACTATAGGCCATATCCTTCTGCTAATGGTAATGGTTATGGTAATTCTTATGGGAATTCTTACAACAATAATAGGAATGTACCCTCTGGTCTTGAAGCCATGCTTAAAGAATTTATTAGTACACAAACTGCTTTTAACAAATCTGTTGAGGAAAAGCTTGATAAAATTGATACTATCGCTTCTAGAGTTGATAGACTTGCCTCTGATGTTAATCTTTTAAAATTGAAAGTTATGCCTAATAATGATATTGATAATAAGATTACTACTACAGCAAATGCCATCCAAGTTAGAATTAATGAGAATATAAGATTAATGGCTGAACTGCGTGCTAGGTGGGATAGAGAAGAAAATGAAAAACTAGCTAAAGAGAATAATATAGCTAAAGTTTGGACTATTACCACCACTAGTAATGCTAATTCTCCACATGTTGCTGCACCTCCTACTATCAATGGTAAAATAATTGGTGTTGGCAATGTTTCTACTCCTAGTGCAAAGCGAACAAAACTGCCTGAAATTGCTAAAACTGCTGAAACTGCTTGTGATAAAACTGCTGAAATTTTTTCCAACCTTGGGAACAATGATCCCATTGCTGTAGCTCATAATGATTTAGATTTTGATGATTGCCACATCTCTGAAGTTATAAAGTTCTTACAAAAACTTGCTAAAAGTCCTAATGCTAGTGCTATAAATTTAGCCTTTACAAAACATATTACAAATGCTCTCATAAAAGCTAGAGAAGAGAAACTAAAACTTGAAACTTCTATTCCTAGAAAGTTAGAAGATGGTTGGGAGCCCATCATTAAAATGAAATTCAATGACTTTGAATGTAATGCTTTATGTGATCTTGGTGCAAGTATTTCTGTTATGCCTAAAAAGATTTATGATATGCTTGACTTGCCACCATTGAAGAATTGTTATTTGGATGTTAATCTTGCCGATAATGTTAAAAAGAAACCTTTGGGGAGGATTGATAATGTGCATATTACGGTTAACAATAACCTTGTCCCCATTGATTTTGTTGTCTTGGATATCGAATGCAATGCATCTTGTCCTATTGTATTGGGAAGACCTTTTCTTCGAACTGTTGGTGCTGTTATTGATATGAGGGAAGGTAATATTAAATATCAATTTCCTCTCAAGAAAGGTATGGAACACTTCCCTAGAAAGAGAATGAAGTTGCCTTTTGATTCTATTATTAGAACAAGCTATGATGTTGATGCTTCTACTCTCGATGTTACTTGATTTGCACTTTCTGCGCCTAGCTGAAAGGCGTTAAAGAAAAGCGCTTATGGGAGACAACCCATGTTTTTACCTACAGCAATTTTTTGTTTTATTGAGTCTTGGAAGTTGTTTACTACTGTAGCAACCTCTCCTTATCATGTTTTTGTGCCAAGTAAAGTTTCTATGTCAAAGTTGATGTTATATTTGGGATTGCTGCGCAGAAACAGCATTGCTGTCTGTCACGAATCTGGGCACAATTCTCTGTAGAAAATTCGAAAAAATCTGCCAATTTACGAGCGTGATCCTCAGATATGTACGCAACTTTCATTAGTTTTGAGTTTTTCCATTTGAGCAAGTCTGGTGCCATTTCTAAATTCGTCTTTACGGACTGTTCTGTTTTTGACAGATTCTGCCTTTTATTTCGCATTGCCTCTTTTGCTATGTTGGATTTATTTCTTTGATCCATTAATGTCCAGTAGCATTATGCAATGTCCAGAAGTGAAAATAATGATTGTGTCACCTCTGAATGAGTGAATTATTAATGATGCACTAACCCTCTAATGAGTTTGCTTGAAGTTTGGTGTGAAGGAAGTTTTCAAGGGTCAAGAGAGGAGAATGATATACTATGATCAAGAGGAGTGAAAGCTCTAAGCTTGGGGATGCCCCCGTGGTTCACCCCTGCATATTTTAAGAAGACTCAAGCGTCTAAGCTTGGGGATGCCCAAGGCATCCCCTTCTTCATCGACAACATCATCAGGTTCCTCCCCTGAAACTATATTTTTATTCAGTCACATCTTGTGTTCTTTACTTGGAGCGTCGGTTTGTTTTTGTTTTTGTTTTTGTTTGAATAAGATGGATCCTAGCATTCACTTTGTGGGAGAGAGACACGCTCCGCTGTTGCATATGGACACATGTGTCCTTAGGCTTTACTCATAATGTTCAAGGCGAAGTTTCTTCTTCGTTAAATTGTTATATGGTTGGAATTGGAAAATGCTACATGTAGTAATTCTAAAATGTCTTGGATAATGTGATACTTGGCAATTGTTGTGCTCATGTTTAAGCTCTTGCATCATATACTTTGCACCCATTAATGAAGAAATACATAGAGCTTGCTAAAATCTGATTTGCATATTTGGTTTCTCTAAGGTCTAGATAATATCTAGTATTGAGTTTTGAACAACAAGGAAGACAGTGTAGAGTCTTATAATGTTTACAATATGTCTTTTATGTGAGTTTTGCTGCACTTGTTCATCCTTGAGTTTGCTTCAAATAACCTTGCTAGCCTAAACCTTGTATCGAGAGGGAATACTTCTCATGCATCCAAAATCCTTGAGCCAATATTCATGCCATTTGTGTCCACCATACCTACCTACTACATGGTATTTCTCCGCCATTCCAAAGTAAATTGCTTGAGTGCTACCTTTAAAATTCCATCATTCACCTTTGCAATATATAGCTCATGGGACAAAATAGCCTTAAAAACTATCGTAGTATTGAATATGTACTTATGCACTTTATATTTTATTAAGTTGCTTGTTGTGCGATAACCATGCTTCTGGGGAACGCCATCAACTATTGTTGAATATCATGTGAGTTGCTATGCATGTCCGTCTTGTCTGAAGGTCTATCATTTTAGTGGTTGGAGCATGCAAAATTGTTAGAGAAGAACATTGGGCCGCTAACTAAAGCCATGAATCATGGTGGAAGTTTCAGTTTTGGACATATATCCTCAATCTCATATGAGAATAATAATCATTGCTACATGCTTATGCATTTAAGAGGAGTCCATTATCTGTTGTCCATGTTGTCCCGGTATGGATGTCTAAGTTGAGAATAATCAAAAGCGAGAAATCCGAAATGCGAGCATTCTCCTTAGACCTTTGTACAGGCGGCATGGAGGTACCCCTTTGTGACACTTGGTTGAAACATGGCATGCGAAGATCCGGTAGTCCAAGCTAAGTAGGACGAGGTGCGGGCACTATTAGTATACTATGCATGAGGCTTGCAACTTGTAAGATATAATTTACATAACTCATATGCTTTATTACTACCGTTGACAAAATTGTTTCATGTTTTCAAAATAAAAGCTCTAGCACAAATACAGCAATCGATGCTTTCCTCATTGAAGGACCATTCTTTTACTTTTATTGTTGAGTCAGTTTACCTATCTCCTTCCACCTTAAGAAGCAAACACTTGTGTGAACTGTGCATTGATTCCTACATACTTGCATATTGCACTTATTATATTACTTTATGTTGACAATATCCATGAGATATACATGTTATAAGTTGAAAGCAACCGCTGAAACTTAATCTTCCTATGTGTTGCTTCAACACCTTTACTTTGATTTATTGCTTTATGAGTTAACTCTTATGCAAGACTTATTGATGCTTGTCTTGAAGTACTATTCATGAAAAGTCTTTGTCATATGATTCACTTGTTTACTCATGTCATTACCTTTGCTTTGATCGCTGCATTCATTACATATGTTTACAAATAGTATGATCAAGATTATGATGGCATGTCACTTCAGAAATTATCTTTGTTATCGTTTTACCTGCTCGGGACGAGCAGAACTAAGCTTGGGGATGCTGATACGTCTCCAACGTATCGATAATTTCTTATGTTCCATGCTACTTTATTGATGATACCTACATGTTTTATGCACATTATATGTCATATTTATGCATTTTCTGGAACTAACCTATTAACAAGATGCCGAAGAGCCGCTGTTTTCTGCTGTTTTTGGTTTCAGAAATCCTAGTAAAGAAATATTCTCGGAATTGGACGAAACTTTCGCCCAGGGTCCTATTTTTGCACGAAGCTTCCAGAAGACCGAAGAGATAACGAAGTGGGGCCACGAGGCGCCGTAGGGTGGCGGCGCGGCCCAAGCCCTGGCCGCGCCGACCTCCCCGGGCCCCTCGTGGCCCCCGTTGACCCTCCGCCTACTTAAAGCCCGTCGCGAAACCCCCCACGAGAGCCACGATACGAAAACCTACGAGACGCCGCCGCCGAATCCCATCTCGGGGATTCGGAGATCGCCTCCGGCACCTGCCGGAGAGGGGATTCATCTCCGGAGGACTCTACACCGCCATGGTCGCCTCCGGAGTGATGAGTGAGTAGTTCACCCCTGGACCATGGGTCCATAGCAGTAGCTAGATGGTCGTCTTCTCCTTGTTGTGCTTCATTGTTGGATCTTGTGAGCTGCCTAACATGATCAAGATCATCTATCTGTAATTCTATATGTTGTGTTTGTCGGGATCCGATGGATAGAGAGTACTATGATTATGGTGATTATCAATCTATTGTTCATGTGTTGTTTATGATCTTGCATGCTCTCCGTTATTAGTAGAGGCTCTGGCCAAGTTTTTACTCTTAACTCCAAGAGGGAGTATTTATGCTCGATAGTGGGTTCATGCCTCCATTGAATCTGGGACAGTGACAGAAAGTTCTAAGGTTGTGGATGTGTTGTTGCCACTAGGGATAAAACATTGATGCTATGTCTAAGGATGTAGTTGTTGATTACATTACGCACCATACTTAATGCAATTGTCTGTTGCTTTGCAACTTAATACTGGAGGGGGTTCGGATGATAACCTGAAGGTGGACTTTTTAGGCATAGATGCAGTTGGATGGCGGTCTATGTACTTTGTCGTAATGCCCAATTAAATCTCACTATATTTATCATATCATGTATATGCATTGTTATGCCTTTCTCTATTTGTCAATTGCCCGACTGTAATTTGTTCACCCAACATGCTTTATCTTATGGGAGAGACACCTCTAGTGAACTGTGGACCCCGGTCCTATTCTTTACATAGCATACAATCTACTGCAATTGTGTTTTACTGTTTTCTTTGCAAACATCTTCCACTCGATACGTTTAATCCTTTGTTACAGCAAGCCGGTGAGATTGACAACCTCACTGTTTCGTTGGGACAAAGTACTTGGGTTGTGTTGTGCAGGTTCCGCGTTGGCGCCGGAATCCCTGGTGTTGCGCCGCATCACATTTCGCGACCATCAACCTTCAACGTGCTTCTTGGCTCCTACTGGTTCGATTAAACCTTGGTTTCATACTGAGGGAAACTTGCTTCTATACGCATCATACCTTCCACTTGGGGTTCCCAACGGACGTGTGCATCTACGCGTATCATCCCGCACCTGAGATTATCCAGCCTACAGAAGGAGGCCGTGGACCGAGTACACAGCTTTGCGTTGAAGAGGATGCACACCCGGAGATCATCAGGGGCGTCCCGGTAGTCTCAGGACCACCCAGCCCTGATGCAAAATGTTGAGCTACTTTATGATTCGTACTCTTATGTTCTGGTGCTGTAGTATGTTATGATTTGTACGCCTTTGGCGCTAGATTAAGCATTCAGTGGATGATCGCGTTGCAAAATTCGACACCCACACAATCAGTTCATCGTATGAGTAGTAGCACAATTACTTCTACAGCGATTCCTGCCAGCGCATTAGTTGGTAGCATGAAACACTTTCAGGTACTCCCCTCTGATTCATATTAATTGACTCAATTCTGTCTAGATATGGATGTATCTAGATGCATTTGTTAACTAGACTAACAAACTTGAGTCAGTTAATATGAATCCGTGTAAACCGCCCAAGTCCTCGAGCAGCTAGTTTATTGACTCTGGACTCCAAGCCTCTCGCGGCAAGCCATCGACGAAGCTTTGACCAGATCTTGGCCCGCAATTTTTTTTGTGTGGCGAATAGCAAAGCTTTGACCAGTTCCTCTCGGGATACAGCACGCCGGTGAGCTTGCACGGTTGCCATGAGCACTTTCCGGCGGAACTTCCTCTTCAGCGCCCTCAAGCCGCTGCTGCGAGACAGCACGCAGTGCCTCGAGGTGGACGGAATTCTGGATCTCAGGGCGGGTGGTCCGCATCGTCCGGGAACGATCTCCAGCGGGTTAACGAGGACATGCATGGCGGCAGGGGATTTTTTTTTTTTTTTTGGTTTGAGCTTGGGATTTGGGGTTTTTTCGGATAGGGGAGGAGGAACCGAGGAAGAGGAAGGAACAGCCGCGTGCTTGGCGCGTGGCGGTGTGCTTGAATTTCGAATTTTTGTGAAATGTTTCATTTCCCCGCTACAATTCGGGGGTTTCTTGACGCGCCAATGCGTCCCGCCGGGCAGCTTCAAGTAAATTTGGGGTGCCACACTATGGGCCCTAGTTTCAGTGAGACATGTAATGACTAGTCACATCAGTAAGTTCACTGTGTAATAAAATATGTTACCCCTCCCCTTTATGTAGCACCCCTTCTCTCCCGATCGAGTGCCGATTGCCGACGGATGCAAGCCGCTAGCTCGATCCCCTCCTTTCGCCTCCACCGTCCAGGCATCCAGCTTGGAGGGGCAAGCTGCATCTAGCCCAAGCGGATTAGGTAGGACTAGTAATGTTCTCTCCTTTCTCGAGATCGGTTCTTTTTTCCTCTCCTCGATATCTTGCGCATCTCTTTCCTATTCTGGGCGAAGGGGTGTCTTTCTGGTCACCCTCGAGCTGGGAGTGATTGATGGGGGTGGGGGGCGGGGGCTACCTTTGCTTGGATTGGGGTGTTCTTCCTTTATTTGTCGACATTTGCAACCTTTGTAGTTTCTGCTGATCCTCACTGTATCTTTTGTCAGCTTGTACAGGAAAGGTAAGACCTCGGCGGTGGGGGCAATGGAGCGTAAGGCCACCACGCATGTGGGCAGTTGGCTGAGCCTGAGCTGCGTCCCCAGCCCCGCGAAGCAGGTACTCCGTTTGCTTATCCACTCTTTACCTTTTAAGTGTCTCTCTGGTCTCTGCATCCTCAATCTGTTCCTGTTCTGGAATATGCTTAAAGTAGCACATGTCTTCAGCTGTTTGTGCGTAAAGCCTCTGTGACACCATGCTCTATATTCTCTGTATCAGGTTGGTACCTCCAGGTTCCGTGCTGAGGCTATGGGGAACGAGAATAGCGCCCCACCTGCTGCAGGAGCATGGCCCGATCTGCAGCACAAGAAGCGAAATGCCACTGCCGAGCTGGGCAGGGACCGCCCAGGGGTAATTTTTTTAACCAACTTACCATGATGTAGTCTGAATCTGATACTCCCTCAGATCCAAATTAATTGACTCAACTATCTGTAGATACGGATGTATCTAGATGTGTTTTAGCTCTAGATACTACTGCCTCCATCCCAAAGCTTTGGGCTTATATTATTTTTAGAAAGTCAAACTATACCATGTTTGACTAAGCTTTTACCAAAAATCAGTAACATGCAAAATACAAAATTAATATCATTAAATAGATAATAAAATATATTTTCCTACGGTATCTACACAGTATTATATTTGTTGATAGAATGTTCTAAAATTTTGGTCAAACTTTGCTTGTTTTGATTTCTCAAAAATAAATAAGGCTTAAGCTTTTGGATGGTGGTAGTACATTCATATCTAGACAAAGCTGAGTTAACTAGTTTTTTTGTCTGTCCATAGCTAGTGTTCACGCTGCAAAAGGCTAAGAGCATCCACTATATGCATCAGTCTATCTCATACAGTAATTCAATATCACTGCTGAGGTCTGCCTTTTGTTTTGCTATTCATATGCAGACTGAAACTTTAGGGCCTTTACTCAAAAGGAAGATCAAAACTGCGGCTGATCAGGCTGCCAGTATGTTGATGCCGCCCCCATCTTCTAAATGCCTCTACAAGCACAAGGCCACGCACCAGCTGGGTGGTGATCTTTTAATGAATATGGTATATTTTCTTAATCCACAAAACATGCCTTGATTTTTCTCTGTTTATTGTCGGTTTTTTCTATGCTTGCCAAAAGTTTACAACAACAACAACAACAACCAAGCCTTTCAGTCCCAAACAAGTTGGGGTAGGCTAGAGTTGAAACCCATAAGATCTCGAAGCCAAAAGTTTAGAAACACCAAATTCGTTTGCTTACAATCATCATACAGTAATGTTCATCTACTCCAGTTCCCCTAACCCAACATAAAATGATGTTAATTACGATTTTTAGATTAAAAGAGCACCATTAGGCGCTGTTAATTACGACTTTGAGATTAAAATGTCATTTGCAATTGTTAATTACAATTTTGAGACAATTGGTTAGTTTAACCTCGATCTCTTCTGCTCTCCATTTTTCCCAACCGAACAAAAATGTAACCATTCCATTCCTCTGAAATGGAACCATTCCATTCCATTCCACGCTGTTTCAGAACCGAACACACCCTTGCATTGTTGTGAACTGTTGTCCATACACGGCCATACCCTTCCACTTACATCTAGCACTATATGCATCAGTCTGTCTCAGAGTCATTCAATATCACTGCTGAGATCTGTTCCCATTCTTATGCAGGCTGAAACTGCTGCGCCTTTACTCAAGTGGATGCAAAATGAGGCTAATGAGGCTGCTGTGAGGACGATGGTGCCGGCACCATCTTCCGAAAACCTCTACAAGCACGAGGCCATGGGCCAGCTGGGTGGTGACCTTTTAATGAATCTGGTATATTTTCTTAATCCACATACATGATTTCATTATTATCTGTTTAATTACTGTTGGCTTTGTCTAATGCTTACCAAAAGTTCAGAAACACTGCGTTTGCTTACAATCATCATACACTAATTTTTCACTTTTCAGTCTGTCTCATCCAGTATATAAACTGTTGATTTCCATTGGCTTCTTTTGTAATCATTTGCATTGTTGTCAACTGTTCTCTATGCACAACCCTATTCTTCCACTTACACCCCGCACTATTTGCATCAGTCTATCTCATAGATTTATTAAATATCAATGATGAGTTCTGTTGCTATTCATATGCAGGATGAAACTTCTGTTCCTCTACTCAAATGGATAAAAAATGATCCTGATGAGGCTGCTGTGAAGACGATGGTGCTGCCACCATCTTCTGAAAACCTCCTCAAGCACAAGGCCACGGGCCAGCTGGGTGGTACCCTTTTCAGTAAGCAGGTATATTTTCTTAATCCTCATACATGATTTGATTTTTGTCTGTTTATTGCCGGCTTTGTCTAATGCTTACCAATAGTTCAGAAACACACACACCTATTCTTCCACTTACATCCAGCACTATATGCATCAGTGTCTCATAGATTCATTTTATATATCACTGCTGATGTCTGTTGCTCTTCAATTTTTATATGCAGACTGAAACTGCTAAGCCTTCATTGGTCAAAAGGATTGCAACTGCTGCTGATGAGGCATCTGCAGAGGCTGCCACCAAGTTACTGTCAGCCCCACCTTCTGGATGCTTATATAAGCTCAAGTCCAAGGATCAGCCGGGCCGTAACCATCCAAGGGTTCGGGTATATTTTCTTAAGCCACATATACATGCCATGATTTATGTCTGATATTATCACCGGCTCTGTCTAATGCTTTTTGGAATTCGGAAACACCAAATTAGCATGCTTATATTCATCATACACTAATTTTTCACTGTTCAGTTTGTAACATAGTGTTATGCACTTGCTTGTCAACATTTGCATTGCTCTGAACTATGCACTTTACACAACCTAATTCTTCCACTTACGTTCAGCGCTACGCACCAGTAGTACCTCCCATGTTTCCTTCACCATCCCGATGCCGAGCTTGCGGGAATATGGCGGGCCCATGTACATACCCCGCATATAACACCTCCTATGGCTCTATCTACCTTTCTAGTAGCTCCTTCACAGAGTTACAGGTATGTATTCTCAGTGGTTTAGCATGAATTGGCATATAGTAAAGTCTTGTTTTTAGTCTTCCTGCTTCTTACATTTGTATCAATTTTCACATGCAGACTGTACCTTGTGAACTTCGTCCAATGATTAACCAGATGTGTCCGCATGAAGGATCTTTCACTATGCATGGCAATGGCAAATTGATGAACACCTACACGGTCTATGAGGTGTATGTCTACAAGACGCAGGCCATCACATATTTGTATGGACATGATTGGAGAAAGTTTGCTTTTGACTACGGTCTGAAGAAGGGCGACGAGCTGAGGATCAGAAACTCAAACGGGCAGATATACGTAACTGCTTACAGAGTTGGAGACACTTCCAAATATATAATATGTAACTTTTTTCTACTCATATCTTTTGATAACTGCATTCTGAGCAGTTGTTCTAAACCATTCCCTCTGTTCTAGCTTGCTGGGTTTAACATGATCAAAGCTGCAGATCCCCTGATGGAACAGGAGCGGATGTCACAAAGGGCAACCACACCAGCACCGGCACCGGCTTCCCACTCTCCTGCATCAGCACCGGTTCCTGTACCAGCTCCGTTTACTGCATCTACCCAGCAGTCCCCTACATCAGCATTGGTTCCTGTAGAGGCCCCATATACTACACATGCCCAGCAGGCTCCTGCATCAGCACTGGTTCCTCTAGCTGCACCGTTTACTGCACCTGCCCAACAGTCTCCTGCATCAGCACCGGTTCCTCTAGAGGCACCGTTTACTGCACCTGCCCAGCAGTCTCCTGCATCAGCACCAGCTCGTGTACCAGCCCAGGCTCATGCACCTGCCCCAGCCAGATCACCGAGGTCTCAGCTCATTGCTGTGGCCACCCGTGTGGTGACCAGGACGCATCTGAAGGCTATGTTCGTGAGTATATGACAGCATAACTGCTCTTATCTTGATGTCTTCTCTGCTCAAAGTCTCACATGGTTCAGTGCATTGGTGCCATTGACTAATTTTTGGTGGTATCTCTTGCTTTGAATCAGAAATTGCCTAAAAGTATCTCCAAGGATCTCAATGCTGGCCGAAGGGGCAAGATATCCCTCGTCATGGAGAGTGAAGGTCTCACCGTGGAGGGACGGTACTCTGTCAGTCCCACAGATGGCCGCTTGGCTGTTACTTCCAGGTGGAAAAAGTTCATTGACGGTGCCAAACTTCGCATTGGATCAAAGTTGAAGGTCAAGATCTTTCGATGCCGCTGTGACATGCTGGTCATAAAGTTCGCGGTTGTCTAGTTCTGTTGTCCCATGAGCCCTTAGCAAATGCATTTGTAGTTATACTTATATAAGGTTATCTTATCTGAACTGCTAATTAATTGTATGGGTGGTAAAACTCTGGCAAGCTTTTGCTCTTAGCAAGTATGTATGTATGATCAGCTATTATGATAACTAATGTTTGTGTTCATCTTAATTTGCATTTCCGTTTTAGAAAAAAACTTAATTTCTATTTTGGCTGACCTGTTAGAGAACTATCAGATTGAACCCACAACATGATTCATATAGATTCATTACACCGAGCCACATGTCTTGACCTTGCGATACACTACTTCCATTAATTAGTGCAAGAAGGCTTACCTGAGCTGCCTGAACCATGGCAGATTCGAATCCACCTTATCTATCTAGAAATACAACCTTTGCAGAAAGAGGATTTGCAGTATGGGGAGGCTGACATTGGGGACCCATGAGCCAGCAGCGTCGTCAACGTTTTAAAGGTGGCAGGAGATCGAAAGAAAAAATAAGCCAAAAATCAGTTGGTAAACAAATTCAAGAAAAGAAACATTTACCTTTCTGAGAGGATGACATGCGGGACCCATGAGGCAGCAGCATCCTCAACTATTTCAAGGCGGCAGGGGATCAAAATAAAAAAGGAAATAGCCAGAAATTAATTAGGGTCAAAAATAAATCCATCAAAGGAAACTTTTATTGTTCATAGAGGATGACATGTGGGACCGACTTGCCAGCTGCGTCGTCATCGTTTCAAAGGGGGCAGGGGATCAAAAGAAAAAGACAAATAGCCAGAAATTAGGGGAAAAAATAAATCCAACAAAGAAAACTTTTATTGTTCATAGAGGATGACATGCGGGACCCATGAGCCAGCAGCTTCCTCAACGTTTCAAAGTCGGCATGAGATTGAAAGAAAAAGTCAAGTGACATAATATCAGGAGCCAAAAATAATCCAAGAAAAGAAACTTTATTGTACATAGAGGATGACATGCGGGTCCCATTTTGTAGCAGCGGTCTCAACGCTTCCAAGGCGGCACAGGACCGAAAGAAAAATGAAGTAGCCAGAAATCAGGGTGTGAAAAAAATCCAAGAAAAGAAAGATTTCAATTGGGCTGTATCTGGACATCTGGGCCTTCGAACTATCCTGCTGGGCCTTTTGACTCGTACAATTTCAGCCCACTCCAAAACAGGAAAGGTCGGATTTTTCTAAAAAAACAGGAAAGTCCTATGCTTCGCAAAAACAAAAAACAAGGAGATTCAACATATAAGTTTGTTTATGTAGATATAAAGATTTAATTTATCCGTTTGCAATAGCTCAGAGCGAAATACAACGTTTATTGTCTGCAAAATAAAATATCACATGTTTCTTGTACGGGGAGGCTGACATCGGGGACCCATGAGCCAGCAATGAGTCAACGTTTCAAAGGCGGCAGGGGATCGAAAATAAAAAAGCCAAAAATCAGTTGGTAAAAAAATACAAGAAAAGAAAACATTTATCGTTCGAGAGGATGACATGCGGGACCCATGAGGCAGCAGCATCCTCAACGTTTCAAAGTCGGCATGAGATCGAAAGAAAAAAGGCAAGTGACATAATATCAGGAGCCAAAAATAATCCAAGAAACGAAACTTTATTGTACATAGAGGATGACATGCGGGTCCCATTTTGTAGCACGGTCTCAATGTTTCCAAGGCGCACAGGACCAAAATAAAAATGAGGCAGCAGCATTCTCAACAATTCCAAGGCGGCGGGGATCAAAAGAAAAATAAAGGAAATAGCCAGAAATTAATTAGGGGTCAAAAATAAATCCACCAAAGGAAACTTTTATTGTTCATAGAGGATGACATGAGACCGACCTGCCAACAGCGTCCTCATCGTTTCAACCAGGGGATCAAAATAAAAAGGCAAATAGCTAGAAATTAGGGGTAAAAATAACTCCAAGAAAGGAAACTTTTATTGTTCGAGAGGATGACATGCGGGACCCATGAGCCAGCCTTACTCAACGTTTCAAAGGCGGCATGAGATCGAAAGAAAAAGGCAAGTGACCAAATATCAGGAGCCAAAAATAATCCAAGATTTATTGTACATAGAGGATGACATGTGGGTCCCATTTTGCAGCAGCGGTCTCAATGTTTGTAATGCGGCTTGAGATCAAAAGAAAAAGAAAGTAGCTAGTAATTAGGGGGTGAAAAAATCCAAGAAAAGAAAGTTGATGGACATAGAGGATGACATGCGGGTCCCTTGAACCAACATCTTACTCAACGTTTCAAAGGGGGCATGGGATCAAAAGAAAAAGGCAAGCCAAAAATCAGAGGGTGAAAAAAATCCAACAAAGGAAACTTTTATAGCACACAGAGGATGACATGCGGGTCCCATGAGCCAGCAGGTACCTCAACGTTTCAAACGTGGCATGAGATCGAAAGAAAAAGGCAAGTGACCAAATATGAGGTGCCAAAAAAACTCCAAGAAAAGAAAGTTGATTGCTCATAGAGGATGACATGCGGGTCCCATTTAGCAGCAGCGGTCTCACCGTTTGAGAGGCGGCAGGGGATCGAAAGAAAAAGTCAAGTGACCAAATATGAGGTGCCAAAAATAATCCAAAAAATGAAAGTTTTATAGTACATAGAGGATGACATGCGGGTCCCATTTAGCAGCAGCGGTATCACTGTTTGAGAGGCAGCAGGGGATCGAAAGAAAAAGTCAAGTTACCAAATATGAGGTGCCAAAAAAATCCAAGAAAAGAAAGTTTTATAGTACATAGTGGATGACATGCGGGTCCCATTTAGCAGCAGCGGTATCACTGTTTGAGAGGCAGCAGGGGATCGAAAGAAAAAGTCAAGTGACCAAATATGAGGTGCCAAAAAAAAATCCAAGAAAAGAAAGTTTTATAGTACATAGAGGATGACATGCGGGTCCCATTTAGCAGCAGCGGTATCACCGTTTGAGAGGCAGCAGGGGATCGAAAGAAAAAGTCAAGTGACCAAATATGAGGTGCCAAAAAAAATCCAAGAAAAGAAAGTTTTATAGTACATAGAGGATGACATGCGGGTCCCATTTAGCAGCAGCGATATCACCGTTTGAGAGGCGGCAGGGGATCGAAAGAAAAAGGTAAGTGACCAAATATGAGGTGCCAAAAATAATTCAAGAAAAGAAAGTTTTATAGTACATAGAGGATGACATGCGGGTCCCTTAGCAGCAGCGGTATCACCGTTTGAGAGGCGGCAGGGGATCGAAAGAAAAAGGCAAGTGACCAAATTTGAGGTGCCAAAAAAAACTCCAAGAAAAGAAAGTTGATTGCACATAGAGGATGACATGCGGGTCCCATTTAGCAGCAGCGGTCTCAACGTTTCCAAGGCGGCAAGGGATCAAAAGAAAAAGGAAGTAGCCAGAAATCAGGGGGTCAAAAAATCCAAGAATAGAAAGAATTTTGGTTCATAGAGGATGACATGCGGGACCCATGATCCTGCATCGTAAACGGCTCGATCGGAGAACGTTGAACGAGATGGCGCGATCTAGAAAAAAACAATGCCAGAGAGGCTGCCATCTGGGCCCTACATCCCTCGGCGGTGCGGATTTGCGTTGACTCGGCCGGCGAACCCGAGATTTCGAGATGCACCACGTCCCGGGCCACCATACGCGACGTTTTGGCCGCTTTCGTCGGGCTAGGTGGCCTCAAAAACGAAAAAAAAAGTTTTGACATGAACCACGGAGGGACCAAAAATCGTCGGCCATGGTACACCAGCAACCACAGCGCGACTTCAACTTCGTCGGCCATGGCAACTTTTCTTGTAGTGTTTGCTTCTTAAGGTGGAGGGAGATAGGTAAACTGACTCAACAATAAAAGTAAAAGAATGTTCCTTCAAAGAGGAAAGCATCGATTGTTGTATTTGTGCTAGAGCTTTTATTTTGAAAACATGAAACAATTTTGTCAACGGTAGTAATAAAGCATATGAGTTATGTAAATTATATCTTACAAGTTGCAAGCCTCATGCATAGTATACTAATAGTGCCCGCACCTTGTCCTACTTAGCTTGGACTACCGGATCTTTGCATGCCATGTTTCAACCAAGTGTCACAAAGGGGTACCTCCATGCCGCCTGTACAAAGGTCTAAGGAGAAAGCTCGCATTTTGGATTTCTCGCTTTTGATTATTCTCAACTTAGACATCCATACCGGGACAACATGGACAACAGATAATGGACTCCTCTTAAATGCATAAGCATGTAGCAACAATTATTATTCTCATATGAGATTGAGGATATATGTCCAAAACTGAAACTTCAACCATGATTCGTGGCTTTAGTTAGCGGCCCAATGTTCTTCTCTAACAATTTGCATGCTCCAATCATTAAGGTGATAGATCCTTCAGACAAGACGGACATGCATAGCAACTCACATGATATTCAACAATAGTTGATGGCGTTCCCCAGAAGCATGGTTATCGCACAACAAGCAACTTAATAAAAGATAAAGTGCATAAGTACATATTCAATACTACGATAGTTTTTAAGGCTATTTTGTCCCATGAGCTATATATTGCAAAGGTGAATGATGGAATTTTAAAGGTAGCACTCAAGCAATTTACTTTGGAATGGCGGAGAAATACCATGTAGTAGGTAGATATGGTGGACACAAATGGCATAGTAGTTGGCTCAAGGATTTTGGATGCATGAGAAGTATTCCCTCTCGATACAAGGTTTAGGCTAGCAAGGTTATTTGAAGCAAACTCAAGGATGAACCGGTGCAGCAAAACTTACATAAAAGACATATTGTAAACATTATAAGACTCTACACCGTCTTCCTTGTTGTTCAAAACTCAATACTAGATATTATCTAGACCTTAGAGAGACCAAATATGCAAATCAAATTTTAGCAAGCTCTATGTATTTCTTCACTAATGGGTGCAAAGCATATGATGCAAGAGCTTAAACATGAGCACAACAATTGCCAAGTATCACATTATCCAAGACATTTTAGAATTACTACATGTAGCATTTTCCAATTCCAATCATATAACAATTTAACAAAGAAGAAACTTCGCCTTGAACATTATGAGTAAAGCCTAAGGACATATTTGTCCATATGCAACAGCGGAGCGTGTCTCTCTCCCACAAAGTGAATGCTAGGATCCATTTTATTCAAACAAAAACAAAAACAAAAACAAACCGACGCTCCAAGTAAAGAACACAAGATGTGATTGAATAAAAATATAGTTTCACAGAGGAACCTGATGATGTTGTCGATGAAGAAGGGGATGCCTTGGGCATCCCCAAGCTTAGACGCTTGAGTCTTCTTAAAATATGCAGGGGTGAACCACGGGGGCATCCCCAAGCTTAGAGCTTTCACTCCTCTTGATCATAGTATATCATACTCCTCTCTTGACCCTTGAAAACTTCCTTCACACCAAACTTCAAGCAAACTCATTAGAGGGTTAGTGCACAATTAATAATTCACATGTTCAGAGGTGGCACAATCATTCTTTACACTTCTGAACATTGCATAAAGCTACTGGACATTAATGGATCAAAGAAATGAATCCAACATAGCAAAAGAGGCAATGCGAAATAAAAGGCAGAATCTGTCAAAAACAGAACAGTCCGTAAAGACGAATTTTAAGATGGCACCAGACTTGCTCAAATGGAAAAACTCAAAACTAATGAAAGTTGCGTACATATCTGAGGATCACGCTCGTAAATTGGCAGATTTTTTCGAATTTTCTACAGAGACCTGTGCCCAGATTCGTGACAGACAGCAATGCTGTTTCTGCGCAGCGATCCCAAATATAACATCAACTTTAACATAGAAACTTTACTTGGCACAAAAACATGATAAGGAGAGGTTGATACAGTAGTAAACAACTTCCAAGACTCAACAAAACAAAAAATTGCTGTAGTAAAAACATGGGTTGTCTCCCATAAGCGCTTTTCTTTAACGCCTTTCAGCTAGGCGCAGAAAGTGCAAATCAAGTAACATCGAGAGTAGAAGCATCAACATCATAACTTGTTCTAATAATAGAATCAAAAGGCAACTTCATTCTCTTTATAGGGAAGTGTTCCATACCTTTCTTGAGAGGAAATTGATATTTAATATTACCTTCCCTCATATCAATAACAGCACCAACGGTTCGAAGAAAAGGTCTTCCCAACACAATAGGACAAGATGCATTGCATTCGATATCCAAGACAACAAAATCAACGGGGACAAGGTTATTGTTAACCGTAATGCGCACATTATCAATCCTCCCCAAAGGTTTCTTTTTAACATTATTGGCAAGATTAACATCCAAATAACAATTCTTCAATGGTGGCAAGTCAAGCATATCATAAATCTTTTTAGGCATAACAGAAATACTTGCACCAAGATCACATAAAGCATTACATTCAAAGTCATTGAATTTCATTTTAATGATGGGCTCCCAACCATCTTCTAACTTTCTAGGAATAGAAGTTTCAAGTTTTAGTTTCTCTTCTCTAGCTTTTATGAGAGCATTTGTAATATGTTTTGTAAATGCTAAATTTATAGCACTAGCATTGGGACTTCTAGCAAGTTTTTGTAAGAACTTTATAACTTCAGAGATGTGACAATCATCAAAATCTAAATCATTATGAGCTACAGCAATGGGATCATTGTTCCCAAGGTTGGAAAAAATTTCAGCAGTTTTATCACAAGCAGTTTCAGCAGTTTTAGCAATTTCAGGCAGTTTTGTTCGCTTTGCACTAGGAGTAGAAACATTGCCAACACCAATTATTTTACCATTGATAGTAGGAGGTGCAGCAACATGTGAATCATTATCATTACTAATGGTGGTAATAGTCCAAACTTTAGCTACATTATTCTCTTTAGCTAGTTTTTTATTTTCTTCTCTATCCCACCTAGCACGCAATTCAGCCATTAATCTTATATTCTCATTAATTCTAACTTGGATGGCATTTGCTGTAGTAGTAATCTTATTATCAATATCATTATTAGGCATAACTTTAAATTTTAAAAGATTAACATCAGAGGCAAGTCTATCAACTCTAGAAGCAATAATATCAATTTTATCAAGCTTTTCCTCAACAGATTTGTTAAAAGCAGTTTGTGTACTAATAAATTCTTTAAGCATGGCTTCAAGACCAGAGGGTACACTCCTATTATTGTTGTAAGAATTCCCATAAGAATTACCATAACCATTACCATTAGCAGAAGGATATGGCCTATAGTTATTACCAGAGTTGTTCCTATAAGCATTGTTGTTGAAATTATTATTTTTAATGAAATTCACATCAACATTTTCTTCTTGAGCAACCAATGAAGCTAAAGAACATTATTTGGATCAACATTAGATCTACCATTCACAAGCATAGACATAATCACATCAATCTTATCACTCAAGGAAGAGGTTTCTTCAACAGAATTTACCTTCTTACCTCTTTCCGTGTGCCATTCAGAGTAATTTATCATCATATCATCAAGAAGTTTTGTAGCCCCCCAAAGTGATGGACATAAAGGTACCTCCAGCAGCTGAATCCAATAAATTCCGCGAAGAAAAATTTAGTCCTGCATAGAAGGTTTGGATGATCATCCAAGTAGTCAGTCCATGGGTTGGGCAATTCTTTACCAAAGTTTTCATTCTCTCCCATGCTTGAGCAACATGTTCAGTATCTAATTGCTTAAAATTCATTATGCTACTTCTCAAAGATATAATTTTAGCGGGAGGATAATATCTACCAATAAAAGCATCCTTGCATTTAGTCCATGAATTAATACTATTCTTAGGCAAAGATAGCAACCAATCTTTAGCTCTTCCTCTTAATGAGAAAGGAAACACTTTCAATTTAATAATATCACCATCTACATCCTTATACTTTTGCATTTCACATAGTTCAACAAAATTATTAAGATGGGCAGCAGCATCATCAGAACTAACACCAGAAAATTGATCTCTCATAACCAGGTTCAGTAAAGCAGGTTTAATTTCAAAGAATTCTGCTGTAGTAGCAGGTGGAGCAATAGGTGTGCATAGGAAATCATTATTATTTGCATTTGTGAAGTCACACAACTTAGTATTTTCAGGGGTATTCATTTTAGCAACGGTAAATAAAACAAACTAGATAAAGTAAATGCAAGTAACTAATTTTTGTGTGTTTTTGATATAGAGAGCAAGACAAAAAATAAAGCAACTAATTTTTTTGTGTTTTGTTTAGGTGCAGCAAACAAAGTAGTAAATAAAATAAAGCAAGACAAAAACAAAGTAAAGAGATTGAGAAGTGGAGACTCCCCTTGCAGCGTGTCTTGATCTCCCCGGCAACGGCGCCAGAAAAAGAGCTTGATGGCGTGTAACTCACACGTTCGTTGGGAACCCCAAGAGGAAGGTATGATGCGCACAGTAGCAAGTTTTCCCTCAGAAAGAAACCAAGGTTTAATCGAACCAGGAGGAGCCAAGAAGCACGTTGAAGGTTGATGGTGGCGAAATGTGATGCGGCGCAACAACAGGGATTCCGGCGCCAACGTGGAATCTGCACAACAAAACCAAAGTACTTTGCCCCAACGAAACAATGAGGTTGTCAATCTCACCGGCTTGCTGTAACAAAGGATTAAGCGTATCGAGTGGAAGATGATTGTTTGCAAGAAAACAGTAAAACAAGTATTGCAGTAGATTGTTTGCGATGTAAAGAATAGGACCGGGGTCCACAGTTCACTAGAGGTGTCTCTCCCATAAGATAAAACCATGTTGGGTGAACAAATTACAGTCGGGCAATTGACAAATAGAGAAGGGCATAACAATGCATGTACATGATATGATAAATATAGTGAGATTTAATCCGGCATTACGACAAAGTACATAGACCGCCATCCAATGCATCTATGCCTAAAAAGTCCACCTTCAGGTTATCATCCGAACCCCATTCGTATTAAGTTGCAAAGCAACAGACAATTGCATTAAGTATGGTGCGTAATGTAATCGACAACTACATCGTTAGACATAGAATCAATGTTTTATCCCTAGTGGCAACAGACACATCACAACCTTAGAACTTTCTGTCACTGTCCCAGTGTCAATGAAGGCATGAACCCACTATCGAGCATAAATACTCCCTCTTGGAGTTAAGAGTAAAACTTGGCCAGAGCCTCTACTAATAACGGAGAGCATGCAAGATCATAAACAACACATAAACAATAGATTGATAATCACCATAACATAGTATTCTCTATCCATCGGATCCCGACAAACACAACATATAGTATTACAGATAGATGATCTTGATCATGTTAGGCAGCTCACAAGATCCAACAATGAAGCACAATTAGGAGAAGACGACCATCTAGCTACTGCTATGGACCCATAGTCCAGGGGTGAACTACTCACTCATCACTCCGGAGGCGATCATGGCGATGAAGAGTCCTCCGGGAGATGAATCCCCTCCGGCGGGTGCCGGAGGCGATCTCCTGAATCCCCCGAGATGGGACGCGGCGGCGGCGTCTCCGGAAGGTTTTCCGTATCGTGGCTCTCGACTGGGGTTTCGCGACGGAGGCTTTAAGTAGGCGAAAGGGCAACGGGGGGGCCACACGAGGGCCCCACACCATAGGTCGGCGCGCCAGGGGGCCGCGCCGCCTACTGTGACGGCCCTCGTGGCCCCACTTCCTTCCCTCTTCGGTCTTCTGGAAGCTCCGTGCAAAAATAGGACCCGGGCGTTGATTTCGTCCAATTCCGAGAATATTTCCTTACTAGGATTTTGAAACCAAAACAGCAGAAAACAGCAACGGCTCTTCGGCATCTTGTTAATAGGTTAGTTCCAGAAAATGCATAAATATGACATATAATGTGCATAAAACATGTAGGTATCATCAATAAAGTAGCATGGAACATAAGAAATTATCGATACGTCGGAGACGTATCAAGCAGCAGCGTGGTTCAAGATTTTCTTCCAAGGCTTGAGCAACCCCCTGTTCTTCCCTTACACCGAATCGGAAAACTTTGAGAATCCAGTCTCCTTCCGGTTAGACAACTTTGCCGATGACGCTAGCACCCGGCACTTGTTCTCTATCATGATCCGCCCTTGTTTTCTCCCAGTCGGCATGAGTACCTCTAACCGGATCATCAAGCCCGGCTACGAGTCTTACCAACCGGTGGTAGTAGCTCGGAAACTTGGTCTCGGGCAAGTGCCCCCACACTTCTTTCTTCACCACCTGACAGCAAGCAGAGCTGAACTGCCTGACATCCTTACTGGCCAAAGGTGCTACACCTTTTTTGACGCTCTGGCAATCCCAATCCCCCACAACCTCTGCTTCACCACCACTACCGATGGTTTCGAGACTTGGTGGACCATGTGGAAGACCCATGTCTTCAGAAGAGCTCTCGGACCGTCGCTGAAGCAGCTTGATGCCGAATATGACATTCCTACGCATCAGGTACCATTGCATATAAATTTCTTGCGACCGTTCATAATGGTTGTCTGAAAACCTGGCTTTATCTCTTGGCAGGAACAAGATGGCCCAGAGCCCATGCAAACCGACGGTTCTCCCTTCACATTCCTTCCCCCAGCCCCGGTGGTGCTCTTCTGCCGAAGCTCGCCACCCCTGAAGCAAGTTATAATGCAGGGCCAGCCGATTTCACCAAAATCGGCTTCCAAGAGTAAAGCATCCTCGGGGCCGGTTGCCCCCCGAGCCTCCACTCAAGCGAGGAAGGCGGTGAGGAAAGTAGCTGCCAGGAAGACCCTGAAGCGCAAAGCTCCTGTCCAAGAAAAATTGCACGTAAGCCAACCCGTGCCTTGATTACATTTATCCATCCTCCCAGTCCTTCGCAACATGCTTATACTTCTTTTCACAGACTTCCACCGAAGAGAACTCCAGCGAGGATGCCCAGTCTAGACAAAGGGACACGAACCCGGGCAATTCCGAGAGATCTACCACACAGAGCCAGACGGACTCGCCCACGTCGGTTTCTAGGCAAAGGTCCACTCCCGAACCTGCTGCCACCCCAGCTCCGACCAAAACAGGGTCACGCGTGAAACGTCGCTGTGTCAAAAGGGCTCGCAAAGACTCACAAGTTTCCTCGCCAAGCCAGGAGGTTTCAAATGTAATTACCTCACCAGTCCATGCCTCATGTCATCCCATTGCTACTTGGGTCGACTCACCATCTCCTTTGCAGACTAATGAGACTTCTAGCGGGGACGTTGAAGAGGTATTGATGCCATCTGCCACACTAGATCTGGCTGCTTCGACGGGAGTGGCTGACCAAGTGGCTAACCTAGCCAAGCTTCCGGAAAAGCCGATTGTCACACCATCGGCTGCTCCTCTTACTTTGGGAGAGGTACACTCCACTCCCTTGTCTCTACCTTTTCCTGTGTTGTATACTCATACCGCTCTTGTTCGTCTGTCAGGGATGTGATCTTTCAAGCTTGATGACATTCGATCCTGAATCCATCGAGCCAGCTACTTCCAAGGCAGGTGAAGAGCCAAGCCCTGGCACAGTCCATGGTCCGCTCCAGCGTCTCAAGACTTTGTTATCCTCCTCAGTTGAGACCCTGGTTGAAAACCCCGAGGCGTCACGGGCATCCTTGAAGAAATCCAGTCCCATCTCCCCGTGACACTACAGGTGAAGCTCGGCCAGCCGTGACCCTGTCGGCCTTCAGGTCAAGAGTGCAGTCGGCGCGTCAAAGAATTATCCTTCGTCATGCCCAGCTCCCAATGAGAGCCGATATCACAGAGAAGTGTCGACGGCTCAATGAGAAAAAGGTTGCTCTGGACGCCAAGACTGACACTTCTGCCAATAGCGCTGAACTCGAGACCCTGCGAAAGGAACTGGAGAACCTTGAAGAGAGAGTTAGGATGACCAAGCGACTTATCCAAGAGAAGGAAACCCTCATTGCCCGCTCTCGAGAGGAAGCGCAAGGCCTCACAGCCGATCTGAAAACTGATCTGGCTGAAATTCGTGCCCTGAGCAGTCAGCTGGTGACAGGCAAAGACGAGGACGACGAGGCTGAGATTGCCGAAGTGGATCGTATCCGTGCTGACGCCCTTCACGCTCTTGACGAATTTCTTCAGAAGAACCTCTCTGTGTAGACTAATAAATGTTGTACTGAACTTGTACCTTGTTGTACTTCTTGAGTCGATGGCTAAGCATCGGCTGTGCCGAATTTTTTTGTATTTTCGATTTTTAGCCGATCGACTTCATGAATCGGCTTCCCCTGGGTACATACTTTGTGGCCTTGTACCTTCTCCTCCGTGAGCGTATGCCCCCCGAGCCGAATCCTTCAAGTGATTGGAGATATCGGCTTTTCAGCCAATTCAAGTTAGTCTTAACACGCACCGTTCTAAAAAGCACATAGGTGGACACGGGTGGTGGTGTAATTTTAGCCGATTGCTGGAATCGGCTCTCCTTGCGGTCGACTATTTACAGATTGTTGAGATTTCGAAAATCTATGGCAACGCGCCATCGGCCATCCTTCTTCTCCACAGGTATTACATTGGAAATCCATTCAGCGTACCTGCATGGCCTGATGAACCCGGCGTCCAACAACTTCTTGATCTCCTTCTTGACTTCCTCAATCTCTTCTAGCTCGTCAGCTGATGTAAACCCATACCCCAGCTTTCCGTCGCCTGCTAAATCCATGTCGCGCACCGGCAGAAGGCATGTTGAGGTTGGCTTTAGCCGATCGCTAGAATCGGCCTCCTTTTCCATCGTAAAGCTTACTGAGGATTCACCACTTTTCATCGTTTGGGGCCGATCGTGTGGATCGGCCTCCTCTTCACCTTTGCCGCGGGAGCGACTGCTCTCTTATCCTCGTCATGGCGATCTGCAAGCCCTGCCATATTGATATCAAACGAGAAACCTGGCTCGCGTCCTATGCAGTGGCTGAGATCGACCATGTTGACTTCCGGAAACGGCTGCGTGTCAACTCTCATGGCAAACTGACCGAGAGTAATCGGCCTTGTTCTATTGCCATCTGAATCTGTCCGCGGACTTTGCAGTCGTTGGTGGTATGGGTGAATGTGTGATGCCATTTGCAGTATGGCCTGCCGTTCATCTCTTGTGGCGTGGGGATTTTGTGGCCTTCGGGTAACTTCAGCTGTTTCTCCTTCAGCAGCAAATCAAAAATTTGCCCCGTTTTGCTCAAATCGAAGTCGAACCCCTTCACAGGCCCTGGTTGCTTCACCCACTTGCAGGACACAGGTTTTGCCCCCGAGTCCACTCAGCTACAGCGACCTCCCGATCTCCTGCAGAATCTTCATCTTCGTCTGTCTCGATCAGGGCGACTCGCTTGTACTTGTCTTGGTACAATTCTCGGATGGCGCTGTTCATATGTCAACTTCTTGAACCATGTGCGCCTGAATTGTACTCGCTCGGAAGGTCACATCTCTCGAGCGGCGCGATAATCCTGCTACCGCCAGCTCGACGCTTCCTTCTCGATAGGCGAACCGAATAACATCGGTTCCTGACGGTCCCGAACCTCTGGATGTACTCGATACCGTCTCTCCTCGTCTCTCGCCGAACTTGGGTCAGATCGGCAAGGCTAGCTTCCGTAGTTTCCGAATGGTATTGTACATGGAACTGCTCTTCCAGCTGCTTCCACGTCCGAACCGAGTCTGGTAGCAACGAGGTGTACCACCCAAAGGCTGGACCCGTAAGAGACTGCGAGAAGAGCCTCACACGTAGCTCGTCTGAAGCTGAGACCATGCCCAACTGCGCCAAGTATCGGCTCACGTGCTCGATCGAGCTGGTTCCTTCTGATCCACTAAATTTGGTGAAGTCAGGGAGCCGATACTTAGGTGGCAGTGGGATCAGGTCGTAGTCGTTGGGATACGGCTTGGAATAGCCGATCATTCTCTTCTTCGGCAGGATGCCGAACTGGTCTCTCATGATTGCGGTGATCTCATCCACCGTAGGAGCTGCAGAAGTTGATCGTTCATGACTTGTACCGGTGGCATATTTAGTTAGCCACGCTCGTTTCTCAGATCTGCTCCAGAACCGCTTCCTGTTCCAGCGACTTCTGCCGTGTCGTCCTTCCTGCTGTAACGGGTCATCCAGCTTGTTGCATCCGGCACGTATGTGCACACGTATCCATGTGGAATTTCCTTGGGCGGCTCATACAGGAATTGGTAGTCGCCCGGATCACCTCCAACCTTGTAGACGACGTACGCCGGTGAACCTTGTTGCTGTGGAGCTGCAAACGTGTGTTGCAGTGGTGGCCTTGTGTAGAGCGGTACCTCCCCTTGGTGAGTTCCTAGAGCAGGACCTGACGGAGAGTACTTGTGCTTCGTGACTTCTTGCACCACATTGAGCGCGACACGCTCCAGAGTATTCACAGGCTCTCAGCATGCCGATGAAGAGAGTGAGCAACGGCATAGTTGACTTCCTGTCAGGGCTCTGGTACGTTCGTCCGAAGGGAGGGATAGATCTAGTCCATCTAGCGCGCCTTCGGGTTGGAACCCTTTGAACTTGATCCCGTGCGAACGGGTTTTCTCAAAAGCGCCGATGAGATCGGCTTCCAAGATGGCCTTGAGCTCATCATATCTCTTCTTATGCTCAGGAGGCAGATCTTCATACTTGACTGGTTCCGCCGCCTGAGACGCAGATGACGACATGATTGCTGCGGAAGATTGTCCCGATGTCCCACCGAGCGTGCCAGAATGTGTTGTCTGCCAAAACCCACCGGCGAGCAGTGGTTAAGCAACACGAAGAGCCGGGAGGCTTCCAAGGCAGCGGGCCCTGGTCCCTCGACGTCGTCCCGCAAATGCTCCGGCACACGACCTGGCGGCCGCAAGGGCGTGCCACCTGACCTATACCTGGCCAGGAAGGTGTTGGATTGCTTCGATTAGTTCCCTGCATGGCAGACACGTAAACATTAAATACGAGCCCTATCGGCTCTCAGGTTGCCCTGTGGATCGGCTCAAAGAGCCGATCGCCCCATGGTTCATGTTGGATTTTCGATGACATGGGGATCCTGCTTGATCACAACAAAGCTAAACCAATCTACGACAGTTTAGGGTTTTCACCGTATGATCGGAACATCCTACACGTAGTTGAGCCTAATAGACACGAAAGATAATGGAAAGCTAACCCTAAAAGAGGCCTAAAAACCAACATTAAGTTAATTCCCGGAACATCCCTCTTAGTACTAACAAACCATACCTAACGCACTACCGGATCGTTCAACCCGTTTGC
Source organism: Lolium multiflorum (assembly GCA_030979885.1). Classification (NCBI taxonomy): domain Eukaryota; kingdom Viridiplantae; phylum Streptophyta; class Magnoliopsida; order Poales; family Poaceae; genus Lolium; species Lolium multiflorum. Next base: position 257,754,642 of record CM061748.1, read on the forward strand.
AAGGCCTAACCATACGGATATTAAACTAATCCTTGAAGAACAAGGAGCAACTATAACAGATCGGATCTACTAAGTAACGAACAAGCAAGATGCTGCCCTTACACCTGGATAGGTGTAAGGGCAGCTAGATATTGAGGGACGGCACAGCTAAGCAGATATGCGCAAGAAAAGCATCTATGCAAGCCCCAAAACATCTACGATAAATAGTGCTACTCGCCATCAACAACGCTTCAGACGAGCAACACAAGGTAAACGAATAAACGTGGTGCCTAGATCGCAAGATGCGATCTAGGCAGCATGGTGCTTACCCGGGAGAAACCCTCGAAAGAAGGGGTGGCGATGCGCCTGATTTGTGTTTGTTGTGAACGTGATTGTCCTCCTTTTCCGATAACCCTAGATACATATTTATAGTCCAAGGGACTTTCTAATTCGGGCGTGCACCTAACCGTGCACGGGTCAAACTCTATCTTTTAATCTAAACTACGATGCGATCTACTATATTACAGATACATAGGCAATTAAGCCCAAACTCTTCGCGCAAGGCCGCTTCAAAGATGCTCCATGTGTGTATCCTTCAAGCCCATCTTCACTTACGGCCCATCTCCTGATTTGGCCAAAATCTGGTGATAACACCTTCCTCGACTCCTCTTCGGTGTTCTGGAACACTCCGTGGAAAATAGGGCCGTGGCCTTTTGTTTCGTCCAATTCCGAGAATATTTGTAAAACAACTTTTCTGAAATGAAAAACAGCAGAAAACAGGAACTGACACTATGACATCTTGTTAATAGGTTATTCCCAGAAAATGCATAAAAACATTATAAAGTGTGAACAAAACATGTAGGTATTGTCACAAAACTAGCATGGAACATAAGAAATTATAGATACATTGGAGACGTATCACCCCGCCGCCCCCATCACCGGCCACGCCAGGCTTCACCGGCGACGGCCTCTGGGAACGACGAGGAGGGTGGAGGGGGAGGGGAAGACTGCGGCGGTGGCGGCTAGGGTTTTCGCCCCGAGTCGCCCTGGAGGGGACGACCCAATATGGAGATATATAGTACCTTGTCTAAGCTCATACTCATACTCATTTCATGATTTATTTTCAAAAGTAAACGGTTTTTTTTGTAGGCACACGCAAAATAGTATTATTGTGGTACCTTGTTCATCGTTGTATAAATCACCTCTTTTAATCGGGAATATGATCCATTATTTATTGTAGGATAAACATACAACTTTTGAAATTCAAAATACCTCCTTCAACATGTGATAGAACAAGGTGAGCCCCCTGAGGGCATGGCCTAAAAAAAAGAGGATCTCAACTAGAGGGGGTGAAGACATGACTACAAATTTTAACATACTCCGTATTTCTTAATTTTAGGAAAGTACACATGTAAAGGTCATCTAAAATACAAATATGTGTCAACTGTATGGCAATATTACTCCAACAAGGAAGATAAAAAAGCTAAGAAATACGGGAGCAAACTAAATACGGGAGCAAAGATAGGGTAGAAATAACTAGGCTACGAGCACCATGCGATGTATCCCAAAGTTCAAGATCTTAAAGCACTCTAATATCTGTTTGAGGCCATGATAAAGTAAGTCCACGTAGCCACATAAACATGTCCTTCTTCTATGTGAATTTACTCCAACAAAGTGTTGCCTCTTTTTTTCAAAAACACAAATATATATTAAGCTAGCAAGCCGCCTCATTAAAAGCATTTCAGTCCTCTTAGGTACCTTGGTAAAAAAAAGTGCGTTCGAAACTTGCTGCTGAAATCAAGATGTAGCTCTTTTGAGCAAGTTGCCTCTTCTATTAAGAGTAGTTATTTTTTGCGAATTATATTTAAGAATAGTTCTTGAGCTAATATCTTGCATTTAAAATCTTCCGAGGCGTACACAAGCTTGCATGCTCCGAGTTGGCTCCAATTGTCTATGAGTCCCCACAATTCCAAATGTAACAAACTCCGTGAAGAACTCGGAAAGAGATTACACATTGTCTTGGCTGGGAAAATGGCTGGGACTCCCACCTGCCTGTTTCCTACGTGGTGTGTGTGCTGACGCCCCCGTGACGATGATACGTCTCCAACGTATCAATAATTTCTTATGTTCCATGCTACTTTATTGATGATACCTACATGTTTTATGCACATTATATGTCATATTTATGCATTTTCTGGAACTAACCTATTAACAAGATGCCGAAGAGCCAGTTGCTGTTTTCTGCTGTTTTTGGTTTCAGAAATCCTAGTAAAGAAATATTCTCGGAATTGGACGAAACTTTCGCCCAGGGTCCTATTTTTGCACGAAGCTTCCAGAAGACCGAAGACCTAAGTGGGGCCACGAGGCGGCCAGAGGCCGGCGCGCCCAAGCCCTGGCCGCGCCGACCTACCCCCTGGGCCCTCGTGTGGCCCCCGCGTTGACTCCGCCTACTTAAAGCCTCCGTCGCGAAACCCCCAGTACCGAGAGCCACGATACGGAAAACCTTACAGAGACGCCGCGAATCCCATCTCGGGGGATTCTGGAGATCGCCTCCGGCACCCTGCCGGAGAGGGGATTCATCTCCCGGAGGACTCTACACCGCCATGGTCGCCTCCGGAGTGATGAGTGAGTAGTTCACCCCTGGACCATGGGTCCATAGCGTAGCTAGATGGTCGTCTTCTCCTTGTTGTGCTTCATTGTTGGATCTTGTGAGCTGCCTAACATGATCAAGATCATCTATCTGTAATACTATATGTTGTGTTTGTCGGGATCCGATGGATAGAGAGTACTATGATTATGGTGATTATCAATCTATTGTTTATGTGTTGTTTATGATCTTGCATGCTCTCCGTTATTAGTAGAGGCTCTGGCCAAGTTTTTGCTCTTAACTCCAAGAGGGGGTATTTATGCTCGATAGTGGGTTCATGCCTTCATTGAATCTGGGATCGTGACAGTAGGTTCTAAGGTTGTGATGTGCTGTTGCCACTAGGGATAAAACATTGATGCTATGTCTAAGGATGTAGTTGTTGATTACATTACGCACCATACTTAATGCAATTGTCTGTTGCTTTGCAACTTAATACTGGAGGGGGTTCGGATGATAACCTGAAGGTGGACTTTTTAGGCATAGATGCAGTTGGATGGCGGTCTATGTACTTTGTCGTAATGCCCGGATTAAATCTCACTATATTTACCATGTCATGTATATGCATTGTTATGCCTTTCTTTATTTGTCAATTGCCCGACCGTAATTTGTTCACCCAACATGCTTTTATCTTATGGGAGAGACACCTCTAGTGAACCGTGGACCCCGGTCCTATTCTTTACATAGCATACAATCTACTTGTTTTACTGTTTTCTTTGCAAACATCTTCCACTCGATACGTTTAATCCTTTGTTACAGCAAGCCGGTGAGATTGACAACCTCACTGCTTCGTTGGGGCAAAGTACTTTGGTTGTGTTGTGCAGGTTCCGCGTTGGCGCCGGAATCCCTGGTGTTGCGCCGCATCACATTTCGCGACCATCAACCTTCAACGTGCTTCTTGGCTCCTCCTGGTTCGATTAAACCTTGGTTTCTTTTCTGAGGGAAAACTTGCTACTGTGCGCATCATACCTTCCTCTTGGGGTTCCCAACGAACGTGTGAGTTACACGCCATCAACGACCTCTATAGGAGTCGATGCGGGGTTGCCGGAAAGAGTTTTTGAGGCGGCCCAATGGCGACAACTTTTTGGAGCACCGGTGAAGTATGTTCTCGAGTGGGCGTCCAAAAGGCCATGTTGGGTTAGATAGGGGGAGGGGATTCGAGGGATCCTCAAACGATTAGTTCTTTTGTCGCATTTCTTAGATGACCCGACAAATGAATCTTATTCCACACTTCGTGTGTTCTACTATAATTATGTGGAAACTTCAGAGTATCTTCAGTGGTGCGGGGACGAGAAGATATCTAGTGCTACCACCCCTTTAGGTGCTATCGTGCTACCGTACAAAAAAATGAATTTTATACGTGTCAAAAAATTATACGAAAAATTGTGAGTGCTCATGAAGCATGTCCCTACAACATCCCAAAATTTCATATCCAAAAACGACATGGACACTGAGAAACAAAAAAGAAAAAATCAGCATGAATAGAGATGCTCACAAAAAATGAGGGAGAGAGAAAGCACCAAATGACAGAGAACGAAAAAGGGCATTTTGGTCCAAACAGAGAGTTGAGTCTTCCCCGGAAACAGAGCACCAGGCGCGTTCTTCCGCTTCTCCCCATCTTAAACCCGCCTCTCTTCTACATTTGCGCCCTCCTCCTTCCTCTCTTCCTTCGCCGCCCACCCACCCAACCCAACCCAACCACCTCTGCGCAATGCTGGCCATCGCGCCCATGGGAGAGTCTTCGTCGTCGACGCCGGCGGCGGAGGCCGCCGCACCGAACCGTCGGGAGCCCACGCCGGATCACCCACCGTATTCATGGGTACTTACTCCTCCTCTTCCCCCCGGATTAATCGCCTATTATTCCCCTCCGCTTCTCTACTCAATTCCATTCACCGGGAGATTTGCTCCGTTAATCTCTGCCCACCCGAATCCAAATTAGAAATCAATTAACCCAGTCCTGCATCCGTTGCGAAGAGGAATCGCTCGCGTCGCGCTTGCTCAATCCAGATTACCTCGTCCTTGATTCTGGTTCCGATGCCAAAAATGGGGATCGGGCAATGGAGTTCGGATGCGCCGCGCGCTGACATTGCGGCCTCTCGTTTTTGGTGGTTCTGCAGATGATCGGCGAGGCGATCGCGGAGCTGGGCGAGGGCGGCGGGTCGGCGGAGGCCGCCATCTCGGGCTTCATCCGCGCCAGGCACCCCGGCGTGCCCGCCGCGCACGACCGGTTCCTCCGCCACTACCTCGCCAAGCACGTCGCCGAGGGCCTCTTCGTGCGCGCCGCCACCGGGCGGTACTCGCTCCCCCTCGACGACGACGACGACGACGAGACCGTGCTCGAGCTCGCGGATGCCCCGCCGCCGCCGGCTGAGCCCAAGCGCGGACGGGGACGGCCGCGGAGGGACGGCTCGGCGCCGACGCCGACGCCGACGCCGAAGCCGGCGGCTGGCAACGAGGGGAGGAGCCAGTCGCCGTCCGCGGCGCCCAAGCGCCGGGGCCGGCCTCCGAAGGGTCGCTCGCAGGCGCCGGCCGCGGCGGCGGCGCCGGCGGTGGCGGTGGCGGCGACTGCTCGTTCTCCAGCCACAGAGGGCAAGCGCGGGCCTGGTCGACCTCGGAAGGATGGCTCGACGCCGGCTACCGGCAAGAAAAGGGGGAGCAAGCCGCCATCCGGGACGACCAAGCGCGGCCGTGGACGGCCTCGCGTGCTGCCACAGACCGCCGACGTCTCCGGCGAAGCGCTCGCCACGGACATGAAAGACAGCGTTGATGGTCCAGCCACCGCTGACAACAATGATGGGCAACAGCGGGAGCTGGCACTTGCGGCGGCCAACGACGGCTCTACCGCGCCGTCAGTCACGGGGGAGGATGACAGCGGTGAGGCTCCATCAGCCAAGCTGCCGCTCTTGGCCAAGGAACCTGCCGCAGTTCGTATGCCGGAGCGCAGCACCCAGCCTTGTGAAGTGGCCCCCGTGGCTGCTGACGAAGGTTCTGCTCTGGCGCTAGCCGCCGACAAGGAGGATGGTACCCAAGCTCCATTAGAAGGCTCTGCTCCAGCGCTAGTCGCTGACAAGGAGGATGGTACCCAAGCTCCATCGGAAGGCTCTGCTCCAGCGCTAGTTGCTGACAAGGAGGATATCGCCCAACCTCCATTGGAAGGCTCTGCTCCGCTGCTTGTCGCTAACAAGGAGCATGGTACCCAAGCTCCATTTGAGGGCTCAGATCCGCTACTGGTCGCTGACAAGGAGGATGGCACCCAAGCTCCATCAGACGGCCCTGCTCCACCACTAGTCGCTGACAATGAGGATGGTACCCAAACTCCATTGAAAGGCTCTGCTCCGGCGCGAGTCGCCGACAAGGATGACTTCACCGAACCTCTGTTTACTAAGCACAAGCGCGGTCGCCGGACTTGCAGGTCAGCGCCGGCGAAAGCCACCCACGCCCCTGCGTGGACATCAATTTCAGAAGACATGGCCGGTAGCAAGGCTCTATCTGCTCCGGCCAAGGGCAGTGGCCGGCAGTGCAGACCGGCATCTGTGGCAGCCGGTGAGCTTCTACCACGCCGACCAGTTCAGATCAAGCCTCAGAAAATGCTTTTGCTGAATGCTGATCGACCAGGGCCGATCAAGCCTAGGAAAATGCTTTTGCTGAATGCTGACCCACCAGTGCCGATCAAGCCTCAGAAAATGCTTTTGCTGAATGCTGACGAGGTACCAGATCACCCGGGCTTCTGCGTGCTCGCACTGCCTGCCCCGGTGCCGACTCCAACAAAGGGTAGAAGCTCTGAAACTGGGCATGGCAGCTCATGAAGCCCCACGTACACTCATCATAGTTCGAAGATCTTGTGTTTACGAAAGTTTAGGGGCTGTTCGAATGAAGGATAGTTATTTTGGCAGCTTCAGTTTATTCAGTTCTGAACTAAATGCCACCCTCTATCCACAAAGGGCTAAATCTAAGACTGAATACATATGAATCTCGTCAGATAATGTGGAAAAACATATTTTGCAGATTTCTCGGTTGTAACTTGCTGAAACTCTCGTCTGCCTGAATTTTTATAAGTGTAGTAGAATTACAGTGCCTTACATTTGGGCCCACAATTGAGAATTGGCCGAAATATTAATTTTTATTAAAATGCAGAAGCTTTTGTGACACTGTCAACCACTCTTTAAGGCTTACAATCACCCAGAACTGGATCACCACAGTTAGCAACCCAAAGGCATAGACTTAACTACAAGAAAGAACAAACCCAACCCATCATCTCTGTCATGTACCCCGAAAATTATTTCAATTGAACACTCCCATACCATCAACTTGTGATGAATTTATCAGATCAACAATGGTGTTTATAAGAACTACGATCCACCATGGTGTCAGACAAGAATTATTTGACGAGAAATCTGGATTTCCTCATGCCTCCCAGCCCCTCAAGAGTGTGGCACGCGCAACCCGGTTGACACCCAAGGTGAATGCTCCCATCCTAAGGTTGCAATCGTGTGTTTTGCACATTGCCTTCAGGTGCTGAAAAGCGCTGTTCATGTACTTGTGGAGCTCCATGTTCACCTTCTCTTCATCCCACATGAACCCTTGAATGTTCTGCACCATTAAAAGAGCATAAGGAAGATGCTGGCTGAAGCAAACGGAATAGCGTGGAATGAGGTGGCAAAGACCATCATCATATATTCAGTTACCTGAACCCACTCAAAATAGCTAACAATCACACCACCGGAATTAGCATAGATATCTGGTAAGACAATCACTCCCTTTTTGGTAAGAATCTGCAATACATACAACAACAGAGACATTCAGGAAACAAAATTGCAAATTTGCCATACTTTTATATTTTTCACGGATGACAAAGTTCTTGTAAATTATTTTAAGTTGTCCATGCTCTTACCTCATCAGCTTCTGGATCAGTCGGATGATTAGCAGCTTCAATTATAAATTTGGCCTTTACATCAGGTGCATTTTCCCTTCAGATAATAAATTATAGCAAATCATCAGTTACGTATCGAGTAATCTACCATATACATCTAGGAAGCAATCTAAAAAATAGGTTGCTCAAGAGCTAGCAAAACTGAAATAAAATTAGACTAAATGAACTGTATTACACAACAATTCACGCATCAAATACATTTGATGTTCACGTTAAACCAACAGAAAAAGACTAACAAATATGTACTCAAAATGGGGAAACCATGATATGCGGTAACCACACCTAAACTGCACAAGGACAGTAGTTGTTACCTGCTAAGGACTCCACCTAAGGCGCATGGGATGAGAACATCGCATTCATGCACTAGCAACTCTGAGGAATCTATGACTTCCGCACCATGAAAGTCTTTCATGTGACCACCCTCATTTCTGTGCTTCATCAGAGCCGGTATGTCTACCCCTGCCTTGTTCCTGATTGAGCCTGTTACATCTCCAAGTGCAATTACCTTACCGCCCTTCTCATGGATGAGTTGCGCAGCCCATGAACCAACGTTACCGAATCCCTGCAGGATTTCACAGATTAAAGGCAATGCAACATAGTAATGGTGGGTACGCACATTAGCGCTATGTTTAAACTAACTTATTTTGGGATTTGAACTGCTGCATTATAGCATGGGACATGCCTATCTTTTCACCATCTGAGAAGTAGGTCACTAGATACATAGAGGTTAATGATTTATCTACTCACCTGAATAACAAAGGTTGATCCTGAAATGGACTTCCCGTATTCAGCCAGGAGAGCCTCAGTAGCATACATTACACCCCGTCCTGTAGCAGCATCCCTACCTAATGATCCACCAAGATCCTAACAAATAGATCGAATAACAATAATAATAAGTAAAGATCTTATTTACACCAAAATGTTTGCTGTTATATTTGTATATACTTACTATGGGTTTCCCGGTGACAACAGCTGGAGAGTGACCATGGAATTTCGAGTATTCATCAAAGATCCATGCCATAGTCTGTATGATAATTGGGAGGAAAATGGTATCAGATAGAGGTAAGTAGCAGAAACACCAGTGAACGATAAACAAGGTTCTGAAATTACATAGTAACATACCTGTGCATTAGTTCCCATGTCTGGAGCCGGAATATCGGTATGAGTTCCGATAAGATCATGAATTTTCTGGGTAAACACACGTGTCAAACGCTCCAACTCGCTCCTACTCAGTTCATCAGGAGAGCACCCAATTCCTCCCTTTGCTCCACCATATGGTACCGCCGCAACGGCAGTCTTCCATGTCATCAGTTGAGCAAGGGCATTTACTTCATCTGGGTCAACCTGTCAAGCAGATAAAGTAACAAGAGAAAACATGTCAATCAGTACTATTGCAGCTGGCTTGCTGCCCAGGATTTTCAGAATCTACTAATATAAGCAGCAACATCTGGTGAAAACGATTTCTAAGTAGAATAGACCACGCAAACAATTCAGTCAAACAACCAACTATATCGTTGCTTGTTTCCATAACAGAATTAGCATTTCAGGATGTAAATTTTTTTTGTCGGTTCGCAGGATGCCGCTATAATATTGGATCTACAAACAACATAAATTACTAACGTACCGACAAGATTTGTCGCATGTTTCTTTTGTTTTACGATGTCTTGTCGTTATGGGTGAAAAGTTTATCTGCTGATGGTTACGCAATCAACTGACCTAAAGACATGTCTGGTGTTTCGACAGATTAACATAAGGAATGAGCTCATGATAATTACAACGCATAAGGAATATTCTAGGTTCACATCATGTGTATCACAAGCTGACTACCCGGTCAATCTACAGAATCACCTAATCTAACTTATAACCAAACTTTCAAATGGAAGTGAAATACTACTAATTACTAGTAAAACAGAGAGCTGGACACAGCATACAAAAACAACCACATAGTTATGTAGTACTAGAGATCTACTACATCTCTGAAAAGAAAACAATGAAATCGTTGACCAGAAACAATACTAGCTGTCAGAACAAAACAAAAGAAACGTGGCAAATAAACATTCGCTCCAGCTATTTCAGTTTGTGTTATTTTGCCTTTAAGGATCTCAACCACATGAGCTATTTTCTATCATTTCAGCCTCTTATTAGGATCACAATCACAATCAATCAATCAATTCACAGAATTAGCAAGCAACACGATCTTATCACGAGAAGAATGGGGAAGAGGTTGGTCACCTCAGGGTGGTAGCGGATGCCACCTTTCATGGGCCCGCGAGCGTTGTCATGCTGCACGCGGAATCCCACGAAGGAGGCGAGGGTGCCGTCGTCCTTGGGGATGGTGCATTCCACCTGCAAAGAAGCAAAGAAAGTCAAGCTCCAGGAGCATTGGGATGGAAAGAACGGGGACGAGCGCGACCGACCGACCTTGATCTCGCGGAAGGGGATGAGCAGGCTCTTCTCGAGCTTGGAGTCGAGGCCGAGCAGCCTGGCGGCCTGCCGGAAGTTGCGGCTGGTCGCGGCGAGCGCGTTCATGGCGGCGGCACCCCAACAACCGCGACCGGAAGGGAAGAAAGAAGGGTGGAGGCGGGGCGAAAATGACAGGGGCCGACAGAAACGCGCGAGATCGCGGCCAAAAAGGGCAAGGGTGGTGGGGGCGTGAAAAGGGGCGATTTTTGTGTCCGGAGATCGAGGGGGCGCGCGCGAGCTCTGCTGGTCTCTGGTTCTTTGGAGCAGAAGGGTATTAATAGGGAGGCGGAGCAAGAAGATGGAGAAGAAGATGACAGATAAGATCGAGGAATGGGTTTGAGCACGCGGCGGCGGTGGCGTTGATCTGGAGATGAGTCAGACAGACGCGGCGATTGGATCCAGCACCACGTCTTCTTCCTATTATACGTAGAGCGTAATTATGGGGGTGGCGAGGCTAATTGCACGTTTGATACAGCTGGGAAATGCTTAACAGAGGAAATGAAGGGAGGGTAAGTCAAAGAAGAGGAATTCGCAGGGCGCCGATGCTTCCTCCTTCCTCCCTCCATGGCTATAAGCTTGGTGTCCCCCAAGTCTATTCGCTCCAACTTTTTTTTTTGGGGGTCTCTTTCCCCCCTTCTGTGGTCCCCACCGGGCGGCTCGCTACCCGGTGGTCCACCTGTCAGGACATGTGCTTCACCATCACCTCTCCCGTGCTCCTTTTTATCTCTGGGACCAGAGAATTGATCCAAACTGAAACTGAAACGTTTCTGGTGTTTGTTTTTCATGGTTTTGTCTGCGTCCCGCCCCCGCTCCTCACTGCCGTTCACTGTGTTGAGCACTGCCTAATTTTGGACACGACGCTGGTAGCGAGGCGTGCAGATTTCATGTGATGTTTGGCATCTGCCAGCTGCCCGCTCGATCACGCCGCATGAAACGAGTGGCGAAGTTGGCCTCGTCTCGCCCGGGAACGACGAGCGGACGGCGAGGAGAGTCCCCAGGAGGAGGAGGGGAGCAGCATCTGAGCCAGGGCGCACCTCGTCCTGCGAAAGCGCCTCCCCCAGGAAAAGGCTCCATCCAGTTCATGTGATCTTTTCTTCGGCTACAGGTCCAGTCCAGGAGTAGAAACGGACGGACGCATCTGTCCAGACAGCGCCAGCACCGTGCTCCGGCTTCAGTTGCTTCTTCCTCAGTTGGTGGGGCAAATCACGTGCCAGCACATCTCCCCCTTCTCCCATGCGCGTGGCCGTGTCTTCATGGGACGGTGGAGACAGACCGATGGTTACTACGGCAATCCATTCAAACTCTTCATAGTTGCATGACATTTATTGATTTATACCAATATTAGAAAAATAAAAGGTTTAGACAATTTCTGATGTCAAATGCCAGCGCGAGTTTGCAACAAATACTACACGCAAAAAAATCAACAAAGGGAATAAATTAATATCGAGAGATACCAATTACATCCAGCTTCTGCAACAACGCAATACCTTAGTGGTAGTATGGATGCACACAGTCAAAAAAGAGAAAAAAAAACTAATAAATGACAGTCCCGCTACGGTATTCTAGCCCTAACACCAATAACACATTCACCGCCAAGACAACACCTGGCGTCAAAAATCTTAGACTTTCACCATGGAGATAGTCCATAGTCTCAAAACAATGTCTTCAACAAGACTATTGCCAGGCACAACCAATTAAAGCCAGACCTTGGATTTTCACCCTGAAAAGGTAAACCCTGAACTTCACCTATGCTGCCACCCCACTTACATACTACTGCTGCGAAACCCGGAACACCAAGCAAGTCACTCAACAACAAAGAGACTCGAACCTCCATTGCTAGTCCTCCAATCCAGCCTTCATGATATTCTCCGCCTCTGACTTCACCATGGACCAGAGTGTCACCTGATGACACCAAAGAACAGAGCTTCGCGTTGCTCCCTCCGGAACCAAACGGTCATAATAAAAGCATGGTTGCACACGACCGAATACTTCCGATCTAGCAAACTCCAGGCATGAGGTTCACTGTTACATTCACCGTCGGAGCTTTCCGAAACTCAACACTCCGGCCTGATCAAGAAGGACCGACCTTAGGAAGGTCTCCATCTTCGCACAACAGAAACACTAGAACAATGACATTTATTGAAAACCGCACCAGCGGGACCCACGCCACCGACCAGGGGTCTAGGAGGAGATGAACTAACAGGAAGCTGAACAGGGAGCGCCCGACCGCCAGCCGCAGAGCATCGGCAGGCATTCGCACGACCCAGAACCTGGGCCTAGATCGGGCCCAGAGTAGGCCCATGCCACCGCTACCAGGGCTCCGCCCGCCGCTCCAGGAGCCTGAGCGCGCCACCTCGGGATCCCGATGCCCAGCGCCGCCTTTCCATGTGACCAGCCCAGAACTGGTCCAGATCGGCTTGCCCCGCACGGACGTCGCCGGCGTCCCGCGAACCGCGCCTGGTCGCACCACCGCGCCTCCATGATCGACTTCACCATCGTCGCCCACGACGGCGCCATCATGCACGCCACCCAGAACAATTACGTTCAAGATCTGAATCCTCGAACCAAAATAAGACGGTCACGATGGTGATGCAGCAGTTCGCGTCCAAGGGCATGGACGCTGAGGGCATGGAGGCGCCGCTGGACTTGCCCTCCATTGACCACATCCGCAGCCTCAAACGCGAAGCCTCACGGCGCTGCGAGATGGGAGTGGTTGCAGCGCACAGATCCCACCAGACCATGGCAGGGGCTTCAGATGATGCAGGATGAGGGGGCGAGAGCGGTATTCCATAGTTTGGCCCAGATTTCGGTTGGCGATGGTACGAGAGTTTTCTTCTGGACCGATCGATGGATCAACGGCAGAGCGGTGGAGAACATTGCACCGGAGCTGTTCGGTCTGGTCCCCACGGCGAAGAAGAGAAGGAGGCTGGTGGCAGATGCCCTGTGGAACAACAACTGGCTGGCCGATATTTCAGGTACTTTGACAGTGGAGGGCTGCGTGCAATGTCTTCGTCTTTGGGAGGAAATCGATCGAGTGCAGAGAGATGAGGCACTTCCTGATGCCTTCTCGTGGACCGGGGCTGCATCTGGCGGCTACTCTGCAAAAGATACATACAAGATGCTGTGCCACGGAGGAACGGCCTTCACCATGCATGCTCCGCTTTGGAAATCTTACGCCCCGCTCAAATGCAAGATATTCGGATGGTTAGCGCTTAGGTACAGGCTTTGGACTTCTGATCGTCGCTTCAGACACAGTCTTGCGGAGAGCACTTTTGCTTGCTTCTTCTGTGATCAAGAGGAGGACACGGTCGACCACATTCTGGTGCAATGCCCGTACGCTAGGCAAGTTTGGTTCGGATGCCTGTTGGCAGCGGGTATCAATGTGGTCGAGCCAAGGAACGACAGCACCTGGGAGTCCTGGTGGGCAGCGGCGAGAGGGCTCATTGGCTCTAGATCGAGACGGGGCTTTGACACGCTTGCCATCCTAACTGCGTGGTCTATATGGAAACAGAGGAACGCAAGAGCTTTCGGCGATAGATCTCTTCAGCTTAGCCCTACTTTGCTAGTGGAGAGAAACAAGGAGGAGTTCAAGTTATGGGAGTTAGCTAGGTTAGGAGGGAGGCAGCCGGTGCCGCGAGAGTAGGCTTTGGGTGCGTTGTGGAGTTCCACCGCCTAGCTGTTTGTAGCTTTGGGTGGTGTCTTGTACATACTCTTTTGCTGCCTTCTATAAAAATCTGGCACGCCTTTGGCGTACCCTCGACGATGATCATGGCGCTGGGCACGCACCCCGTTGACCCGTGACCCCAGCATGTCGACGTGAGGCTCTCGACGGAGAACGGCGTATCTAGGCGTGTATTCTCGCGATAATTTGAACCTATTTCCAAGCTACACTCCACAACAATGCATTCCAATATGGAAATAAATAACACGCCCACGTTTCTCCAGTAATTCCAGGTGAACGGGCTTGTCTTTTTTTTTTGTACAATTCAGGAATCCATGACCAAGCCCAATACATGGAGTGACGGTGCGCAAGAACATTGCGTAATGCCATGGAGGAGCCTACCGCCTACGTATGTCGGAAAAGCCACAACGATAACCTACATTTGCTTCTCCAGGGAGAAAATGGTGTGCCCCACTGTTGTCTTATCTTGTGGCCGCCGCGGAGGAAGAAAGGAGCCATATTCACGACGAGATACGCAATATCGCCGTGAGATCTAGTGAGGTTTTGTTGTCGCATCTTGTAATAACCCAGAACATAGGAACAATGAAGGGTAGATTTAGAAATGGGATGTGCATTTCATCGCAAAACGGGGGAAATTTTCGCGCCTTATTGCAACTAAATCTAAGAGGGATCGAGGTTCTCTCTCATTTTGAACTTAGGGTTAGGCAATGTGAGTTAGGGAAATTTCGACATGATTTCTTTTGTATCTTATTGATTTTGGGAGTTGATTTCATTTGACAAGTGTTAATACATTAAACACTAAGCAGTAAACAATATAAATATGAATTCATTATTCAAACACAAATAATGAAATCAAATGACTATGAAATTCAAATGGAATATTAAATACAATATTAATTCAGAATATAAATATTACATAAACCAAATAGCTCATAAGCAAAACTTGAGCTTTATTGATATACACACACACATACATTGTCTTTACAATATTCTGGATACAAGCATTAAAGGAAAAATAAACAGAAATAAAAGAAAGATTACATAATTGGATCCTAAACTAAAATTATATGCTATTGACTTGGAGGATTCTTCATGGTCATCTTTACTTTCCAAAAACCTGCAAAATAAACAAAGGAACTAGCCAGGGAGGTTAGAAACTGCACATATTCAGTTTGGACAGTTAACCAAGTGTCACAGCACACTTGTGCTTGTCCAAATTTCTGGACAGCACAAGATAGGCATTGGCAGACCAAAACTGAGCAAGCCACAGGGGCTCAAGTTTCAGCATATGAGCACACTGCTCATGTGTGCTGTTGTTATCACCAGAATTTGACCAAGTCAGAGGTGGGCCGCGATCGAGATAGACGTGAAGATTGTACGTGGAAGAAATACGTGAATCGGCCTGGTTTACCAAGTTTGGGCTAGTTAGCCCGTGTATCTTTATAGTAGGTTATGTAGAAGTTAGAATTTATCTCGTGCACGGTTTAGTGCACGCCCACATTAGAAAGTCCCCTGGACTATAAATATGTACCTAGGGTTTATGGAATAAACAACAACCAACGTTCAACACAAACCAATCTCGGCGCATCGCCAACTCCTTCGTCTCGAGGGTTCCTCCGGTAAGCACCATGCTGCCTAGATCGCATCTCGCGATCTAGGCAGCACGAGCCTGCCTAGTTGTTCATGCGTTGCTCGTACTGAAGCCTTTTTGATGGCGAGCAACGTAGTTATCATAGATGTGTTAGGGTTAGCATTGTTCCTAGTATCATACGCTGTCGTAGTGCAACCCTTGCGCATCTAGCCGTCCGTACCTCATCATGGGTGCAGGGGCGGCACCCCGCTTGATCGTTATTTAGTAGATCTGATCCGTTACGTTCGCTCCTTGATTCATCAAGGATTAGTTTAATATCTGCAATAGTTAGGCCTTACAAAGGGTTGGAGGATCCAGCGGCATGCAGGGTGTAGTTTGCTGCCCCTAGACAGGACGTTCCGAGGATCAACCTAGTGTTGGTTTTGTAGGATAACGTAGCATAGAAAACAAAAATTTTCCTACGGCGAACACGCAATCCAAGCCAAGATGCAATCTAGAAGACGGTAGCAACGAGGGGATTGTCGAGACTCACCCTTGAAGAGATTCCAAAGCCTACAAGAGGAGGCTCTTGTTGCTGCGGTAGACGTTCACTTGCCGCTTGCAAAAGCGCGTAGAAGATCTTGATCATCGGTTCCGGCGCCACGAACGGGCAGCACCTCCGTACTCGGTCACACGTTCGGTTGTTGATGAAGACGACGTCCACCTCCCCGTTCCAGCGGGCAGCGGAAGTAGTAGCTCCTCTTGAATCCGACAGCACGACGGCGTGGTGTCGGTGGCGGTGGAGAAATCCGGCGGAGCTTCGCTAAGCGTGCGGGATATGGTGGAGGAGCGGGGCGCTAGGGTTTGGGGAGAGGGGGTGGCCGGCCACTATGGGGGGCGGCCAAGCTTGTGGCTTTGGTGTGGCCGGCCCCCTCCCCTTGGCCCTCTATATATAGGTGGAAGCCCCAAGTGTTGGACTACAAGTCTTCGAATAAGACCCGAACCCAAAACCTTCCATATGGTGGGAAACCTTCCCAAGCTAGGATTCCCACTAGAGGTGGGAATTCCACCTTCCATAGGGGGTGGCCGGCCCCCTAAGGGGGAGTCCACTTGGGACTCCTCCCCCACTAGGGTTGGCCGGCCATGGAGGTGGAGTCCCATGTGGACTCCACCTTCCTTGGTGGTTTCTTCCGGACTTTTCTAGAACCTTCTAGAACCTTCCATAGAACCTTCCGCATCATTTTATTCACATAAAATGACATCCTATATATGAATCTTATTCTCCGGACCATTCCGGAACTCCTCGTGATGTCCGGGATCACATCCGGGACTCCGAACAAATATTCGAACTCTATTCCATATTCAAGTTCTACCATTTCAACATCCAACTTTAAGTGTGTCACCCTACGGTTCGCGAACTATGCGGACATGGTTGAGTACTCACTCCGACCAATAACCAATAGCGGGATCTGGAGATCCATAATGGCTCCCACATATTCAACGATGACTTTAGTGATCGAATGAACCATTCACATACGATACCAATTCCCTTTGTCACGCGATATTTTACTTGTCCGAGGTTTGATCATCGGTATCACACTATACCTTGTTCAACCTCGTCTCCCGACAAGTACTCTTTACTCGTACCGTGGTATGTGGTCTCTTATGAACTTATTCATATGCTTGCAAGACATTAGACGACATTCCACCGAGAGGGCCCAGAGTATATCTATCCGTCATCGGGATGGACAAATCCCACTGTTGATCCATATGCCTCAACTCATACTTTCCGGATACTTAATCCCACCTTTATAACCACCCATTTACGCAGTGGCGTTTGATGTAATCAAAGTACCTTTCCGGTATAAGTGATTTACATGATCTCATGGTCATAAGGACTAGGTAACTATGTATTGAAAGCTTATAGCAAATAACTTAATGACGTGATCTTATGCTACGCTTAATTGGGTGTGTCCATTACATCATTCATACAATGATATAACCTTGTTATTAATAACATCCAATGTTCATGATTATGAAACTAATCATCTATTAATCAACAAGCTAGTTAAGAGGCTTACTAGGGACTCTTTGTTGTTTACATATCACACATGTATCAATGTTTCAGTTAATACAATTATAGCATGGTATATAAACATTTATCATAAACATAAAGATATATATAATAACCACTTTTATTATTGCCTCTTGGGCATATCTCCAACAGTCTCCCACTTGCACTAGAGTCAATAATCTAGATTACATTGTAATATACCTAACACCCATGGCATTCTGGTGTTGGTCATGCTTTGCCCTAGGGAGAGCTTTAGTCAACGGATCTGCTACATTCAGATCAGTGTGTACTTTGCAAATCTTTACTTCTCCATCTTCGATGTATTCGCGAATCGAGTGGTAACGCAGCTTGATATGCTTCAGCCTCTTGTGTGACCTTGGCTCTTGTGCATTGGCGATGGCACCCATGTTATCACAGTAGATGACAAATGGGTCCAATGCACTAGGAACCACACCGAGCTCTACAATGAACCTCTTCATCCATACCGCTTCGATGAAGCCTCTGAAGCCGCTATGTACTCCGATTCTGTTGAGGATTTTGCCACCGTGCACTGCTTCGAGCTTGCCCAGCTTACTGCAGCACCATTCAATATAAACACGTACCCAGATTGTGACTTAGAGTCATCGGGATCAGTGTTCCAACTTGCATCGGTGTAACTTGTTACAACGAGCTCTTGGTCACCTCCATAACAAAGAAACATATCCTTAGTTCTTTTCAAGTACTTCAGGATATTCTTGACCGCTGTCCAGTGTTCCATTCCTGGATCACTTTGATATCTGCTAGTCAAACTAACAGCATGTGCTATATCCGGTCTTGTACATAGCATGGCATACATGATAGAGCCTACTGCCGAGGCATAGGGGATCTGACTCATCCTTTCTCTTTCTTCTGCCGTAGCCGGTCCTTGAGTCTTACTCAAGACCTTGCCTGGTAACATAGGTAAGAATCCTTTCTTACTTTCGTCCATTCTAAACTTCTTTAGAATCTTGTCCAGGTATGTACTCTGTGATAGCCCTATTAGACGTCTTGATCTATCTCTATAAATCTTGATGCCTAATATGTATGATGCTTCACCAAGGTCTTTCATTGAAAAACTATTATTCAAATAACCTTTACACTGCTTAATAGTTCTATATCATTCCCAATCAATAATATGTCATCTACATATAATATCAGGAATGCTACAGAGCTCCCACTCACTTTCTTGTAAATACAGGCCTCTCCATGACACTGTATAAACCCGAAGTCTTTGATCACCTTATCAAAACGTCGGTTCCAACTTCTCGATGCTTGCTTCAGTCCATAGATTGAACGCTGAAGTTTGCATACTTTGTCAGCATTTTTAGGATCGACAAAACCTTTGGGTTGTACCATATACAACTCTTCCTCAATGTCTCCATTAAGGAATGCCGTTTTGACATCCATCTGCCAAATCTCATAATCGAAAAATGCAGCTATTGCTAACAAAATCCTCACAGATTTTAGCTTCGCTACAGGTGAGAAAGTCTCATCGTAGTCAACACCTTGAATTTGTCGGAAACCCTTTGCGACAAGTCGAGCTTTATAGACAGTAATATTACCATCAGCATCTGTTTTTCTTTTGAAGATCCATTTATTCTCGACAGCCTTGCGGCTATCAGGTAAGTCTACCAAAGTCCATACTTTGTTATCATACATGGATCCCATTTCGATTTCATGGCTTCTTGCCATTTGTTGGAATCTGGGCTCATCATCGCTTCTTCATACGTCGCATGGTCTTCATCATTGTTATCCACAATCATGACATTTAGACAAGGATCATACCAATCTGGAGTGGCACGATCCCTTGTCGATCTGCGAGGTTCAGTAGCTGTCTCATTTGAAGTTTCATGATCATTATCATTAGCTTCCTCGTTGTCGGTGTAGGTGGTACAGAACATTTTCCGGTATGCGCTACTCGATCAACGAGTAGAGATTCTTCAATCTCATCGAGTTCTACTTTTCTTCCAGTCACTTCTTTAGTGAGAAATTCTTTCTCAAGAAAGGTTCCGTTCTTAGCAACAAAGATCTTGCCTTCGGATCGTGATAGAAAGTGTACCCTATAGTTTCCTTAGGGTATCCTATGAAGACGCATTTCTCCGCTTTGGGTTCTAGCTTGTCCGGTTGTAACTTTTTTACATAGGCTTCGCAACCCCAAACTTTTAGGAACGACAGCTTAGGTTTCTTATTAAACCATAATTCATACGGCGTCGTTTCAACGGATTTTGATGGTGCTCTATTTAAAGTGAATGCGGCTGTCTCTAATGCATAACTCCAAAATGATAACGGCAAATCAGTAAGAGACATCATAGAACGAACCATATCTAAGAGAGTTCGATTACGACGTTCGGACACACCGTTTCGTTGTGGTGTTCCCGGCGGTGTCAATTGTGAAAGTATTCCGCATTTCTTTAAATGCATGCCAAACTCATAACTTAGATATTCACCTCCGCGATCAGATCGTAGAAATTTAATCTTCTTGTTACGTTGATTTTCTACTTCACTTTGGAATTCCTTAAACTTCTCGAAAGTTTCGGATTTATGTTTCATTAAATAGATATACCCATATCTACTCAAATCATCTGTGAAGGTTAGAACATAACGATAACCACCGCGCGATGCTACACTCATTGGTCCACACACATCTGTATGTATGATTTCCAATAAGTCAGTAGCTCGCTCCATCATACCCGAGAATGGAGTCTTAGTCATTTTTCCCATCAGACATGCTTCGCATCTATCAAGTGACTCAAAGTCAAGTGATTCAAGTAATCCATCGTATGGAGTTTCTTCATGCGTTTCACTCCAATATGACCAAGACGACAGTGCCACATATAAGTAGAATTATCATTCAATTTAATTCGCTTAGCATCAATGTTATGTATATGTGTATCACTACTATCGAGATCTAATAGAAATAAGCCATTCTTTTCAGGTGCTCGACCATAAAAGATATTATTCATAAAGATAGAACAACCATTATTCTCAGACTTGAATGAATAACCGTCTTGCATTAAACAAGATCCCGATATAATGTTCATGCTCAACGCGGGTACATAATAACAATTATTTAGGCTTAAAACTAATCCCGAAGGTAGATGTAGAGGAAGTGTCCCGACTGCGATCACATTGACCTTGGATCCGTTTCCAACGCGCATCGTCACTTCATCTTTCAGCAGTTGTCGTTTATTCTTTAGTTCCTGTTTCGAGTTACAAATATGAGCAACCGAACCAGTATCAAATACCCAGGTACTAGAACGAGAACCAGTGAAATGAACATCTATAACATGTATATCGGATATACCTTCTTTCTTCTTCTTGACAAGGCCGCTCTTCAGATCCGCCAAATACTTGGAGCAATTACGCTTCCAGTGTCCCTTCTCTTTGCAGTAATAGCACTCAGCATCAGGCTTAGGGCCGTTCTTAGGTTTCATAGGAGGTGTGGCAGCTTTCTTGCCACCCTTCTTGAATTTTCCCTTAGACTTGCCCTGTTTCTTGAAACTGGTGGTCTTGTTGACCATCAACACTTGGTGCTCTTTCTTAATCTCAATCTCAGCAGCTTTTAACATGCCAAAGAGTTCAGGAAACTCCTTGTTCATGTTCTGCATATTGTAATTCATCACAAAGTTCTTGTAACTTGGTGGCAGTGATTGAAGGACACGATTAATCCCCAGTCTGTTAGGAATCACTATTCCCAAGTCACTGAGTTTCTTCGCATGCCCGGTCATAACGAGCATGTGCTCACTAATGGAGCTGCCTTCTTCCATCATACAGCTGAAAAAGTGTTTCGATGCTTCATAGCATTCCACGGCCGCATGAGTTTCAAAAATAGTCTTCAACTCTTTCATCAACTCATGAGGATCGTGGTGCTCAAAACGTTTTTGAAGATCGGATTCCAGACTGCATAAGATGGCACACCGAACTTGAGAGTACCGAGTTTTCCGAGTTGCGTAAACATTCTTTACTTCATCGGTTTCAGTTTCTGCTGGAGGATCACCTAGCGGTGCATCAAGCACATATTGCAGATTTCCGCCATTGAGGAAGATCCTCACATGACGGAACCAGTCGGTGAAGTTGCTACCGTTGTTCTTAAGTTTTTCTTTCTCTAGGAACTGGTTAAAATTGATTGGGGACGCCATATCTACAACATATTTGCAATAGTTTAGACTAAGTTTATGACAAATTGAGTTCAAATTTTAATTCAACATAATTAAAAATCTAGGTGAACTCCCACTCAAAACAATATCCCTCGCATTGTCTTAGTGATCACACGAACCAAATCTACCGCACCTAAACCCGATCATCACGAGAAAAAGTGTGATTTCAATGGCGAACACTCAAAGTGTTCATCATATCAATCATATGATTCATGCTCTACCTTTCGGTATCACGTGTTCCGAGACCATGTCTGTACATGCTAGGCTCGTCAAGGCCACCTTAGTATCCGCATGTGCAAAACTGTCTTGCACCCGTTGTATGTACTTATTGAATCTATCACACCCGATCATCACGAGATGCTTCGAAACGACAAGACTTGATAACGGTGCTACTAAGGATGAACACTTTATTATCTTGAGATTTTAGTGAGAGGGATCATCTTATAATGCTACCGTCGCGATCTAAGCAAAATAAGATGCATAAAAGGATTAACATCACATGCAGTTCATATGTGATATGATATGGCCCTTTTGTCTTTGCGCCTTTGATCTTGATCTCCAAAGCGTGGACATGATCTCCATCATCAACGGGCATGATCTCCATCATCGTCGGCGAAGCACCAAGGTCAATGGCGCCGTCTTCATGATCGTCCTCCATGTAGCAACTATTACAACTACTTTGAAATACTACTCAACATGAAATTTAAAGACAACCATAAGGCTCCTGCCGGTTGCCACAATACAATAATGATCATCTCATACATATTCATCATCACATTATGGCCATATCACATCACCAAACCCTGCAAAAACAAGTTAGACGTTCTCTAATTTGGTTTGCATATTTTACGTGGTTTAGGGTTTTTGAGTAAGATCCAATCTACCTACGAACATGAACCACAACGGTGATACTAGTGTTTTCAATAGAGGAGTAAATTGAATCTTCACTATAGTAGGAGAGACAGACACCCGCAAAGCCACTTATGCAATACAAGTTGCATGTCAAGCGTGGAGCAAATCTCATGAACGCGGTCATGTAAAGTTAGCCCGAGCCGCTTCATCCCACTATGCCACAAAGATGCAAAGTACTCAACTAAAGATAACAAGAGCATCAACGCCCACAAACCATTGTGTTCTACTCGTGCAACCATCTATGCATAGACACGGCTCTGATACCACTGTAGGATAACGTAGCATAGAAAACAAAAATTTTCCTACGGCGAACACGCAATCCAAGCCAAGATGCAATCTAGAAGACGGTAGCAACGAGGGGATTGTCGAGACTCACCCTTGAAGAGATTCCAAAGCCTACAAGAGGAGGCTCTTGTTGCTGCGGTAGACGTTCACTTGCCGCTTGCAAAAGCGCGTAGAAGATCTTGATCACGATCGGTTCCGGCGCCACGAACGGGCAGCACCTCCGTACTCGGTCACACGTTCGGTTGTTGATGAAGACGACGTCCACCTCCCCGTTCCAGCGGGCAGCGGAAGTAGTAGCTCCTCTTGAATCCGACAGCACGACGGCGTGGTGTCGGTGGCGGTGGAGAAATCCGGCGGAGCTTCGCTAAGCGTGCGGGATATGGGAGGAGCGGGGCGCTAGGGTTTGGGAGAGGGGGTGGCCGGCCACTATGGGGCGGCCAAGCTTGTGGCTTTGGTGTGGCCGGCCCCTCCCCTTGGCCCTCTATATATAGGTGGAAGCCCCAAGTGTTGGACTACAAGTCTTCGAATAAGACCCGAACCCAAAACCTTCCATATGGTGGGAAACCTTCCCAAGCTAGGATTCCCACTAGAGGTGGGAATTCCACCTTCCATAGGGGGGGTGGCCGGCCCCCTAAGGGGAGTCCACTTGGGACTCCTCCCCCACTAGGGTTGGCCGGCCATGGAGGTGGAGTCCCATGTGGACTCCACCTTCCTTGGTGGTTTCTTCCGGACTTTTCTAGAACCTTCTAGAACCTTCCATAGAACCTTCCGCATCATTTTATTCACATAAAATGACATCCTATATATGAATCTTATTCTCCGGACCATTCCGGAACTCCTCGTGATGTCCGGGATCACATCCGGGACTCCGAACAAATATTCGAACTCTATTCCATATTCAAGTTCTACCATTTCAACATCCAACTTTAAGTGTGTCACCCTACGGTTCGCGAACTATGCGGACATGGTTGAGTACTCACTCCGACCAATAACCAATAGCGGGATCTGGAGATCCATAATGGCTCCCACATATTCAACGATGACTTTAGTGATCGAATGAACCATTCACATACGATACCAATTCCCTTTGTCACGCGATATTTTACTTGTCCGAGGTTTGATCATCGGTATCACACTATACCTTGTTCAACCTCGTCTCTGACAAGTACTCTTTACTCGTACCGTGGTATGTGGTCTCTTATGAACTTATTCATATGCTTGCAAGACATTAGACGACATTCCACCGAGAGGGCCCAGAGTATATCTATCCGTCATCGGGATGGACAAATCCCACTGTTGATCCATATGCCTCAACTCATACTTTCCGGATACTTAATCCCACCTTTATAACCACCCATTTACGCAGTGGCGTTTGATGTAATCAAAGTACCTTTCCGGTATAAGTGATTTACATGATCTCATGGTCATAAGGACTAGGTAACTATGTATTGAAAGCTTATAGCAAATAACTTAATGACGTGATCTTATGCTACGCTTAATTGGGTGTGTCCATTACATCATTCATACAATGATATAACCTTGTTATTAATAACATCCAATGTTCATGATTATGAAACTAATCATCTATTAATCAACAAGCTAGTTAAGAGGCTTACTAGGGACTCTTTGTTGTTTACATATCACACATGTATCAATGTTTCAGTTAATACAATTATAGCATGGTATATAAACATTTATCATAAACATAAAGATATATATAATAACCACTTTTATTATTGCCTCTTGGGCATATCTCCAACAGGTTTTTAGGCCTTGTCTAGGGCTGGCTTACGTTTACCGTGCGTGAGCGCGAGGCCCAATCGTGAGTAGGATGATCCGATTATGCGGTGAAAACCCCAGATCGTCGTGGATCTCATATGCTTTATCATGATCAAGCAGGACCACCATATATTCGGCCACCTCGGACGAATCATGGGTGGATCGGCTCCATGAGCCGATTCACAGGACAACCTGAGAGCCGATCGAGGCTCGTATTTAATGTGTACGTGTGTGCCCTGCAGAAACTAAGCGAGGCATCATCCACACCTTCCCGACCAGGTATAGGTCACGCCCTTGCAATTTGCATCGGCGCGCGACCAGGAGGCTTTGCGGGCCGTCGCTCGAGGGACCGGGGCCAGCCGCAGCCCTAGTTGTTCCCGCTCTACGGTGTTGACCATCACTGCCCGCCGGTAGGTTTTCGACGTCAACACATTTCTGGCACGCCCGGTGGGACACATCTTCAACATCAAACACAATGCCATCTACATCAGAGGTGGCGGAAGAAACTCCGGTCACGTACGAGGAGCTCTCCGGCGAGCTCAAGAAGAAGTATGACGAGGTCAAATCTTCCTCGAAGCCGACCTAATCGGCTCTTTCCACAGGACCCGCTCCCATGGCATCGATGGAAGGGGTTCACACCCGAAGGCGCTTGATGGGGTGGATGTCCACCTCCGAAGAACGCACCAGGTCGTGCGTCAGAGATAAACTTCATGGTGGCTCATTCGCTGCACCGCCATTCCGAGAGCCTGGTGAATACGTTGGAGCGCGTCGCTCTGCGCGTAATCCAGGAGATCATGAGCCATCGTACTCTCCGTCAGACCAGCCCTAGGGACTCACCAAGGGGAGTTACTCCAGTCCCGTCCACCGCCGCCGCGTTGGCAGCGCCCCGAAGCGCCGAACTCATCGGCCTATGTCGTCTACAAGATTGGTGGTGACCCCAGTGACTACCAATTCCTACAGGACGCGCCCAAGGAGATCCCGCACGGGTACGCATGCGCATACGTGCCGACTGCAGCACTGGGCACCCTCGAACCAGGTTGCTATAGCAGGGACTTCTGGGGCAACAGGAGGAACGTCGGAGGCAGACTCGAGAAGCAAACGTGGCTAGCTAAATACGCCACCCCGACAAAACTCCCGAGCCCAGCTCCCCAGTTGGCTCAGAACCGAGAAACAAGCATGGCTGGTTAAGTACGCCACTCCGACGAATCTTCAGGGTTCGGCCTGCAGCCATCACCGCGGATCAAATTTGTACGATCCTGAAAGATCAGTTCGGCATGATGCCGAAAAGAAAGGCGATCGGCTATACCAAGCCGTACCCCAACGAGTACGAATTGATCCCGCTACCACCCAAATATCGGCTCCCGGACTTCACAAAGTTCAGCGGATCAGATGGTTCCAGCTCCATTGAGCATGTGAGCCGATATTTGGCACAGCTGGGCATGATCTCAGCGTCGACGAGCTGCGCGTGAGGTACTTCTCACAGTCCCTCACAGGATCGGCTCGGTGGTACACGTCGCTGCCACCGAACTCAATCCAGACTTGGAAGCACTGGAAGAACGGTTCCATGAGCAATATCACTCGGAGGCTTCCGAGGCCGGCATTGCCGATCTAGCACAAGTACGACGTGCGGGGAAACGGTGTCGAATACATCCAGCGCTTCAGACCGTTAGAACCGATGCTATTCGGTTCACGTAAGCGAAAAGGAAGCAATCGAGTTGGCGGTGGTGGGTCTGTCATCATCGATCAAGGACGTGGCCTCCCAAGCGGACTACCCGTCACTAGCGCACATGGTTCAAGCTGCCGCATATGAACAGTCCACCCGATGTCTACCAGGACAAGTTCAAGCGGGTGGTTACCATGGTCGACGCGGCGAAGACGAGGTCGCTACGGGAGAACAAGAGGTCGCGGTGGCTGAGTGGACTCGAGCTGCAGGACCCGAACCCGCAAATGGGTGAAGCCACCAGGACCTCCAAGAGGATTCGACTTCGACGTGACGAAAACCGAGCAGATTTTCGATCTCTTACTCGCGGAGAAGCATATAAAGATTCCCGAAGGCCACAAAGTTCCCACGGTGCAAGAGCTGAACGGAAAGCCATACTGCAAGTGGCATAACACGTTCACCCACACCACTAACGCTGCAGGGTGTGGCGTCAGCAGATCCAGATGGCAATAGAAAATGGGCGATTAATTTTTAACCAGTACGCCATGAAGGTCGACACACACCCCTTCCCCGCCGTCAACATGGTGGAGTTCGCCCACCTCGGAGGGTGCCAGCCTGATTTCTCAGCCAACATCAGCATGGTAGAGCTTGGACACCGCTCTGAGAAGGACGGGGATGAGGACAGCTGCTCTCAGAGCAAGGACACAGAGGGGGCCGCTCCATGCGATCGGCTCCGTCAAGATGGCAAGCGCTACATCACAGAGGGGGAAGTTAAGAACATAAGATATCAACGACCCCTCTCTGATCACCTCCTCAATAAGTACGTGAGTCGGTATGATCAACGCCGGCAACACGGCGACGGTGATGAAAGAGGCCGTATGGCTAGAAACGACAGAAGACATCGTCGGCATAATCACGATGAGGAGCGGCAGGAGCGCCACGCCAGGGAGCAGGACGATACGGACAGGCATTGGGACTGCCCTTTCGACACTGCTGGGATTCAGGAATGAGCCGATTGCCAACAATCGGCAAGCCAGAATGCAACCGAAAAAGAAGGAGGCAGCCACGTGTCCGTATTCGAGCGCCTAGGGCCTCTCCCACCACAAAACAGACGTGCTGAGACCCTCTCGTTGGAAGATCTCGAGGATTCGGAAGACGAGGGGGAAGACGAAGAAGACAGGTACCACCGTCCAAGGTGGTGCCCCGATGGTCTCAGCCATTCACAAAAGCGCAGGGTTCAGCGATTGCGCGGTCTGGAGGAAGCCGAAAGGTTATACTTGCATACGCCGAGGAAGGCACGACCTGATTTGGCTGCGAAAGTCCAGAGGACCCTGGATGAGGAGGGACTGCCGCAAAGAAAAGAGTGGCGCCCCAAGCAAAGGAAAGCCGATGATGAAACATCGGCTGGCACAAACATGGTGCTCGTTCGTCCGGCGAAGTGTAGAGCTCCACGATCACACGATGCACCTAAGGTGGACGACAGCAAGCGCACCAACATGATAAAATCGGAGATTGGGCTGGTTTTGTCCACTGACATGGACGAGTAGCAAGACTACGTCAATAAGCAACGAGGCGAGGCTGATCCTTGCGATCGGCCCTCCGAAACGGTTGAAGGGATATTACAAAACCTTCACCGAGCAAGCAACGTGGAGGCCGATTCCAGCGATCGGCCAAAATTATCCTCACCATCCATTCTGCCTGGGATCAACGTTTGACCTAACAAGGACTACCTGAAGAGCCGATACCATCAATTCTCTTGACAGAATCGGCTCGGGGGGCACCTAGATGGATAAAACACGAGGATATAAGATAATACTATCAAATATGGGGGCCGACACACAAATCGGCCTAAAAAATTCAAAAAATTTTGAGCCGATGCAGCAGACATCGACTTAAGGATACAAGAAGCCGATACATGGACATCAACTCTAGCGGCATTATGCGATGTTCATCGAGTCTTCACCAGATTCAGGCCAGCGGTGGTGCCTTCCGTTGCTTCGAGCCGGTCTGGGTTCCTGAACCAAGTTCCGGCTGTCTGAGGAAGAAAGGGGATCGGCTTTGGCACATTCTCTTTGACAGTCTCGCCTCAAGTAAGGCTCGGGGGGCAGCAGGCCTGATGGATGCTCTGTTTCAAAAAGCCGATTGGGATACCATCGGCTGGTCCTCCATTCACAACCTTCTTCACAAATGATGAGTATTGAAGAACATCATTGGGGTTGGTTGGGAAAGTTCAAAGGTTTTCCTGAAGATCCTGCTTTTTCTGCCAAATTTAGAAAATCATCAGTTGAAGAAGGGGAGAGCGAATTTTGAAGGACCGATGCGGTGCTATTCGGCTCATCATGCATTGGCAAAGGGAACGAATCGGCAAGGTCAGTGGAAGAAGGAATCGGCTCAATTGAGATCGGAAGAAATCGGCAAATCAAATTGGGGAAGAGTTCTTCATTAATAGGCGAGATTTCTTACATAGTAGAGCTGATTGCCCTCAAAAGGGGATACATTACCTCGCCTACTTCTACGGATCCTATGCTAGGGGCCCTATCTACGGCCGTTGCTGCCCTCGTTGCCGCCGTCATCGCCGCCGCGCTGCTCCCGGCCGGCTCGTCATCGCTGCTCCGGCCCGCCGGCAGGACCTTCATCGTCCTCGTCTTCCTCGTCGTCGTCGTCGTTGTCGCTGCCGAAGTCACTCAGGTTCCCCGGCCAAGGGCAATGGCGCTTGGCCGGCGGCTCGTCGGGGAGCTGTCGTCGTCGTCATCCTCCTCTTCGTCCTCCTTCACCTCCCCGGAGGTGGCCCCATCCCAGGGGAAGCGATCATCCTCGCTTTCTTCCACCGCTTCCTTGTCGGCGAGGAAGCGGAGATCGCTCTCCCCATCAGTCAGGGACTTGTCGTCCTCTGACCAGATGGAGAAGTCATGATCTGACTCCTCCCCGGCCGCAATGGCACGGCGGATGTTGGCCGCATGGACCTCTGCCGGGTTGTGCTCCGGCGTCGGCTCGCGAGACGAAGAGGGCTGGGTGGAGAGATCCGATGAGGCAGAGGAGGAAGAGGACATGGTGGCGCAGGAGGGTTTTTGGGTGCTAATGCGAAGGAGATGCAGAGGGGAACTGTTTGGGGCGGTTAAATAAAAGAGGGCATGATAGAAATTCAATGCCGCAGCAGTTTCCGAGGAAGTGGTGCCGAAACTGTCAAATTGTGCAGAGAAGTTGAGGAGGCAAGTTGTCATGATGAAGAACTCTGCGACGGTTCTGCTCTGCCGCGACATGACCCGACGAAGGAAAGGCGTAATGATTTTGGAAATGTCATTTCCAAAACCAGGGCATGTGTTATCACCAGAATTTGACCAAGTCAGAGGTGGGCCGCGATCGAGATAGACGTGAAGATTGTACGTGGAAGAAATACGTGAATCGGCCTGGTTTACCAAGTTTGGGCTAGTTAGCCCGTGTATCTTTATAGTAGGTTATGTAGAAGTTAGAATTTATCTCGTGCACGGTTTAGTGCACGCCCACATTAGAAAGTCCCCTGGACTATAAATATGTACCTAGGGTTTATGGAATAAACAACAACCAACGTTCAACACAAACCAATCTCGGCGCATCGCCAACTCCTTCGTCTCGAGGGTTCCTCCGGTAAGCACCATGCTGCCTAGATCGCATCTCGCGATCTAGGCAGCACGAGCATGCCTAGTTGTTCATGCGTTGCTCGTACTGAAGCCTTTTTGATGGCGAGCAACGTAGTTATCATAGATGTGTTAGGGTTAGCATTGTTCCTAGTATCATACGCTGTCGTAGTGCAACCCTTGCGCATCTAGCCGTCCCTGTACCTCATCATGGGTGCAGGGCGGCACCCCGCTTGATCGTTATTTAGTAGATCTGATCCGTTACGGTCGCTCCTTGATTCATCAAGGATTAGTTTAATATCTGCAATAGTTAGGCCTTACAAAGGGTTGGAGGATCCAGCGGCATGCAGGGTGTAGTTTGCTGCCCCTAGACAGGACGTTCCGAGGATCAACCTAGTGTTGGTTTTTAGGCCTTGTCTAGGGCTGGCTTACGTTTACCGTGCGTGAGCGCGAGGCCCAATCGTGAGTAGGATGATCCGATTATGCGGTGAAAACCCCAGATCGTCGTGGATCTCATATGCTTTATCATGATCAAGCAGGACCACCATATATTCGGCCACCTCGGACGAATCATGGGTGGATCGGCTCCATGAGCCGATTCACAGGACAACCCGAGAGCCGATCGAGGCTCGTATTTAATGTGTACGTGTGTGCCCTGCAGAAACTAAGCGAGGCATCATCCACACCTTCCCGACCAGGTATAGGTCAGGTGGCACCCTTGCAATTTGCATCGGCGCGCGACCAGGAGGCTTTGCGGGCCGTCGCTCGAGGGACCCAGCCGCAGCCCTAGTTGTTCCCGGCTCTACGGTGTTGACCAGTCACTGCCCGCCGGTGGGTTTCTGACGTCAGCAGCTGTGCACACAACAGCAAGGCATGCACAAGCCTAGTCACCAAGACAAGCCAGGCTTGTGTGTCATTGCAAGCACGAAGTAGAGCTCATATAAAAGCAGTACAAACCCTAGAACCAGTGCACAGTCGACCAGATAAGATTCACCAGGTAAGGGGTGAAGTGAGAACAAGCACCAGTTCATCTAGTTCTTGCTTAAGAACAGAACCAACACACAACCACTCCACCACCAGAAATCATGGTGACCTGAGAAGATCATCCAAGACCTGGAGGTGAAGGGCTGTACACAAAACCCCAAGTCTGCATCAACAAAATATTTCTTTCTAGGAGCTGGAACAAGGTATACCAAGTTCCTGGACTGGATCCAATGGATCCAATCCATCCAATATGCATGACATAGTCATGGGATTGAGCAGATGCTCAAAGGGGAAATCATCACTTGGTTTCACCAAGGATATCTGTCAGTCAAAAAGCCACTAAGATAGAAACCCATCCAGATACAGATCTTGTGCACAGAAGCAAGATCTCATGCACAGATAGCACCAGTAGATGTATTACAATAAATAGCAGCTAGTAAAGACTACACAGATAACCCTAGGCATAACCATCAGTAAACCCTAGATTCATCACAGGCAAGCATATTGGCATTCATAGCTAGTATGATCCCCAAATATGCAAGCAAAGTTGAGTGGCCAAGATCCAACCAAACAGGTGAGCAACCAATCAGTAGCAAGGCTACTGAGGTCACATCACACTTAGCACCATTTAGAGTAAAGCCAAATACAGGACATCATTATCCAGAGTGGATTCAGATTCATTTTCTTGTTAAATAATCATGAACAACAAATTCATATACAAGCAAGTCATTTAAATCATCACTGCATAAGCAGTTCATCATGAATCAATTTATTCAAGCATGAATTTGTAACAGATTCATGCTATTCATTGACATTAGCATATTGTAAGGCAACACAAGCACATATCACTGCATCATAGCCACTGGATCAAGTCCAGTGAGCTAGAAAGAGCAACAGCACATACACATAGTAGCAGTAGCATGCTTGAGCATCAGCATCAACAAGGAAAAGAATCCACTTAGCCACAGAATTAATCAGTAAGCCATCACTGACATTTCATTGATCAAATGGATCAAATGAATCATGTTAAGCCACACAGGTAAGCTAGCCAGCAAACAATGGTTGATCCAATGGATCAATAGCTTACACAGGAAGCACAGAAGCACCTCACAGGCACCACTGGCACTCACAAGTGTTACTGATGCCCAATAGTACACCTAATCAAGCAAGTGTAGATTACCAGTAAGCATAGCAAGCCCATAAGCATGAACAGCATGGCATATCAAGCTCATAAGCAATTACATGATAGCATAGCAAGATCAGAGCATGCTAGGAGCAGTAGGCAAGCAGCAGATGACATGTACAACAAGCAAGGCAACACCGCCGTAAACGGTGATGGCCATAGCTTACAAAATGGAAGCAGGCAACTATTGCAAGGCTCTGTGTGATCACAGGATCACAGGGAGCAGAGAACAAGGAAGAAGAAGCACGTAGCTTGGGAGGCGCACAGGCATGGAAAGGAGAAGGAGATGGAGACGAATCACTTACTTGCGCCTGGAAGCAGAGGCTAGGGCATGGCGAGGCAGTGCTCGCGCGGCCCTAACAGCTGCAAGTCCAGGGTAGGCGCCGACGTTACGCCGGCGAACCCAACACCACCGCAGCAGAGCACCAGAGACGACGGCACAAGTACTGCGAGCAGCACCTGCGCCAGGTCAGTCTCGGAGGCACACACGTCGTCGGCGAGGACGAGAGCTCGCCGGAGATCGTCGAGGCGATTCTTCACGAGATCCAGAACGGAGGCGATCCACTAGGAGAGGAAGAGATGGAAGAAACCACGCGGACGGATCGATAGATCGTCTCGCGGCGGTTCTGGTGGTATCGGTGGCGCGAGCAGGGGAGCTAGGAGGCGGCCGGAGCATGGTGGCGGCCATGGCGGCGACGCCGTCGCCACGCGTATCGCCAGGGGGTTAGGGTTCGAGAGAGAGAGAGAGGAGCGAGCGAGTGTGTCGGGCCGAACCCGTTTGGTTCCACCAAACTGGGTTTGGACAGGCCTTAGTGGGCTGTCCTGTGGGCCAGAATTAGTGGGCTGGCCCAATAGGGGCCAGGGGTATTTTAGTCATTTCACAATTTAAAAATAACCAAAATTTCACCAAATTTTAATAAATAAAATACAACTCTAAAAATCCATTAAAAATTGGATTGGTGAATGAAAAATTATTCTTAATAAGAATAAAATATGAAATAAAATTTAATGAACAAATTTAAATTTGTGAATTTTATGAATTTAAAATAAACATTTGGAATTTCAAATTATATTTCCTTGTATTAATAAATCAAGGAAAAATCCCAAATAAGTTCAAATACTTATTTTTAAATATTTCAAAATGAAATTCTATTATTCCAAGTCATTTCTATTTGAAAAAGGTATTTTCCAAAGGAAGATATTCTATTCCTCTTTATTCTCAAAAATATAGAGACAACTCTATTATTTCAAATTATTTTGGAATAAATAATGAATCACCAAAATAAAGTAGTTTTACTTTGAATTATGTTACCTTATGTGAATTAAAGTGGTTTATACATTAAAACAATTGCAAATTACTGCCAAAGGCATAAATCTTAACTCAACCCTAAATTGTAATAACTCATTGGGGTGAAGGGATTCAACATAAAATAATACATCCATGCATGCATCATTTGGATTTTATAACATTGTCCTTACCGGACAATGATGCTTCTTTACAGAACCCGAGGTCCAGGTTCCATCCAACGCATTGAACTGCACTATCTCGCAGTCCACAGGCAAGTTCACCCTTGCTCATGTCAATTTGAGTATTTTCTATTAATTTAATGCAAAGCTATATGACTTATCATTCCTGCATTGAAAATGAAATGTTACTTTTCCAATTATGAATATGACTATGTGGCGGCAATGGAACCATGGTATGTGTTGATTGGTGGAGGTTCCATTGCAAGGGTACTATTCATCTAGGACTAAGTACCAATGCCGTCCAGTGATTCTAGCGCGTACATATCGCGTTGACCATAAGATCTATAATGGCTCGGGGAAGCCAGCTGTATCTTTTCCCTCCTGCACGCCAACGGACTTGATAGAGCCTGGCGGGGTGTTGGAGGCACTGCCGTAGGTTGGGATAGCCTTTAAAATCCCCATCCGGACGTTTGGATGAGAGGCTCTACCGTCTATGAAGGATTGTCCGACGTACACCGTGGGTAAAGCCGTATGATCGGGAGATGTCTACCGGGGGTGTACGGATGGACAAAAGGGTGGGTTTGCGGGGTCGCGGAGAAGGCGGTGTGGGCTTGGATCTTTATACCTGGCCTCACGCCAAGGAAGTGTGAACGGGGGCAAGTCCCTGCGGATGGCAAAAAGGGTGAGATCTCTTATGGGAAAAGTAACGCACCTCTGGAGAGTGTATTAAATTGTGGCTGTCACTCCTTCGGGAAGGAATCTGCGAACGCGGGAAAGAAACTCCGTGAAATTCTAGTCAACCCGTGAAGACTAACGGGCATAGTTTTAATAAAATAAACCTTTTGAAGAAATGATTTCAAAACATGCATTGACCTAAGATTTTCTGATCGAGGGTCGTAGCTAGTGCATCAAACACCTTTTACTCTTTTGAACTTGCTGAGTACCCCTGTACTCACTTTCTTTCGACACCCTTGCTAGACTGTGATACGGAAGTGGAGGCCATCACCGATGGAGCACCAGAAGGAAGCTACGAGCTGGTCTACGAGGAACCTGATCTTACCGGAGGAGTTGAAGGAGTAGATTATGGGATAGTCTACGGAACCGATGACATGGAGGTGGAGGAGTAGTGATATACCTTAGTAGTATAGAGCCGAGCAGCGTAGTGACATACTTAAATAAGTTGCTGAGCTCTTTTCATATCTATGTTGGTTTGTAATAGTACCTAATGTTGTAGGGTGTTCTCATCGGACCTGTGAGAATACCAACTTGTTAAGACCATGATTGTAATATATTATCGAGTGTTATGACCTGCAATGTTTCTGTTGTACCACTCTGAGGGATGTGATATTTGTGAAGAAGTCCCTTCATGAAGATCATATCAACGACTTGTATACTACAACATGCAGTGGTATGCTGGGTCACCGCACATCTGACAATGTCTTCGTGGAAAAAAGCAACCCTAATCACATCTCAATATGGCGACGTAAGAAAGTTTTTGTGAGATCTAGTGAGGTTCTGTTGCCACATTTGATATTTGATCATTGAAAGAACAAACTTAATTACAGCCAATTATTTCAGCACAAGAAAGTCGCCATGAGATCGTGTGAGGTTTTCTTATCACATCAGTTGTTTTTTCTCGTTTTTGTTATCTCATTAATGTTGCTCTCGACGAAAGTAGTGAAACATATGCTTTCATTGCAAGCATGATAATTTACGTGAGAGGACTTTCTAGCAGGTACCCCGTGCCCCTAATCAGCCCACGAGCTGCCCCACTTATCTATGTTTCCCTTTCCCTCCCCTCTCACTCTCCCTTCCTCTCTCTCTCTCCATGTATCATTAGTCAACCTAACTCTTTCTACATCTCCTGCTCGCTATCTTCATGCCACTTTCTGTCTCTGCTAGTCTAGCAAGCACCCTTTCGTCTCTTGGGCTCTTCGCCACTCTCCACGGTTATCTATCGCTCATCAAGTGGTCACATATATGATGGAATGCACGCTTGTTCTTCCAAGATTTGTTGTACTAAATATCACCGTCCCTGATATCTTTGTCAACTTTCATGAAAGCTCATCTCTATGTAAGTTCAGCTTGAAAAGGTAGCCTGGTACATTCCTCTCTCCCAGCAAGCAAGACAAGTATTGGAACATTTGGAAGCTTTAACGACTTGCTCAACATAGATTCCTAGATTTTTTAAAGCTGGTTCTTTACATTTCGGAAATCATTTTTGTGCACTTCTTCTCGAAGACTGACAACATCAACTGCATTAGAACATGCTAGCGGTGGGAATAATAACATTTTGAATCATGGTGCACACATGGATATCCCTTTTTGCTGGAAACGATATTGTTCGCCCTACTAATCAAAAGATTCGATCGCTTTTACACTCACACAACTCTTACATCTATTTCCTTGTTTGACTCTACAACTTTTACTACACACAATGCACTCAAATATCGAAATAAGTAACCACCCACGTTCCTCCAATAATTCCGGGCTGACCGGGGAGAACATTGTGTAAGACCGTGGCGGAGCCTAGGTATGTGCCCCGCTATTGTCTTATCTTGTCGTCGCGGATGATTTGGTTCTTCAAAGGAGCATTGATTTGGTTCTTCAGGGAGCAAATGGTGTGCCCCACTATTGTCTTATCTTGTCGTCGCGGATGAAGCGACCATAATCACGACTAGATATGTAAGTTAGGAACGTCATTGTGAGAGCTAGTGAGGTTTTGTTGTCGCATTCGACAATGTCTTTGTGGAGAAAGCAACCCTAATCACGACTCGATATGGCGATACCAGAAAGCTGTCGTGGGATCTAGTGTTGTCGCATCCGACAATGCCTTTATGGAAAAAAAAAATCAACCCTAATCACAACTCGATATGGCGACGCAATAAAGTTTTTGTGGGGCCCAGTGAGGTTTTGTTCTCGCATCCGATATTTGGTCATAGAATAAACAACCATAATCACAACCTGATATGTCAACACAAGATATTCGCCACAAGATCATGTGACATTTTCTTATCCCAATAGTTGTTTTAGCGTTTTTGTAGTCCCATTACCATTGCTCATAACAGAAGCGAAATATTTTTTCGGGGTTCTGAGAGTCTTGTCATGCTCCGTACATGCATTGATCTTTGACGATGATACGCTGCGACAAATGGAAATTTGTTGCATACATATAGTTTTTTGTTGAGTGTATTTGAAATGCCATGATCCTTTTGCATGTTTTTAACAGATAACTAGAGAAATACTGCAACCGTATTCGTTGGGAAAAAATATTTGCCGCAAGTTTTTCTTTTCCAGTGCGATGACCAGACGAATGTGAAGGATCATGTTAAGTTAGAACGAATGAGAAGGGCGCCATGGTAGACTCGGAGGGTTGCCGTTTTCTTTGGCGCATTGATCTCGTCACGCCGGCCGGCGCAATGGCGATCGTGCAATGTGCACGCAGTGGCGTCAAGTCTCGGTACTTCTCAAGTCAGTATCCTTAAACAAAATCACAAATTCTCCGTCGTTGGCTCTTTACAAGAAGGAATGAAAAGGAGCGCCACCTAATTTGAAGGTTCAGAACGTCAACTGGATCGAGGCAGGTGTGGGCAGGCGAGCGTTGACACTGCGCCGTGGAGCGCTGATGTGGAAGGGGATAAGCGCGGCCGGTTCGCCGCGTCGCGTCGGCGTCATGTGATCAATCTCCGGCCGCCCATCTATATGGAATCAATTCTTTATACTACTGGATAAATATGGATAGTGTATGTTACTGTAGCTATTCTAGATCAGCATTACGACTTCTGCACACGCCATACTTATACCGGGTCTAGCTAATCGTGGTTGCAGGATAAAGATAAGAAATGATCTCATCAAGAGGTGGCGTCAATGGTTTCCTTTATAATTAGAGAGGAAGAGTAGTGTGAACTTGATCATCATCCCAGAAAACGAGCAAGGATATTGGAAAGTACTATGTGCACATGAGCACCAGTGCTTCTTGGACTTTTGGATTTTTGAAAATTTTCAGAACCTCTCTCTTTTATGTTTTCAAAAATTATAGCATTAAATATGTAGATAGATTTAGATACGAGGAGTGTAGTCAAAAAAGTCCCATTAAAAAATACTTTGTATTTTGGAAAATACAAAAGAAACAAATTTCTGACTAATATAACGTATTTTTTGACGAGACTTTTTTGATTCCAATCCTCGTATACACATATATCTACATATTTAATGTCATAATTCTTGAAAGCGGAGAAATGAGAATCTGAAATTTTCAAAAATCCAAAAGTGAAGGGAGCACTAACTCCCATGTGCACAAAATCCTTGTCCCAAGAATATTGTATACTGAACCAAATATAAAGGACCTGTTTGGTTCCCAGTCACACATTACGAAACCTAACTTAACTTTGGTAAGTGTGGCAGCCATAAAAGTGTGGCCAGAATTTTGGAAGCCACAAAGTGTGGTAAAAGTTGGCAAAAAAATCACGCTATGACAAGTGTGTCACATAGATAATGAAGTATGGCAGCTCTAAAGTGTGACAAAAATCAAACACATGTCAAATTGCCAAACTTTGGCTTGGCAAAGTGTGGCTGGGAACCAAACATGCCCGAAATGTTTTCCAATGCTCCATTTAGAAGAAGAAATAAAACGCACATCCAGCTTGAACCAATATAATGGCGAAATATATAGACATATGTAGAGAAATGTTCTTCTATCCCGTGCATGCCCCACATTCTCCCTCCTTTCATATTTTACTGATTTTGTGTATTCTCTCTCCTTCCACGCTATTAGATTTGGTTTAAAATTTGAGAAACTTCAATAACTTTTAAACCGGAGGATAAATTTGTGAACCTTTGTAATATTAAGTTCCTAGTTAAGAGGGTTTCAAAATAAGACCGATATTGAGTATATTTTGACAATGTTTGAAAGTCAACTTTTGAAACTTGGTGAAACTTTTCTTCGAAACAAGTCGTCTCACTCTGTTTCAAACTTGGTTCATCAGAGTTAGAAAATATTTGGCAACTGTCCTAGAGTTCAATTTGCAAACACAATTTTTCGTATCATGTTTTATCGAGTTTATAATGCATCATCATGTTTGAAACGAGCCCTTTTTAGGCTTGTTTAAAAGACATCATGGAAAAAATACACATATTTAAACATATTATTAACCTGATATATATTTTTGTAAATATGCTATTTAAAATCCCATACTAGAAATTAAATCAGTGTAATAAAGCATGAAAGGGGGTACTAGAGTGTGGGAAACTGCATGCAAAAGAGTAGAAAGATTCCATGAAGTGCAAATCTCAAAGCACTCATAGACATATCGAACGGCCCATTCATGCACGGGGAATTCGCCGCATTAGGCCTATGTATAAAGGTACGACAGAGTGAACTACAAATTCTTGACACCCTTGTTATGCAAACACAACCTGGAAATCAATCAATGGCAGTAGCGTAGCTTACTGACATACTCATGCAGGGGCACCCTCCCTGCAGATTTAGCATATTTGTAAAGGACAATTATCTGAGAGAGCTTAGATTAGAAATTTCTTGCTCCCCCAACAATCCTTAGCAAGCTCCGCCACTGTGTGCCACAGATAAAATATGGCTTTTGCTCCTCCATCCCCACGAACCTAACGAGCAGCACATAACCGATGGGAGCCTTTGCGAAGATCGCCACCACCGCCTCCGTCTTGGCACGGTACGGAAAAATGTTTTGCCATCCGACAATGCTATGCGAGCTATTAACATAGCAGCTGTAGTTTTCACAAGATCCAAGAGCAAATCAACCAAGCCAGTTCGAGGAAGTGATTTTAAGAGATCGCGGGCAGGAACAAGAAGGGCAAACGAGTGATTTCAAGAGATCGGGGCATGAACAAGAAGGGCAAAAGAAACCGTGAGAACCTCGTCCATGAAATTGATTAGCGCAGTCTTTGCTAAACCACTCGAAGTCATTTGTCATAATCTAGATACAACTTTCTTCTCTCTTTGGAGATTTTTTTGGATGAACTCCAGGCTGGATCAAAGGATGATAAAACTTTCATAGGATGCAATTGGGTGGAACAAGATCTAGAAATGCCATTTTCTGGTGCAAACTTTCATATATGGATTGCACTCTTTCTTAGTAAGATCTAGCTCTGGATGATGGATGGATCTTACTTATGCACCTTCTCACGTCCGATCGATATGTACTTCTCAGGTCCGTCGTAACCCAATATTTTTTAAGACTTGAAAACTTTTGTCGAGACAAAGTAGGAATACTTGTTGCTTGGCTATATATTCATTGGTAGGTTAGTTAGGAGGGTGGTACTTGTACCTCCTATCAAGATCAAACTCAATTTTAACTTTGGTGTTTCACAAAAGCGGTTTGCTTTTCATTGGGAGCAGATGTTTTAATCGACCGTGAGGCGTCTATGATAACTTCATCATCTTGAAGCTCCGTCACTCCAAATGTATACTATTTACAATATATAAAAAAGTGTTTACGATTCATAGTCAAATTTGACCTGTCTCACAATCTATGAATTCAATTGTCATTGTAGATGCATCTTCTATTGATTGCCATCTAAATAAAAAAATCATAACTTATAGACTATACATCTGTTCATAAATAGTACTTCCTCTGTTTCATATTTTCTGTCGCATACTTAGATGTATCTATTAACAAAATATGTATAGATACATCTAAATTTATGGCAAGAATTATGGAACGGATGGAGGAAGAGGAAAACCAAAAAGTGTCTTTGGCTTCCGGATCTTTATATTAAAAAAATAAAAAATCATATTTACAAGTTTCTTAAAAATCTGAAAAAACAATTATGTGTTGTGCATGTATCCTACAAGCATGCAAAATCGCCACCATTTTTTTGCACACATAAATGAAAAAATCTTACAAACTTGATATCTAAAACTATGCATACTCAGATTCATATTTTTGTTAATTTTGTGTAGCTCATAATATAACATACTCCGTATTTGAAATTGATATTTTACACGTGTGTAGGGTATTCCGTAGTTTATTAGATAATTTTTTATAAAAAAAACTCGTAAATACTTCCTCCGATTCATATTATTTGCCATTCGTACGGATGAATGTAACTATAACTAAAATATATTTAAATACATCTATATTAGTGACAACTAATATGAATCGGAGGGAGTATAATTTTCAATCTTTTTTACATAACGGAATCGCTGTAGCTCGGGAAGCAGAAAACTCCACTCCACGAAAGTACGGTAGAAAGAGAGTCAACCGAAGTTCATATCGAGCTGAGACTTGGGGGGAAGTACAGCCTGAAGTTTCTCTTCTCTGTTACTTCTGTATACAGTATTCTTTCTCGGTTCCTCAAGTAGTCAAGTATACAGTGCACGTGTGAACGACCGTCATACAGTTCGGACTATTCCGTACACATACCCATACGTAAGTACGTACGTATACATCCGGTACACATGGTTGTCGAGTACTACACGAGCTGAGTTCATGGACTCAGCACGGCGGCGGGGTAGACGGCGAGGGGGATCCTTACGCTGTGCTTCTTGTCGCCCCTGAGCACCACCTCGCCGAAGCT
Source organism: Lolium multiflorum (assembly GCA_030979885.1). Classification (NCBI taxonomy): domain Eukaryota; kingdom Viridiplantae; phylum Streptophyta; class Magnoliopsida; order Poales; family Poaceae; genus Lolium; species Lolium multiflorum. The sequence continues at coordinate 257,795,597 of CM061748.1, forward strand.
GAAGGCGTTCCCGGGCGCGGTGGTGTTGAGCACGATCCTCAGTACCGCCGCCTCGCCGGGGGCGATGGTGAACTCGTCGGGCGACACGCGCACCGCCACGCCGTCGGGCGCGCGCACGTACGCCATGTACGTCTCGTTCTCCCCGCCCACGCTGTACACCCTCCGCTCCACCCGCCTCGACCCCACCAGGCTCGCCACCGTCACGCTCGGCGTGTTCAGGTCCGTGCACCACCGCGCCCGCGTCGACGGGCAGGACGCCCCCACGGCCCGCCGCACCGCGGCATCGTCCACGCCGGGCACCGCGCACAGGAACTGCAGGTACTCCCTGTACGTGACGTCGAGCACCAGCCCCGGGTCCAGCGCGCGCGCCACGTTGATGGCGCCGGCGCCCATGTCGAACGGCGTCGCCGCCACCATGGCGCCCACGTCCCGCCGCGCCATTAGCGGCCTCCCGGACCGGTCCGTCACGTCGGCCGTCGTCATGATCGCCGACATGATCATGGCGGGGCTCCACCTGGGGTGCCGCTGCTTGATCAACGCCACCACCCCGGCGACGTGAGGGGTGGACATGCTCGTGCCGGACAGTATGGCGAAGTTCTCGCCCTGGACCTCCGGCAGTGCGTTGCTCGTCGGGCTCCAAGCTCCCCAGATGTGGTGGCCCGGCGCCATGACGTTCGGTTTCAGGACGTCCGCCAGCTCCATTGCCGCGTTCTCGATGTTGGGTCCCCTCGACGAGTAGTCGGCGACCTCGGGCCGCTCCCCGCTGTAGCTCGCACGCCGCCCCTCCAGAATCCGGACGGTCGCTCCGAACGTGATGACGCCTCCGTTGTCGTCTCGAGCCGTGTTGTTGCCATAGTACTCCATCAGGGTCTGCATCCAAGACATTCAGAGTTACTGGAAAGTGGAAAGTGAAAGCACGATCTTGTACAGTAGTACTGTATGAATTAAAGCAAAATACAGTACTGTAATAATTTTGCAAAGCACTAGCTGCTGTAACTGAATTAGGACTCAGAAACTTCTCATTCTCGAAAAGAATTAGCGAACTATTTGATCCACAAATATGTGCCAGCACTCACCATCATGTCCACTCCGTTCAGAACCATAGCCGAGGGTAGCGTTGTAGGAAATATGGGCTGGTAGTCATAGTCGATGTCACCCGAGTAACGATCAGTGATGACCACTCCGGCAGCTCCGATTTTCTGAATCGTATCGATCATGCCGGCGAAGGTGTCCAACTGATAGTAGTTTGATGACACGATCATGCAAATAATCACCTTCCCCTGAACAAGAGATCTTATGAAGACCTTTGGATCTTGGCAACCGTTAGACCCGTCAGTCGTATTGGCGATGCTCACATCGTCAGCCAATGCTAGTGGGTACATTGTTTCCCCTGGTGTTGGTGCTGGACAGAAAAAAAACAAGTTAGTGGAAACAAAATTAAGCATAATAAAAGGAAGATCTGAAACTGATACTACATACTAGTAAGTGTGGAATGCACTGCATAAGCTAGGGCAGATATAACTTATTCTATGCAACATTCTTAAAAAAATTGATACCACAAGAGCAGAAAAAATCTAGAATTAGTCTGCAGAGTTAGGTTGGAATGAATTACGGGAAAGGCCGCCGCAAGAGAGGACCAGCCCACTTCCAGTGATGATTGATTTGTTATACTTCCGGTCTGTTGTCGAAGCCGCGACACTTGTTATCCATGGGCTGAATGAAACTATTGAGCTGACATCAGGGCCTCCGTTGCCAGCTGCCTGAATAACTGAGACTCCAGCCTTGGTGGCAAGGAGCAGCTGTGTCTCAAGCAAGTTGAGGAAAGATGCAGGACCAGATGAAACCGCAGTAGGTGCCATGGAAAGACTTATAACATCAACACCATCTTCTACGGCCTACAAACAAGTCACAGGTACAGGGAGTTTAGCATACTAATTAAATGTGAAGCTTTCCGCAAACAATATGATCGGCGAACCTGATCGACTGCAGCTATCACATCTGACATGTATCCACCAAAAGGATATGCAGCTTTGTAGATTGCAAGCCTGCAATTGCAATCAGAAAAGGAGACACAAGGTAAGATTTACATAAGAACTGTTTGATTTTCCTCTTTGATTTACTTCCGTCGTCTGAATAATAGGACATGGATTGATGTCTCACCGAGCTCCCGGAGCCATGCCGCTTGCATATCCAAAGTTGTAACCTCTGGAAATCACTGATGTATGGAAATTTCCAGCTGCGGTCGACGCCGTGTGGCTATGCAGACATTCTTAGGATCACTAGGTAGCTCTTCTGAGATTTAAAAAAAACTTGAAATTGTAGGTAGAAGCTAAGAAGCACGCACCTGCCATGGCCATCAGGGTCATAAGGTGATGCGTAGTGAAGTGTAGCGTTGAATTCTCCAGTTGCTTGACCAGCACGTGCGAACCATCTAGCTCCCACTATCTTACCATTGCATGATTCAGGAGGGAATCTATCACCAGATCGGCACATTCCTTTGAAATTGGGCGGTGGTGACTTTGCTTGGTCTGAGAAGCTACCAAAGCTTGGGTTTTTGGGGTCAATGCCAGTATCAATCATGGCAATGACTATTCCATCACCAGAATTCTCAGCACCACCAAGCTGTGGCCATACCCCACTGGCTCCAATGTATTTTGGAGTATATGTGGTCATCTTGGCCATTTTGATGTCTTCTTGAATTAGTCTAACTCCTTTTGCTCCACTAAGAATTCTAGCTGCCTGTTGCACAGATAACAAAAAAAAAAGAGAATTAACCAGTTTTTAACCTCAGCAGAGACAACTGAACTATTCCTATTACGAAATTCAGATAAGCAGAAAGTATAACTTGCAAACAGATAAACCTAATAAGTTTCAAGAAAATCGGTTTAAGAAATAAGGATTGCTGTGATTATCTTTGACAGCTATATGAATTCGATTCTCCGTTGACCATCTCCATGCAACCCTTATGTATTCATCTTTGAAGGAACACAGAATGATAGAAAAATGGAGCAGCTTAACGACTGCTAATTGCTGAGAAGACAAATAGGAGCAGATTCTCTGGCTTTTCTGCTAAGTGACTCCTGATAATTTAGACGATAAGAAAACATCCTTGAATTTTTCCTACTATTTTATCTTACTGCAAATACTGAATTTCCTTGTTGTATGTACACTTAAAGGATATTTCTAGTCCTGGAAATACTACTAAGGCAGGCAAGAGAATAATGGTTTGTTCAGCATGTTCTATCTATCATTCGATAGTGGCTGTAAGTACAGGAAAAACCATGCATGTCGTGCACTCTACAGACTAGAGAAGTGTACCTTTTCAGATTTTGCATGAACAGCAAAACCATTAAGCAGGTGAGTATAACTGTATAGTTTCTTGTAAGACCCTGTAGGGAGAAATGATTCCAGGAAGACATCATGCTTTGATGTTGCCATTTCCTTGTACTTCTGAGCTTCCACGCCTCTCCTGGATGTAAATTACATCAATATGTGTTATTTGGAAAAGAGAACAAGTAAAAAAATTCAGGCATGGGCGAGCACCTACATTTCATTCTTCCGGCTTGCCTTGTATGAAACAACTGGGTCATCCTCCATCACCACCATGTAAACCTTGGCAAATACACCGCAGTTTAAGCTCAGGAAAGTAAGAACAGAACAGAACACTAGAGATGGCTTAGGAAACGCCATGGCCACGGTGCGACTGCACAACTGAGCGAAGCTTTCCAAAACTTCTATGCTTGAACCGGTGTGCTTATATTGTCTGAAAGAATGTTAGGTGGGGATTAGAGGGAATTAAAAAGGGACATGCACCTGGTGCGTCAAGAAATGCCTTGCACATAACTAGGCCATCAAAAGAACGCGGTAAGTAGTTCCCAACCTCCATGAGGCCTAGCAGAACTGTACTTATTCTGTAACAGTCAGCAGTTATCATTTGTAAAGTCACTCTGACGCTTGGTGAAAATATGTACATCTGCAAACAGCGAAGGAATTGATGAATCGGCCATTCCTTCAGCTATGTCCGATTCAGTCTTTCCTGATACCAAATTTGAATATGGTATACTCGGGTTCTGATTCTGGAGCAATAAAATTGCAACGCCAAGAAAAGAAAATAAAAAACATTCCCCCCCCCTTTGCGTGACAAGAAGAACCGGCCCAGATTGTTGGGCTAGGCAGCTCATGTCCTCATGCCACCCATCAAACCCAAATCACACAAAGATCCCTGTGAGTTCCTTTGCTGAGATAAACCTTGACGTAAGGATATATCTCCTAAAATTATTTTATTTCTGTTTTAATCAAATAAGCTCTAACACATAATAATCCTTGTCTTCCTGTGCGAAGTGACTTTCTTGTTCTTTCTGAGTCAAAAGAGGCTTTAAAAAAAATCTTTTCTAGACCAAGCTGAGAAATAATTCATTTCACACATGCACATCTTTCACACTAGTATGCACCACCGTCCATGGCACTTTGATAGAGCAGTGTAGTGCATGGTCTTTTATATTTTTTACCTTAATGAAATTCATGTTATTTATTACTTTATGTGATGATTGCATACTGTTATTTACTTTCCAATGAGACATTTTACTTGTAGCAGCTATGATCATGCTGAAGTTTGTATATATTGGCAATAAACTCCAAAGTTCATATGTTTTGTCATCTTTATGCTCGAGCATGAGTATAGATTAAGCTTGGGGATGTTGATACATCGGAAATGTATGTATGAAATTCTGAAATTCTCTTTGGCCCATTCATATATGGCAAGGGATGGGACTAAAGTTTAGTCCCACATTGCTAATTGAGAGAGATGTGGAGTGGTTTATAAGGGGTGTTGTTCTAGTTCTTGCAAGTGAGTGAGAAGAGAGAGAGAGAGCCCTCGCACATTCCTCCTTCTCCTCCATCGCCCACCTCGCCACGACGCGTCGTGGTCTTTTTGCTTTTCAGGAATTTAATATCGTGTGACGTCGACGAGCTCGTTGAAAACCTCAACATGGGAGACAACACCGACGATGTTGCTTCTGCCGCAAACGATGTTGTTGTTCAAGTTGCAACGCATATGTGACTATCTCTCTCTCTCTCTCTCTCTCTCTCTCTCTCTCTCTCTCTCTCTCTCAGACACACACATACACACTCACTCACTCTCTTAAATCTTACTAGAGTTTCTAGTTCTACTGTTTGGACTAGATGCGTAATAGATTTGTCTTGTTTAGATTTTATTTGTTTATCTACTCTGTTAGTATGCATGATTAGTTTCGTTACTGCTAATGCAACCAAGTTATGTCATTTACTTGTTTGGATTAAATCATATGGTAATTTGCTTATATATTCATCAATCCAAAAATCTTACTATAGGCAAACGAATTCAAGTGGCGTTGCCGCTGCTACAAGACCGCCTCTCTTTGGTGGTTCGCACTTAAGAGATGGCACACGAGAGCGGTTCTCTGGTTTCAAACCTGAACTGCTGTAGCGCCACTCTTGACAAACCTGAGGATGAGCTTTCTGTCGCTTAGGAGAAAGCTTACGAGAAAGTCGATGTCATGTTTAAGGAGACTCCTTTTAGTATTTCGATGCCATGTTTAAGGAGACTCTTTTCAGTATTCTTGCAGACAACTTTGTTGATCCATACATGACATTTGATCATAGCAAGGATGAGTGGGATGCACTCGAGGCAAAATTTGGGGTCTCAGACGCTGGCAACTGGCACTGAGTTGTATGTCATGGAGTAATACTATGACTACAAGATGATAGTGAGCGCTCCGCTGTTGAGCAAGCTCATGAGATACAGTCGGTTGCCAAAAACTTGAGCAGTTTAAGTGTACCTTACCAGAAAATTTGTTGTTTATTATGTTAAATTCTCACATTTTTGCATCATATCATGAGTGACCACCATGTATTTTAATGAATTCGATGATTTTCATCAAGTCCCCTTTATTTGGGTTATAACTCTCTCTATCAACGAACTCATGTTTGGAACCTTAATGAACATCTATGTAATTTCCATGTGGTGAATGATGCAATTTGGTATGTGCATGATATATTTGTATATGCATATTATCACCCCATTTTGTATGCAAGTTATGATTAAACTATTAAACTAGTATGCTAGCACGCTAGAGGGGGAACATGTGTGTTAGATGGAGTAAACTTGTAGTAGCAATTGGATAATGATAGGAAAGTTGAGAAATAGTATGTTTTCTTTACCTTTCTATGTTTTTCTCACTAGGGATAAATGAATGGATGTGCTACTATCATCTAGTGACATAAAAGATGAACTTGTTAGCTCAATGTAGCATATTTGATTAAACATCATGTCAACATGCATAAAGCAAACTTATTGTCTACGAAGGTTCCCTACCACGGTAACAGAGGGATGTATTGCGCATCACCTCTATATTAGGATGTGATGCCCATATAAAACATTTGTACCACCATGTTTACAAAGAGAGAGGTCAAGTGAATAAGTGAACTTTGGTCCACTTTTTAGCATAACAAACACTATTTACTTTCATCTACATGCATTTTTATTTGTTGTGCTAAAATATTCCGAAAATACAAAAATAGTGTAACTTGTAGTTTTTATATTGTTTTCATCATTACTACTCTAGTTAACTATTCTAGCATCTTTATTTATAATTATTTTACGTAGTTTTACTTTATTTATTTTCATCTCAACCACCACGGTGGAGTTGGGACACAAAGCAATCACTTTGTTCTGCCTGAAGAGGGTGAACAAAGGACGTTATAGCCGTCCCCACCGTGAACCTCATCAGCACTAAGACGGGCGACCGAGCTGCAACCACATGCGGAGGTTGAGAAAATATAGGAAGGGAGCCGATTGAAGAATGTCAGAAGGATAAGTTTCTATGAGAGCTGAAACGCAAAAATCCATAAATCTGAAAATATTTAGCTTAAACAAACGGATCCGAACAAAAAATATCTATGTTACGGAGAGCCAGGTCCTCGCTGATCTCCTATGATCTTTGCCACTACAACATGGAAGAACTCAGGGTCTACTTGGATCACCATGTGAGAGCGCAATCCTATTCAAGTGCATGAACTTAGGAGGATTAGGATTGTCGCCGGATTCCTTGCAACTTTAAACCATAATGGAGATAGCTAAATAATAAGGATTTGCAAGTTTTTGTCCTTGTTGGTTGGTCCTGAAACGGTCAGTATGTGTCAGGTTGAGGTGATGATGCCATGTGGGCATTTTTCTTATTTTAATCCGCTTTTATTGCAAAAATGGAAACAAGATCATATATCCTTCTTTCTCGATTACAACGATGTAAACTAAAAGAATGGAAAGTAAGTGCAAGTTTTTCTCTTCTTAGTTAGAAATGTTGCTTTATGGTGGAGCGGAAGGGACTAAACTTGATACGAAATCTGACGTATTTCAAATGATTTAAAACCAGACAAATGGAACCATGCTTGCTTCTAGGGTTGCAACCACGTTTTCATTTATTTATTCCGGATCTATTGCATCGCACATGCACTTTATTAATGATTTTTGTGTGCACTTTTTATCTGTTATATGAATTATTTTTGTTTTGTGTGTGAACTGTGAAATGATAGATACAAAAAATTTAACATGTATAAATCGGTACAATATATAGATTTAGATTTAGACAGTCTATCGAAAAAAATATTTTTTAGAGAGCTCTTCAACTAGACATGTAAAGAGTCAAATTTTAGACTCCGTTGATCACATACTTAAGTTCTACGACAAAGATTAAAAGAAGCATGGGACTTGCCGGATGACCACATACTTAAGTTCACCGGAGATAATTGGGTGCTGGTTTTACTTAGCCAACTAAACGAATCAATGAGAGCAAAATTACTCTTTCTTTGGTGGAGAACCTGGCATTTGAGAAATAATATCATTTTTGGAGACGGCAAAGTCGGGATAGAACAATCTGCCATCTATCTTCAATCCTATTATGATGCTTTCGAAAACCGGAATGATGATCATCCTGTGGAGGATGCCAAAGGTAAACTGGCAATCTCTACGCCTGTGCTGAACCACAATTATAAAACAAAGGAGGCTGTGGGAGTGTGGAGCAAGCCTCATCTGGCAAAGGTAAACACTGACGCGTGTTATTCTGAAAATGAGTGTGCAGGTTCATGGGGAGCTGTCCTAAGAAATGAAGAAGGAGAAGTAATGTTGTCGGCCTGGGGACAAATTCCTCACTGCCCAAACACGGAATCAGCGGAGGCGATCGCCATGCTAAATGGCTTAAAATCGATTCTGACTTGTTATGCAGGCCCCCTCCAAATTGAGAGTGACAACACCTTTCTAGTGAATGAGCTGAAGAAGAAGGAAAGTAGCAAGTCTTTAATCGCTGGCATTGTACAGGACATAAAAAATACTATGTCATCAGTGTTGGATATCTACATTTCGAAGGTTAATAGGTCGGGGAACAAAGTTGCTGATGCTCTAGCAAGGCTAGGAATTAGTGAATCGAGTGGGCGTGTGATGTTGGGTTCTGTTCCACCCTGTGTGGCAGAGACTCTTAAGCAAGATTGTAATCAAACGTATCGATAATGTAATCAAATGCCCAAGTTCAAAAAAAAAAATTAGACTCCGTTGGACTTGCTCTAAAGAGAAAAGCCATTGGTTGGTCGTTATCCGCTGGAGGATAGAATGAGCAAAAGCAAACTTGGGCTAGGGTTGCACGAGCCAAACGATTTTGAGGTAAATTTTGGTTGCTGATGTTTCCCGTCCAAATGCTTGGCCAATGAACGGAGCCTTTATAGTGTCGAAGGGGCCAATGTATAGTGGTGTGGTGTGACGCCCCGGAACCGGTACCATGAGGATCCCAGCGAACTCGCCGAAATCCACACGATATCGATTCTGAGACGCCCTCCGACACGACATGCGCGACAAATCACACACGTGATGCCAGAGAAATTAACACGAGCGGTAACATTACAACAGGATTACAATAGAGCCCACAAGAGACATATATTACAACAACGACTCCAACGAGTCAAGATACAAATATACAATACAAAGATCCAAATCATACAGAAGATCAAATACGTCCGAGTACGGACAAGATACAAACTGGACTAAGAGTCCTGAAGATAAACGATGGCGTCCATAACCCTGCCCAGGCCAAGCCGGAAGGGTAACCTTGCTAACGTCGTCATCTCGTACCTGTCGAAGTCGGGTCATCGGTTGCCGACAAGAGGAGGAAACAAAAGAGAAAGAGAAAATGCGAGGTTAAGTACCAAGGAACGAACTCCGGCACGTACTTAGCGAGACTAGAAATGGCTATGCTCGCCAGGCGAATATATCACCGGGCTATATGGTAGGTTTAGCGGCAGCAAAACTATAACCAATAGAGACACGCTACAACATCCGTCTACTCAGAGAAGATAAGAGAGCGCATAAGGTAACAGATAAATACTACACAAACATAACCCAACCAAATACACATATCCCCTCCAACAAAGCGAATAAGCAATGTAAAAGTCACTCAACGGTAGACAAGTTTTATTAGGTATCGGTTGTAGTAATGCTATATTACTACACAAGTTATTATCAGATTATTAGCAACAAGATAACGGTGTAAGTTGTTCTATGATCAAGCTATACAATTCCAAGTCGTCCATAACCGCGGACACGGCTTATCGATAAGATGTACACCCTGCAGGGGTTGCCCAAATGTAACCATACGTATGCTCGACCCACTTCTTACAGGAGATGTCTCACAACAAGACCGTTCCCAGTTCAACAAGAAAGCCTAGGGGGGCCACCCAACTAAGCTACCCGTGACGAAGTTCGGCCGTACTCCGAGACGGACCCAGAGGTTGCGTAGGCGTCTAGGCGGGCACTAACGGCCAAGCACTAGATAAGTCGTCTAGCAATTATGCAATACAGTACAGAATATAAACACCCGAAGGCAACAGGAAGAAAATTGTGCATATCGTGCATATGAGCAAATAAAACCAAGGTTGTGGCCCCCTTTTCAACTGACTTGAGAAAAGGTAATGGGTGAGGGGGGTCCCGATAAACGTCCCCACGTACGGGTAGAGCGCTCAATCTCGGAACAGATAACAAGAACTCGGGTCCTAGGGGACATTAGCGAGTCAAAGTTCCGATGCTTTCGCAAAGGGGCTCACAGATGCCTCTGCTTACAATTTTAGTTGTTAACAATAAAGTAAAGCATGAGTTTCTCCAACAATTGATATAGCATGTGATAACCTCCCAACAACCCAACATATCCCGATAACAGATCGGGATAAACAACAGAGCCTAAACACGCCTACGACTCGCAAGGCTCAAACATCAAGCAACGGCTATGTGTAAGGAATGATATATATAGGATTATTGTGGTAAGCAAGTGGAATAGGACACGTGACTCGATAAAGAATCGCAACCCATGGATAGTAGTAAGAGGGAGAGCAAAATGTAAAATAGGTGAAGAGGGAGGCCTCGCCTGTGAAAAGCTACCGAAGAACTTGTCGTATCTCACAACACCACTTCGCGATCATATCCGAGAAGAAGCAAATGCTGGAACACACAACGCATGCAAGTCTTACTACTACGGATAAAGAAGATCCATCATGATCAAGATGATATGCATGACATGGCAATGATGGTGCAATGCAACTTAACCATATTAAGCGGAGTCGGAACCCTGGACAAGCAAATTAGGTTGGAGTTGCATTTCTACCGCCAAAGTTAAGTGTTGATTAGCATGGCAAGTCATGGCAGGGGTGCGCTACTTCAAAATTAAACGGAGTGGGGAAAGCCACATCGGTGTTCCGAAATACTCCACATATATGTGAGGTGAAATGCACAAACTATCACGTCACGACATGATGCGAGATGCAAACAGATGAATGGATGGCATAATCATGATCCTTATGTTTTTCTGATCAATTTTCATATATAAAACATTTCATTCTGAGTTACATATTAAAAGGTACGATTTTAGCACGATATACACATATTCTGGATTTTTTCGGAAAAACAGAAAAGGGCCGGAACTTTTCTCACCCAAGGGGATACCAGCCACAGTGACTGACAAGCGGGCCAAGGAGAAGCTGACTGGGCGATTGCTGGTGAAAGAGCAGAAGGACCGCGGGTTAGGAAAACAGGACATGCAGGGGGTCTATCTGCAAAAACAACAGGATCTGGATCTGGAAGATTTTCTCATCGGGGACGGGGCTAGCCCGAGCGGCTGACGGGCGGGCCCGCTGGCCACGCTGGCGTGCCGACGTGGCAAACCATGCGGGCATGATGACCCACAAGTATAGGGGGTGTATCGTAGTACTTTCGATAAATAAGAGTGTCGAACCCAACGAGGAGCAGAAGGTGTTGACAAGCAGTTTCGATGAAGGATTCACTGTAAATGCTCACAGACAAGTATTCAGGGGGTTTTGATATTGCAGATAAATAAAGTACAAGTAAATAAAATGCGAGAGAAATAATTGCAGCGAGTGGCCCAATCCTTTTTAGCACAAAGGACAAGCCGGTTTGTTTACTTATAATGACCAAACGTTCTTGAGGACACACGGGGATTTTAGTCTAGTACTTTCGCTTCATGTGGTTTAATAATCTTCATTGTTTTGATAAGTGTTGTGTGGGTGAACCTATGCTAATGCACCGCCCTTCCTAGGACTAATACATACTTGTGATTATACCCCTTGCAAGCATCCGCAACTACAAGAAAGTAATTAAGATAAATCTAACCACGGCCTTAAACTCTGAGATCCTGCGATCCCTCCTGCATCGATATACTAACGGGGGCTTAGGTTTCTGTCACTCCGGCAACCCCGCAATTAGCAACCGAATACAAGATGCACTCCCCTAGGCCCATAAATGGTGAAGTGTCGTGTAGTCGACATTCACACGGCACCACTAGAAGAATGACACCACAACTTAAATATCATAACATTGAATATTACTCAACCATAGTTCACTACTAGCATTTAGACTTCACCCATGTCCTCAAGAACTAAACGAACTACTCACGAGACATCATATGGAATACAATCAGAGGTGATATGATGATGAATAACAATCTGAACATAAACCTTGGTTCAATGGTTCCACTCAATAGCATCTACAACAAGTATAGAATAACACCGGGAGAGTTTCCCCTATCAAACAATCAAGATTTAACCCGAATTGTTACAGCGGTGACGAGGTGCAGCGGTGGTGATGGCGGTGTAGATGGTGGAGATGATGATGATGATGATGGAGATGATGTCCCGCTCGATGACGATGGCGATGGCGTCGATTTCCCCCTCCGGGAGGGAATTTCCCCGGCGGATTCCTGCCCGCCGGAGAGCTCTTTCCTCTCTGGTCTTCTCCGCCCCGCAGAGGCGGCTGTAACCCTTCGTGAGGTCCTCTCTGTGGCTTAGGTTTTCGGGACGAAGGAGTACGCGAAGAAAAGGAGGCGAAAGGGGCTGTGGGGCCCCCAGACCACAGGGTGGCGCGGCCAGGCCTGGGCCGCGCCGCCCTAGGTCTGGGCCCACAGTGGCTCCTCTCTGCTCCCCTTCTGGCTCCCTCCGTCATCTGGAAAAATAGGAATTTACGTGAAATTCCCTTCCACAGTTGATCTTCCGAAATATTGCGTTCTGACGGTGCTTTTTCCAGCAGAATCCTGGCTCCGGTGCTTGATCCTCCAATGATGATGAAACATGCAAAATAGATGAAATAACATAAGTATTGTACCCCAATATGAAATATATCAATGAATAACAGCAAATTATGATACAAAATAGTGATGCAAATTGGACGTATCAACTCCCCCAAGCTTAGACCTCGCTTGTCCCCAAGCGAAACTGAGCTCGATAAACAAGACCACATGTTTATGGAGTGAAGAGTCGATAAATAAAATACGGACAAGAAGCATCATATTCATTCACACAAGACATTCTAGTAAACAACTTCCTCATATAACTCATCTTGAAATAGGTAAAGAGAAATCACAAGTAAAGGTGCATAAGAAATCATAATTGGTGATGGCAAACTTTGTTCTTGGTCAGAGAACTACTAACGGATTGTACTTCTAAGCAAAGCTTTCATATTAGATTTTATAGCTGAGCCTTCATATTCAAGCATAACAATCTCCTCATAATCATTGATAACTTCGAAGTCATATTCATTCAGATAAAATTGGTACTAAACAAGAAAGTATAAAAGACATGATTAACTGAATCATAGCATAAATGATTGGTTCACAACAACTCAATTGCTTGCTTGAGATAGAGGGAAATAGGTTTACTGACTCAACATAAAAGTAAAAGATAGGCCCTTCGCAGAGGGAAGCAGGGATTAAATCATGTGCTAGAGCTTTTCAAGTTTTGAAATCATATAAAGAGCATAAAAGTAAGGTTTTGAGCGGTGTTTGTTGTTGTCAACGAATGGTAGCGGGCACTCTAACCCCCTTGCCAAACGAACCTTCAAAGAGCGGCTCCCATGAGGGACGGCATTTCTACCAGCAAGGTAGATCATCCCCCTTCTCTTTTGTTTACACATGTATTTTAGTTTTATTAAGGATGACACTCCCCCCAACCTTGGCTTTCTCAATCCATGGCTAACCGAATCCTCGGGTGCCTTCCAACATTCACATACCATGGAGGAGTGTCTATTGCAAAATTAAGTTGCTTACTGATAAATCAGAGCAAAACATGTGAAGAGAATTATTAATGAAAGTTATTAATTGGGGCTGGGAACCCCGTTGCCAGCTCTTATTGCAAAGTTATTGGATAAGCGGATGTGCCGCTAGTCCATTGGTGAAAGTCCGCCCAACAAGATTGAAAGAATAAACACCACATACTTCCTCATGAGCTATAAAACATTGACACAAATAAAGAGTAGTAGTTTGAATTATTTAAAGGTAGCACATGAAGTATTTACTTGGAATGGCAGAAAATACCATGTAGTAGGTAGGTATGGTGGACACAAATGGCATAGGTTTGGTCTAAGGTTATGGATGTATGAGAAGCATCTCCTCTCGATACAGGTCTTTGGCTAGCAAGGTTTGATAGCAAGCATAAAGGTTGAGGGAAACAAACAAATATACATATGATAGAACAATCATGCATCTTTCTCATAAGCACAAGCAATTTTAACTTAAGAATACTAAGCATAGAGATAATAGATTAGTATATCTAAGTGTATTTCTCTCTTTTATTAAACATCAAGATGTTGTTGCTATTGACCAATGCTAAGTTTGCCAAAACCAAATAGATTTACTTGATGCTCCCAAAGTGATATCAATACTTATGTCAAGAGTAATCATATAATGGAGATTGCAAACTAAAATAAGATGTGCAAAAAGTAAATGATAAGACTTCTCATTAATATTCCATAACGATAACTCACACCAACGGATACATAGATAACTAACTAAGAGAGATACTTCCACATTGCATACTATTCCATATGATAACTTCCCTACTCATGATATGACACTACTTGATAGTAAAAGATAAAGGTAATGATGATGTGATACCGCGGCACTCCCCCAAGCTTGGAACAAACCAAGGGGATGCCAATACCGATGATGAATTACTCCTTCGGTGATGATGGTGAATCTTTGTCGTCATCAGACTTCCATGGAAGAGGCCCTCCATCAACAAAAGACATCTTGGTCTCCGGAAACCTGAAACTAGCAGCATGACTTATGCGCTTAAACCTGTTTTCATACTCACAGTTTTGATTATGAACATCATAGAGTTGAGCTTGGAGTTTGTTGGTGGTGTCGTGAAGTGAGAAGATATCGTCCCACAACTTTGCAGTCTCCTTCTTGTGCCCATCAATGAGTTCAGACACAATCTTGTGAAAGATATCCACTTCACGCTCAGCCATCTTCTTGTAGTTGAAAACCTCTTGTTCCAGTTTCTCCATCCTGTCTTCCAAACTCCCTTCTCCCTTAGGACCCTGGACATCTTTGATCTGCAACTCTCCATCCACGAGCTGCAACTCTTTGGGGTGCATCTTCAGCTCGTTCATGTACGGGTTGACGACGTCCTCAAAGAAGCTGTCCTTCTGAGTTCCCGACGAGGACATGGTGGATCTAGATCCGAAGCAGATCCTGGCAGAAAACAGCTCGAAACAAAACACGACGAGAAAACGATATTACGGACCTCCAGGGGTCCGGGGGATTATATAGCAAATATTTTTACGACAAAAGGAAGGTTCCAGGCCGAAAACGAGTGGAAACGGGACGCCGAGGTGCCGTCACCATAGGTCGGCGCGGCCAGGGTGGGGCCCGCGCCGGCCTGTGGTGACGGGCCCTCGCGCGTCTTTTCCACTCCGTTTCGATTCCGTAATTTTTCATATTTTCTAAAAACAGCAGAAATAATGTTCGGAAAGGTAAACGCGGACTTTTTATTACCTGTACTGTTACCTATTCAAAGTCCAGTTCTGGCGGACTGTCAATTTGTCCTTTGATGAAAGCCTCCGGTGTTTCCACTTGAATAATATCAACATCAACATTATAAGAATCACCCGAGATATAATGCTTGAGTCTTTGTCCATTCACCACTTGTGTGGCATTGCCTTGGAGAGAGCTAATTTTAATTGCTCCTGAACGATACACCTCCTCAACAACATATGGTCCTTCCCACTTCGAGAGTAATTTCCCTGCAAAGAATCTGAGACGAGACCGATACAATAGAACTTGATCTCCAACATTAAATTCTCTTTTAATGATCCTTCTATCATGCCACTTCTTAACTTTTTCTTTAAAGAGTTTAGCATTTTCATAAGCTTCACTTCTCCATTCATCTAGAGAACTTAATTGCAACAACCTCTTATTACCGGCTAATTTAGGATCTTTATTTAGTTCTCTAACAGCCCAATAAGCTTTGTGCTCTAGTTCTAAAGGTAAATGACAAGCTTTTCCATAAACCATTTTATAAGGTGACATTCCCATAGGATTTTTATAAGCAGTTCTATAAGCCCATAGTGCTTCTTTCAATTTGCTAGCCCAATTCTTTCTAGATTTATTAACAGTCTTTCCTAAGATAGCTTTAATCTCTCTATTTGATAATTCTACTTGACCACTAGTTTGAGGGTGATAAGCAGAAGCAATTCTATGATTAATACCATACTTAGCAAGAGTTTTTCTAAAACCTCCATGAATAAAATGAGAACCTCCATCAGTCATAATATATCTAGGTACTCCAAATCTAGGAAATATAACATCTACAAGCATTTTTATAGAGGTCTCACCATCAGCACTTTTTGTAGGTATAGCTTCTACCCATTTAGTAACATAATCAACAGCGACAAGTATATGAGTGTTACCATCTGAAGAAGGGAAAGGACCCATGAAGTCGAATCCCCAACAATCGAATGGTTCAATAACAAGAGTATAATTCATAGGCATTTCATTGCGTCTGGAGATATTACCAACTCTTTGACATTCATCACAAGATAAAATAAATTTCCTTGCATCTTTGAAGAGTGTTGGCCAATAAAAACCTGATTGTAGAACCTTTTGCGCGGTTCTATCTCCAGCGTGATGTCCTCCATAAACACTACCATGACATTTACTCAATATCTCCTGTTGTTCATATTCAGGAACACATCTTCGCATAATACCATCTACTCCTTCTTTATATAAGTGTGGGTCATCCCAAAAATAATGCCTCAAGTCATAAAAGAATTTCCTCCGTTGCTGAGCTGAAAAGGTTGGAGGCAAATACTTCGAAACAATAAAGTTAGCATAATCTGCATACCAAGGGCTCTCTCGCGAGCTCACCTTTATTACAGCCAATTGTTCATTTGGAAAACTATCATTAACAGGAACAGGATCATAAGCAATATTTTCCAATCTAGACAAATTATCAGCAACAGGATTATCAGCACCTTTCCTATCTATAATATGTAAATCAAATTCTTGCAACAGAAGTACCCATCTAATAAGCCTTGGCTTAGCATCTTTCTTTGTCATAAGGTATCTAATTGCAGCATGATCAGTATGAATTGTAACTTTCGAATCAACAATATAGGGTCTAAACTTATCACAAGCAAAGACTACAGCTAACAATTCCTTTTCAGTTGTAGCATAATTTCTTTGAGCATCATCAAGAGTCTTACTAGCATAATGAATAACATTTAATTTTTTATCTACCCGCTGTCCAAGAACAGCGCCTACAGCAAAATCACTAGCATCACACATAATTTCAAAAGGCAAATTCCAATCAGGAGGTTCGACTACAGGAGCAGTTGTTAAGGCTTTCTTTAGAGTTTCAAAAGCTTCCTTACAATCATCATCAAAAACAAAAGGTACATCTTTTTGAAGAAGATTAGTAAGAGGCTTTGAAATTTTAGAGAAATCTTTAATAAATCTCCTATAAAACCCAGCATGACCAAGAACACTACGAATACCTTTAACATCCCTCGGATAAGGCATCTTCTCAATTGCTTCAACTTTAGCTCTATCAACTTCAATACCTCTCTCGGAAATTTTATGTCCCAATACAATTCCTTCATTAACCATAAAGTGGCATTTCTCCCAATTAAGAACAAGGTTAGTTTCTTCACATCTCTGCAAAACTTTATCGAGGTTTCGCAAGCAATTATCAAAAGAATTCCCATAGACAGAAAAATCATCCATGAACACCTCTACAATACTTTCACAAAAACCATGAAAAATAGCAGACATGCATCTTTGAAAAGTAGCAGGAGCATTACATAAACCAAAAGGCATACGCCTATAAGCATAAGTTCCATAAGGACAAGTAAATGTGGTTTTCTCTTGATCTTTAGCTTTAACAGCAATTTGTGAAAACCCAGAATAACCATCAAGAAAGCAAAAATGAGTATTTTTAGATAACCTTTCTAGCATTTGATCAATAAAGGGTAAAGGGTAATGATCTTTCTTAGTAACTTTATTAACTTTTCGAAAATCAATGCACATTCTATAACCTACAACTATTCTTTGAGGAATAAGCTCATCATTATCATTAGGCACAACAGTCATTCCTCCTTTCTTAGGAACACAATGCACAGGACTAACCCATCTACTATCAGCAATAGGATATATAATACCAGCTTCAAGAAGTTTTAATACCTCGTTCCTTACCACTTCTTTCATCTTCGGAATTAGACGACGTTGATGTTCAACAACAGGCTTTGCATCTTCTTCCATATTAATAGCATGTTGGCAAATAGAAGGAGAAATCCCTTTCAAATCATCAAGAGTATAGCCAATAGCTCCTCGGTGTTTCTTCAATATTTCCAATAACCTTTCTTCCTCAATCTCTGAAAGCTTAGAACTAATAATAACAGGATATATTTTCTTATCATCAATATGAGCATATTTAAGATTATCAGGTAAAGGCTTTAAATCAAAAACAGGATCTTCCTTTGGTGGCGGTGTTGTACCCAAATCTTCCACCGGTAAATCATGCTTGAGAATAGGTTGGCGAAGAAAAATTTCCTCAAGCTCATCTCTTTCTTTCCTAAAAGCTTCACTTTCACTATTCTCCAAATGTTGCTGCAAAGGATTATTAGGAACAAGAACAATAGATGCACACTGCTCCATTTTAAAATCATTACTAGGCAAGTCAGCTTTATAAGGAGTTTTGGTAAATTTAGAAAAGTTAAATTCATAAGGTTCACCAGCAAATCTAGTCAAAATTTTCTCTTTCTTACAATCTATAATAGCTCCACAAGTATTTAGAAAAGGTCTACCAAAAATGATAGGACAATGATCACTAGCAGCAGAACCAAGTACCAAAAAGTCAGCAGGATATTTAATCTTACCACATAGAACTTCCACATCTCGAACAATACCAATTGGAGAAATAGTTTCTCTATTAGCCAGATGAATAACCACATCAATATCTTCAAGTTCACAAGAACCAATTTCGTGCATAATCTCCGTGTAAAGCTCATAAGGAATAGCACTAACACTTGCACCAATATCACATAAACCATAATAGCAATGATCACCAATTCTAACAGATAGCATAGGAACACTAACTTGTTTGGATTTATTAGGATGTGAAACAATATTAGAAGCATCTTCACAGAAAATAATATGACCATCTTCCACATTTTCAGTCACAAGATCTTTAACTATTGCAACAGCAGGTTCAATTTTAATTTGTTCTTCAGGTTCTTTAGGTTTCTTTTCACTTTTATTAACCGCACTAGATATGACAGAGTACTCCTTCATTTTAGCAGGGAAAGGAGTTTTTTCAATATAAGCTTCAGGAATAACATTATCAACAGTTTCAATCACTACACATTTGTTTACAGATGAATCAACTTTATCTTTATACGGTTCATGATACTTATCAAAATTCTTCTTAGGCAGTTCATAATGAGAGGCAAAAGCTTTATAAAGATTTGCAACAACTTGGGAATCAAGACCATATGTAGCACTCATATTACGAAATTTATCAGTATCCATAAAAGCTTCAATGCATTTATAATCATAAATTATACCTGATTCTCTATCTTTGTCGTTCTCCCATCCTTCAGTATTTTCTTGGATCCGATCAAGAAGGTCTCTTTTAAACTCTTCATTCTTGCGTGTAAATGATCCAGAACAAGAAGTATCCAGCAAGGTCTTGTCTTGAAAAGAAAGTCTTGCATAGAAATTATCAATAATAACATTACCAGGAAGCTCATGAATGGGGCATTTGAGCATTAAAGACTTCAATCTCCCCCAAGCTTGGGCAATACTCTCTCCATCATGAGGCCAGAAATTATATATGCGGTTCCGATCTTTGTGAATTTCACTTGGAGGATAAAATTT
This sequence comes from Lolium multiflorum, assembly GCA_030979885.1. Taxonomy (NCBI): domain Eukaryota; kingdom Viridiplantae; phylum Streptophyta; class Magnoliopsida; order Poales; family Poaceae; genus Lolium; species Lolium multiflorum. Next base: position 257,815,333 of record CM061748.1, read on the forward strand.
GGAATAAAATAAAGGCACAATGTCCTCCCAATCAATAGAATCACCATTCTTCAGCAATTTATACCAGTGCGCCGCTTTACCAGACAGCGATATAGTGAATAGTTTCTTCCTAACTTCATTCATAGAAATACCTGCACATTTGAATAACCCGCATAATTCATGCAAAAACAATAAATGATCACCAGGATGGACAGTTCCATCCCCTTCATAGCGGTTATCCATAACACGTTCAATAATTTTCATAGGTATTTTATATGGTACTACTTCCTCACCTGGCGCTTCATCCACTACCGTTGCAGTAGTAGTAGATTTCCCAAATAGAAATTGAAGAGAAGATCTCTCCATAATGATTTATAGCAGCAGGCAGAAATAAAATCAGCACAAACAGTAAATTTCCTTACCAATTCCGCTTACCAATAGCGCTTCACTCCCCGGCAACGGCGCCAGAAAATAGTCTTGATGACCCACAAGTATAGGGGGTGTATCGTAGTACTTTCGATAAATAAGAGTGTCGAACCCAACGAGGAGCAGAAGGTGTTGACAAGCAGTTTCGATGAAGGATTCACTGTAAATGCTCACAGACAAGTATTCAGGGGGTTTTGATATTGCAGATAAATAAAGTACAAGTAAATAAAATGTGAGAGAAATAATTGCAGCGAGTGGCCCAATCCTTTTTAGCACAAAGGACAAGCCGGTTTGTTTACTTATAATGACCAAACGTTCTTGAGGACACACGGGGATTTTAGTCTAGTACTTTCGCTTCATGTGGTTTAATAATCTTCATTGTTTTGATAAGTGTTGTGTGGGTGAACCTATGCTAATGCACCGCCCTTCCTAGGACTAATACATACTTGTGATTATACCCCTTGCAAGCATCCGCAACTACAAGAAAGTAATTAAGATAAATCTAACCACAGCCTTAAACTCTGAGATCCTGCGATCCCTCCTGCATCGATATACTAACGGGGGCTTAGGTTTCTGTCACTCCGGCAACCCCGCAATTAGCAACCGAATACAAGATGCACTCCCCTAGGCCCATAAATGGTGAAGTGTCGTGTAGTCGACGTTCACACGACACCACTAGAAGAATGACACCACAACTTAAATATCATAACATTGAATATTACTCAACCATAGTTCACTACTAGCATTTAGACTTCACCCATGTCCTCAAGAACTAAACGAACTACTCACGAGACATCATATGGAATACAATCAGAGGTGATATGATGATGAATAACAATCTGAACATAAACCTTGGTTCAATGGTTTCACTCAATAGCATCTACAACAAGTATAGAATAACACCGGGAGAGTTTCCCCTATCAAACAATCAAGATTTAACCCGAATTGTTACAGCGGTGACGAGGTGCAGCGATGGTGATGGCGGTGTAGATGGTGGAGATGATGATGATGATGATGGAGATGATGTCCCGCTCGATGACGATGGCGATGGCGTCGATTTCCCCCTCCGGGAGGGAATTTCCCCGGCGGATTCCTGCCCGCCGGAGAGCTCTTTTCTCTCTGGTCTTCTCCGCCCCGCAGAGGCGGCTGTAACCCTTCGTGAGGTCCTCTCTGTGGCTTAGGTTTTCGGGACGAAGGAGTACGCGAAGAAAAGGAGGCGAAAGGGGCTGTGGGGCCCCCAGACCACAGGGTGGCGCGGCCAGGCCATGGGCCGCGCCGCCCTAGGGTCTGGGCCCACAGTGGCTCCTCTCTGCTCCCCCTTCTGGCTCCCTCCGTCATCTGGAAAAATAGGAATTTACGTGAAATTCCCTTCCACAGTTGATCTTCCGAAATATTGCGTTCTGACGGTGCTTTTTCCAGCAGAATCCTGGCTCCGGTGCTTGATCCTCCAATGATGATGAAACATGCAAAATAGATGAAATAACATAAGTATTGTACCCCAATATGAAATATATCAATGAATAACAGCAAATTATGATACAAAATAGTGATGCAAATTGGACGTATCAACTCCCCCCAAGCTTAGACTCGCATTGCCCCAAGAGGAAGGTGATACCGCGTGAAGCACACGTCCGTTAGGAACCCCAAGTGGAAGGTGTGATGCATATAGAAGCAAGTTTCCCTCAGTATGAAACCAAGGTTTATCGAACCAGTGGGAGTCAAGGGCCACGTGAAGGTTGTTGGTGAAGGAGTGTAGTGCGGCGCAACACAAGAGATTCCGGCGCCAACGTGGAACCTGCACAACACAATCAAAATACTTTGCCCCAACGTAACAGTGAGGTTGTCAATCTCACCGGCTTGCTGAAAACAAAGGATTAAACGTATGGTGTGGAAAATGATATTTGTTTGCAAAGAACAACAGAGAACAAAGATTGTAGTAGATTGTATTTCAGATGTAAAAGAATGGACCGGGGTCCACAGTTCACTAGTGGTGTCTCTCCAATAAGATAAATAGCATGCTGGGTGAACAAATTACAGGTGGGAAATTGACAAATAAAGATTCAATACATATCATGATGATCACTATGAGATTTAATCAGGGCATTACGACAAAGAACATAGACCGCCATCCAGCATGCATCTATGCCTAAATAGTCCACCTTCAGGTTAGCATCCGCACCCCTTCCAGTATTAAGTTGCAAACAACAGACAATTGCATTAAGTATGGTGCGTAATGTAATCAACACAAATATCCTTAGACAAAGTATTGATGTTTTATCCCTAGTAGCAACAGCACATCCACAACCTTAGAACTTTCTGTCACTGTCCCAGATTCAATGGAGGCATGAACCCACTATCGAGCATAAATACTCCCTCTTGGAGTTACAAGTATCAACTTGGCCAGAGCCTCTACTAGCAACGGAGAGCATGCAAGAACATAAACAACACATATATGATACATTGATAATCAACTTGACATAGTATTCTATATTCATCGGATCCCACCAAACACAACATGTAGCATTACAAATAGATGATCTTGATCATGTTAGGCAGCTCACAAGATCTAAACATGATAGCACAAGAGGAGAAGACAACCATCTAGCTACTGCTATGGACTCATAGTCCAAGGATGAACTACTCACGCATCAATCCGGAGGCGAGCATGGTGATGTAGAGCCCTCCGGTGATGATTCCCCTCTCCGGCAGGGTGCCGGAGGCGATCTCCTGAATCCCCCGAGATGGGATTGGCGGCGGCGGCATTTCTGGAAGTATTTCCGTATCGTGGCTCTCGGTAATAGGGTTTTCGCGACGGAGAGTATAAGTAGGCGGAAGGGCAACGCAGGGGGCGCTCGAGGGGCCCACACCATAGGGCGGCGCGGGCCCTCCTTGGCCGCGCCGCCTTGTGTGGCCACCTCGTGGCCACTTCGTATTCCCTTCGGTCTTCGGAAGCTCCGTGGAAAAATAAGACCCGGGCGTTGATTTCGTCCAATTTCGAGAATATTTCCTTTATAGGATTTCTGAAACCAAAAACAGCAGACGACAGCGGCGCTTCGGCATCTTGTTAATAGGTTAGCGCCGGAAAATGCATCAAAACATCATAAAGTGTGAACAAAACATGTAGGTATTGTCATAAAAGTAGCATGGAACATAAGAAATTATAGATACGTTTGAGACGTATCAAGCATTCCCAAGCTTAGTTCCAACTCGCTCTCGAGTAGGTAAACGATAACAACAATAATTTCTGAAGTGACATGCTACCAACATAATCTTGATCAACATTATTGTAAAGCATATGAGATGAATGGAGTGATTCAAAGCAATAGATTGCTAACAAAGAGATAATGACTAAACAACTGAATCATATAGCAAAACTTTTCATGAATAGTACTTTCAAGACAAGTATCAACAAGACTTGCATAAGAGCTAACTCATAAAGCAATAGATTCAAAGTAGAAGGCATTGAAGCAACACAAAGGATGATTAAGTTTCAGCAATTGCTTTCAACTTGTAACATGTATATCTCATGGATATTTGTCAACATAGAATAATATAACAAGTGCAATAAGTAAACATGTAAGAATCAATGCACACAGTTGACACAAGTGTTTGCTTCTAAGATAGAAAGAAGTAGGTAAACTGACTCAACATAAAGTAAAAGAATGGCCCTTCGCAGAGGGAAGCATGGATTACTATTTTTGTGCTAGAGCTTTTATTTTGAAAACATAGAAACAATTTTGTCAACGGTAGTAATAATTCATATGTGTTATGTATAAAACTTCCTACAAGTTGCAAGCCTCATGCATCGAATACCAATAGTGCCCGCACCTTGTCCTAATTAGCTTGGATTTACATGGATTATCATTGCATAACATATGTTTCAACCAAGTGTCACAAAGGAGTACCTCTATGCCGTTTTTGAATAATCTCAACTTAGGACATCCATACCGGGACAACATAGAAAACAGATAATGGACTCCTCTTTAATGCATAAGCATTCAACAACAGATAATATTCTCATAAGAGATTGAGGATGAATGTCCAAACTGAAAACTTCCACCATGATACATGGCTTTGGTTAGCGGCCCAATGTTCTTCTCTAACATATGCATACTCAAACCATTTGATTATGATAAATCACCCTTACTTCAGACAAGACGAACATGCATAGCAACTCACATGATATTCAACAAAGGTGTAAAAAGTTGATGGCGTCCCCAGAAACATGGTTACCGCTCAACAAGCAACTTATAAGAACTAAAACACATAGCTACATATTCATCACCACAATAGTTTTTAAGCTATTTTCCCATGAGCTATATATTGCAAAGACAAAGGAATGAAATTTTAAAGGTAGCACTCAAGTAATTTACTTTGAAATGGCAGAAAAATACCACATAGTAGGTAGATATGGTGGACACAAATGGCATGGGTTTTGGCTCAAGGTGTTTGGATGCACGAGAAGCATTTCCTCTCAGTACAAGGCTTTGGCTAGCAAGGTTGTTTGAAGCAAACACAAGTATGAAAAGGTACAACAAAACTTACACAAGAACATATTGCAAGCATTATAAGACTCTACACTGTCTTCCTTGTTGTTCAAACACTTTTACCAGAAAATATCTAGACCTTAGAGATACCAATCATGCAAACCAAATTTCAACAAGCTCTATGGTAGTTCTCCACTAATAGATTAAACTACATGATGCAAGAGCTTAAGCATGATCTATGAGAGCTCAAAACAATTGCCAAGTATCAAGTTATTCAAAACCATATGAAGCATTTTCTGATTCCAACCAAATAGCAATTAACGAAGCAATTTTCAGCCTTCGCCATGAACATTAAAGCATAACTAAGAACACAAGTGTTCAAATGAAAAAGCGGAGCGTAATATCTCCAATACAAGGATGGTGAGATCCAACTTTATTCAGACCAAAGCAAAAATAAAAGCAAACAGACGCTCGAAGTAAAGAACATAAGATGTGATGGAATAAAAATATAGTTTCACTAGAAGTGACCTGATAAGTTGTCGATGAAGAAGGGGATGCCTTGGGCATCCCCAAGCTTAGATGCTTGAGTCTTCTTAAAATATGCAGGGATGAACCACGGGGCATCCCCAAGCTTAGACTTTTCACTCTTCTTGATCATATTGTATCATCCTCTTCTCTTGACCCTTGAAAACTTCCTCCACACCAAACTTAAAGCAAACTCATTAGAGGGTTAGTGCATAATCAAAAATTCACATATTAAGAGGTGACATAATCATTCTTAACACTTCTGGACATTGCACAAAGCTACTGAAAGTTAATGGAACAAAGAAATCCATTCAACATAGCAAAAGAGGCAATGCGAAATAAAAGGCAGAATCAGTCAAAACAGAACAGTCCATAAAGATGAATTTTTCTGAGGCACTTAACTTGCACAGATGGAAAAACTCAAAACTAATGAAAGTTGCGTACATATCTGAGGATCACGCACGTAAATTGGCAGATTTTTTTGATTTTTCTATAGATAGATCTACGCAAATACAGACAGAAATCTGTTTCTGCGCAGTAATCCAAATCTAGTATCAACTTTACCATAGAGACTTTACTTGGCACAAAAACATGATAAGGAGAGGTTGCTACAGTAGTAACAACTTCCAAGACTCAACAATACAGTAGTAAAATAAAACCATGGGTTATCTCCCAAGAAGTGCTTTTCTTTAACGCCTTTCAGCTAGGCGCAGAAAGTGCAAATCAAGTAACATCAAGAGAAGAAGCATCAACATCATAATTTGTTCTAATGATAGAATCAAAAGGCAACTTCATTCTCTTTCTAGGGAAGTGTTCCATACCTTTCTTGAGAGGAAATTGATACTTAATATTTCCTTCTTTCATATCAATAACAGCACCAACAGTTCGAAGAAAGGGTCTTCCCAAGACAATAGGACAAGATGCATTGCATTCGATATCCAAAACAACAAAATCAACGGGGACAAGGTTATTGTTAACCGTAATGCGAACATTATCAATCCTCCCCAAAGGTTTCTTTAGAGAATTATCAGCAAGATTAACATCCAAATAACAATTTTTCAATGGTGGCAAGTCAAGCATATCATAAACTTTCTTAGGCATAACAGAAATACTTGCACCAAGATCACATAAAGCATTACATTCAAAATCATTGAATTTCATCTTAATGATGGGCTCCCAACCATCTTCCAACTTCCTAGGAATAGAAGCTTCAAGTTTTAATTTCTCTTCTCTAGCTTTAATGAGAGCATTTGTAATATGTTTTGTAAAGGCTAAATTTATAGCACTAGCATTAGGACTTCTAGCAAGTTTTTGTAAGAACTTAATAACTTCAGTAATATGACAATCATCAAAATCTAAACCATTATGATCTACAGCATTCTGAAAAATTTCAGCACTATTATCACAAACAGTTTCAGCAGTTTCAGGCAATTTTGCACGCTTTGTACTAGGAGTAGAAACATTGCCAACACCAATTATTTTACCATTGATAGTAGGAGGTTTAGCAACATGTGAAGAATCAACATTACTAGTGGTGGTAATAGTCCAAACTTTAGCTACATTATTCTCTTTAGCAAGTTTTTCTTTTTCTTCTCTATCCCACCTAGCATGCAATTCAGCCAACATTCTAATATTATCATTAATTCGAACTTGGATGGCATTTGTTTTAGCAAACTTAGTATCTTTAACTTCATCAGGCATAACTTTCAGTTTTAAAAGATCAACATCAAGAGCAAGACTATCAACCTTAGAAGCAAGAACATCAATTTTACCAAGCTTTTCTTCAACAGTTTTATTAAAAGCAGTTTGTGTACTAATAAATTCTTTAAGCATGACTTCAAGACCAGAGGGTACACTCTTATTATTGTTGTAAGAATTACCATAAGAATTATTATAACCACTACCATTATTAGAAGGATATGGCCTATAGTTGTTGTTACCATAATTATTCCTATAAGCATTGTTGTTGAAATTATTATTCTTAATGAAATTCACATCAACATGCTCTTCTTGAGCAACCAATGAAGCTAAAGGAACATTATTAGGATCAATATGAGATCTACCATTTGCAAGCATAGACATAATAGCATCAATCTTATCACCCAAAGAAGAGGTTTCTTCAACAGAATTTACCTTCTTACCTTGAGGAGTTCTTTCAGTATGCCATTCAGAGTAATTGATCATCATATCATCAAGAAGCTTTGTTGCGGCGCCTAAGGTGATGGACATAAAAGTACCTCCAGCAGCTGAATCCAATAGGTTCCTTGAGGAAAAATTCAATCCTGCATAAAAGGTTTGGATGATCATCCAAGTAGTTAGTCCATGGGTAGGGCAATTCTTTACCAAAGATTTCATTCTCTCCCATGCTTGAGCAACATGTTCATTATCAAATTGCTTAAAATTCATAATGCTACTTCTCAAAGATATAATCTTAGCAGGGGGATAATATTTACCAATAAAAGCATCTTTACATTTAGTCCATGAATCAATACTATTTTTAGGCAAAGAAAGCAACCAATCTTTAGCTCTTCCTCTTAAGGAGAAAGGAAACAATTTTAGTTTTATAATATCACCATCTATATCCTTATACTTTTGCATTTCACAAAGTTCAACAAAATTATTAAGATGGGCAGCAGCATCATCATTACTAACACCAGAAAATTGCTCTCTCATAACAAGATTCAGTAAAGCAGGTTTAATTTCATAGAATTCTGTTGTAGTAGCAGGTGGAGCAATAGGAGTACTTATAAAATCATTATTATTTGTGCTAGTGAAATCACACAACTTAGTATTTTCAGGAGTACCCATTGTAGCAATAATAAAAGTAAACTAAGCAAACAGAATAAAATAAAAACAAGTAACTAATTTTTTTGTGTTTTTGATATAGAGATAGCAAGACAGAAAATAAAGTAAAGTAAAGCAACTAATTTTTTAGTGTTTTTGATATAAAGCAAACAAGACAGTAAATAAAGTAAAGTAAAGCAAGACAATAAACAAAGTAAAGAGATTGGATGTGGAAGACTCCCCTTGCAGCGTGTCTTGATCTCCCCGGCAACGGCGCCAGAAATTTAGCTTGATAACGCGTGAAGCACACGTCCGTTGGGAACCCCAAGTGGAAGGTGTGATGCGTATAGAAGCAAGTTTCCCTCAGTATGAAACCAAGGTTTATCGAACCAGTAGGAGTCAAGGGCCACGTGAAGGTTGTTGGTGAAGGAGTGTAGTGCGGCGCAACACCAGGGATTCCGGCGCCAATGTGGAACCTACACAACACAATCAAAATACTTTGCCCCAACGTAACGGTGAGGTTGTCAATCTCACCGGCTTGTTGAAAACAAATGATTAAACGTATGGTGTGGAAAATGATGTTTGTTTGCAAAGAACAACAGAGAACAAAGATTGCAGTAGATTGTATTTCGATGTAAAAGAATGGACCGGGGTCCACAGTTCACTAGTGGTGTCTCTCCAATAAGATAAATAGCATGCTGGGTGAACAAATTACAGGTGGGCAATTGACAAATAAAGATTCAATACATATCATGATGATCACTATGAGATTTAATCAGGGCATTACGACAAAGAACATAGACCGCCATCCAGCATGCATCTATGCCTAAATAGTCCACCTTCAGGTTAGCATCCGCACCCCTTCCAGTATTAAGTTGCAAACAACAGACAATTGCATTAAGTATGGTGCGTAATGTAATCAACACAAATATCCTTAGACAAAGTATTGATGTTTTATCCCTAGTAGCAACAGCACATCCACAACCTTAGAACTTTCTGTCACTGTCCCAGATTCAATGGAGGCATGAACCCACTATCGAGCATAAATACTCCCTCTTGGAGTTACAAGTATCAACTTGGCCAGAGCCTCTACTAGCAACGGAGAGCATGCAAGAACATAAACAACACATATATGATAGATTGATAATCAACTTGACATAGTATTCTATATTCATCGGATCCCACCAAACACAACATGTAGCATTACAAATAGATGATCTTGATCATGTTAGGCAGCTCACAAGATCTAAACATGATAACACAAGAGGAGAAGACAACCATCTAGCTACTGCTATGGACCCATAGTCCAAGGATGAACTACTCACGCATCAATCCGGAGGCGGGCATGGTGATGTAGAGCCGTCCGGTGATGATTCCCCTCTCCGGCATGGTGCCGGAGGCGATCTCCTGAATCCCCCGAGATGGCTGGAAGTATTTCCATATCGTGGCTCTCGGTAATAGGGCTTTCGTGACGGAGATTATAAGTAGGTGGAAGGGCAACGCAGGGGGCGCCCGAGGGGCCCACACCATAGGGCGGCGCGGGCCCTGATACGCGTAGATGCACACGTCCGTTGGGAACCCCAAGTGGAAGGTATGATGCGTATAGAAGCAAGTTTCCCTCAGTATGAAACCAAGGTTTAATCGAACCAGTAGGAGCCAAGAAGCACGTTGAAGGTTGATGGTCGCGAAATGTGATGCGGCGCAACACCAGGGATTCCGGCGCCAACGCGGAACCTGCACAACACAACCCAAGTACTTTGTCCCAACGAAACAGTGAGGTTGTCAATCTCACCGGCTTGCTGTAACAAAGGATTAAACGTATCGAGTGGAAGATGTTTGCAAAGAAAACAGTAAAACAAGTAGATTGTATGCTATGTAAAGAATAGGACCGGGGTCCACAGTTCACTAGAGGTGTCTCTCCCATAAGATAAAAGCATGTTGGGTGAACAAATTACAGTCGGGCAATTGACAAATAGAGAAAGGCATAACAATGCATATACATGACATGATAAATATAGTGAGATTTAATTGGGCATTACGACAAAGTACATAGACCGCCATCCAACTGCATCTATGCCTAAAAAGTCCACCTTCAGGTTATCATCCGAACCCCCTCCAGTATTAAGTTGCAAAGCAACAGACAATTGCATTAAGTATGGTGCGTAATGTAATCAACAACTACATCCTTAGACATAGCATCAATGTTTTATCCCTAGTGGCAACAGCACATCACAACCTTAGAACTTTCTGTCACTGTCCCAGGTGTCAATGAAGGCATGAACCCACTATCGAGCATAAATACTCCCTCTTGGAGTTAAGAGTAAAAACTTGGCCAGAGCCTCTACTAATAACGGAGAGCATGCAAGATCATAAACAACACATGAACAATAGATTGATAATCACCATAATCATAGTACTCTCTATCCATCGGATCCCGACAAACACAACATATAGAATTACATATAGATGATCTTGATCATGTTAGGCAGCTCACAAGATCCAACAATGAAGCACAACAAGGAGAAGACGACCATCTAGCTACTGCTATGGACCCATGGTCCAGGGGTGGACTACTCACTCATCACTCCGGAGGCGACCATGGCGGTGTAGAGTCCTCCGGGAGATGAATCCCCTCTCCGGCAGTGCCGGAGGCGATCTGAATCCCCGAGATGGGATTCGCGCGGCGTCTCGGAAGGTTTTCCGTATCGTGGCTCGGCCGGGGGTTTCGACGAGCTTTAAGTAGGCGGAGGGTCAACGCGAGGGGCCACACGAGGGGCCCAGGGGATAGGTCGGCGCGGCCGGGGCCGGGCGCGCCCCCCTGGCCTCCTCGTGGCCCCACTTCGTTAGGTCTTCGGTCTTCTGGAAGCTTCGTGCAAAAATAGGACCCGGGCGAAAGTTTCGTCCAATTCCGAGAATATTTCTTTACTAGGATTTCTGAAACCAAAAACAAACAGCAACGGCTCTTCGGCATCTTGTTAATAGGTTAGTTCCGGAAAATGCATAAATATGACATATAATGTGCATAAAACATGTAGGTATCATCAATAAAGTAGCATGGAACATAAGAAATTATCGATACGTTGGAGACGTATCAGCATCCCCAAGCTTAGTTCTGCTCGTCCCGAGCAGGTAAAACGATAACAAAGATAATTTCTGAAGTGACATGCCATCATAATCTTGATCATACTATTTGTAAACATATGTAATGAATGCAGCGATCAAAGCAAAGGTAATGACATGAGTAAACAACTGAATCATATAGCAAAGACTTTTCATGAATAGTACTTCAAGACAAGCATCAATAAGTCTTGCATAAGAGTTAACTCATAAAGCAATAAATCAAAGTAAAGGTGTTGAAGCAACACATAGGAAGATTAAGTTTCAGCGGTTGCTTTCAACTTATAACATGTATATCTCATGGATATTGTCAACATAAAGTAATATAACAAGTGCAATATGCAAATATGTAGGAATCAATGCACAGTTCACACAAGTGTTTGCTTCTTAAGGTGGAAGGAGATAGGTAAACTGACTCAACAATAAAAGTAAAAGAATGGTCCTTCAAAGAGGAAAGCATCGATTGCTGTATTTGTGCTAGAGCTTTTATTTTGAAAACATGAAACAATTTTGTCAACGGTAGTAATAAAGCATATGAGTTATGAAAATTATATCTTACAAGTTGCAAGCCTCATGCATAGTATACTAATAGTGCCCGCACCTCGTCCTACTTAGCTTGGACTACCGGGTCTTTGCATGCCATGTTTCAACCAAGTGTCACAAAGGGGTACCTCCATGCCGCCTGTACAAAGGTCTAAGGAGAATGCTCGCATTTTGGATTTCTCGCTTTTGATTATTCTCAACTTAGACATCCATACCGGGACAACATGGACAACAGATAATGGACTCCTCTTAAATGCATAAGCATGTAGCAAAGTTATTATTCTCATATGAGATTGAGGGTATATGTCCAAAACTGAAACTTCCACCATGATTCATGGCTTTAGTTAGCGGCCCAATGTTCTTCTCTAACAATTTTGCATGCTCCAACCACTAAAATGATAGACCTTCAGACAAGACGGACATGCATAGCAACTCACATGATATTCAACAATAGTTGATGGCGTTCCCCAGAAGCATGGTTATCGCACAACAAGCAACTTAATAAAATATAAAGTGCATAAGTACATATTCAATACTACGATAGTTTTTAAGGCTATTTTGTCCCATGAGCTATATATTGCAAAGGTGAATGATGGAATTTTAAAGGTAGCACTCAAGCAATTTACTTTGGAATGGCGGAGAAATACCATGTAGTAGGTAGGTATGGTGGACACAAATGGCATAGTAGTTGGCTCAAGGATTTTGGATGCATGAGAAGTATTCCCTCTCGATACAAGGTTTAGGCTAGCAAGGTTATTTGAAGCAAACTCAAGGATGAACAAGTGCAGCAAAACTCACATAAAAGACATATTGTAAACATTATAAGACTCTACACCGTCTTCCTTGTTGTTCAAAACTCAATACTAGATATTATCTAGACCTTAGAGAAACCAAATATGCAAATCAAATTTTAGCAAGCTCTATGTATTTCTTCATTAATGGGTGCAAAGAATATGATGCAAGAGCTTAAACATGAGCACAACAATTGCCAAGTATCACATTATCCAAGACATTTTAGAATTACTACATGTAGCATTTTCCAATTCCAACCATATAACAATTTAACGAAGAAGAAACTTCGCCTTGAACATTATGAGTAAAGCCTAAGGACACATGTGTCCATATGCAACAGCGGAGCGTGTCTCTCTCCCACAAAGTGAATGCTAGGATCCATCTTATTCAAACAAAAACAAAAACGAAAACAAACCGACGCTCCAAGCAAAGAATACAAGATGTGATTGAATAAAAATATAGTTTCAGGGGAGGAACCTGATGATGTTGTCGATGAAGAAGGGGATGCCTTGGGCATCCCCAAGCTTAGACGCTTGAGTCTTCTTAAAATATGCAGGGGTGAACCACGGGGGCATCCCCAAGCTTAGAGCTTTCACTCCTCTTGATCATAGTATATCATACTCCTCTCTTGACCCTTGAAAACTTCCTTCACACCAAACTTCAAGCAAACTCATTAGAGGGTTAGTGCATCATTAATAATTCACTCATTCAGAGGTGACACAATCATTATTTTCACTTCTGGACATTGCATAATGCTACTGGACATTAATGGATCAAAGAAATAAATCCAACATAGCAAAAGAGGCAATGCGAAATAAAAGGCAGAATCTGTCAAAAACAGAACAGTCCGTAAAGACGAATTTAGAAATGGCACCAGACTTGCTCAAATGGAAAAACTCAAAACTAATGAAAGTTGCGTACATATCTGAGGATCACGCTCGTAAATTGGCAGATTTTTTCGAATTTTCTACAGAGAATTGTGCCCAGATTCGTGACAGACAGCAATGCTGTTTCTGCGCAGCAATCCCAAATATAACATCAACTTTGACATAGAAACTTTACTTGGCACAAAAACATGATAAGGAGAGGTTGCTACAGTAGTAAACAACTTCCAAGACTCAACAAAACAAAAAATTGCTGTAGGTAAAAACATGGGTTGTCTCCCATAAGCGCTTTTCTTTAACGCCTTTCAGCTAGGCGCAGAAAGTGCAAATCAAGTAACATCGAGAGTAGAAGCATCAACATCATAGCTTGTTCTAATAATAGAATCAAAAGGCAACTTCATTCTCTTTCTAGGGAAGTGTTCCATACCTTTCTTGAGAGGAAATTGATATTTAATATTACCTTCCCTCATATCAATAACAGCACCAACAGTTCGAAGAAAAGGTCTTCCCAACACAATTGGACAAGATGCATTGCATTCGATATCCAAGACAACAAAATCAACGGGGACAAGGTTATTGTTAACCGTAATATGCACATTATCAATCCTCCCCAAAGGTTTCTTTTTAACATTATCGGCAAGATTAACATCCAAATAACAATTCTTCAATGGTGGCAAGTCAAGCATATCATAAATCTTTTTAGGCATAACAGAAATACTTGCACCAAGATCACATAAAGCATTACATTCAAAGTCATTGAATTTCATTTTAATGATGGGCTCCCAACCATCTTCTAACTTTCTAGGAATAGAAGTTTCAAGTTTTAGTTTCTCTTCTCTAGCTTTTATGAGAGCATTTGTAATATGTTTTGTAAAGGCTAAATTTATAGCACTAGCATTAGGACTTTTAGCAAGTTTTTGTAAGAACTTTATAACTTCAGAGATGTGGCAATCATCAAAATCTAAATCATTATGAGCTACAGCAATGGGATCATTGTTCCCAAGGTTGGAAAAAATTTCAGCAGTTTTATCACAAGCAGTTTCAGCAGTTTTAGCAATTTCAGGCAGTTTTGTACGCTTTGCACTAGGAGTAGAAACATTGCCAACACCAATTATATTACCATTGATAGTAGGAGGTGCAGCAACATGTGAAGAATTATCATTACTAGTGGTGGTAATAGTCCAAACTTTAGCTACATTATTCTCTTTAGCTAGTTTTTCATTTTCTTCTCTATCCCACCTAGCACGCAACTCAGCCATTAATCTTATATTCTCATTAATTCTAACTTGGATGGAATTTGCTGTAGTAGTAATCTTATTATCAATATCATTATTAGGCATAACTTTCAATTTTAGAAGATTAACATCAGAGGCAAGCCTATCAACTCTAGAAGCGATAGTATCAATTTTATCAAGCTTTTCCTCAACAGATTTGTTAAAAGCAGTTTGTGTACTAATAAATTCTTTAAGCATGGCTTCAAGACCAGAGGGTACACTCCTATTATTGTTGTAAGAATTCCCATAAGAATTACCATAACCATTACCATTAGCAGAAGGATATGGCCTATAGTTATTACCAGAGTTGTTCCTATAAGCATTGTTGTTGAAATTATTATTTTTAATGAAATTCACATCAACATTTTCTTCTTGAGCAACCAATGAAGCTAAAGGAACATTATTTGGATCTACATTAGATCTACCATTCACAAGCATAGACATAATCACATCAATCTTATCACTCAAGGAAGAGGTTTCTTCAACAGAATTTACCTTCTTACCTTGTGGAGCTCTTTCCGTGTGCCATTCAGAGTAATTTATCATCATATCATCAAGAAGTTTTGTAGCCGCCCCCAATGTGATGGACATAAAGGTACCTCCAGCAGCTGAATCCAATAAATTCCGCGAAGAAAAATTTAGTCCTGCATAGAAGGTTTGGATGATCATCCAAGTAGTCAGTCCATGGGTTGGGCAATTCTTTACCAAAGTTTTCATTCTCTCCCATGCTTGAGCAACATGTTCAGTATCTAATTGTTTAAAATTCATTATGCTACTTCTCAAAGATATAATTTTAGCGGGAGGATAATATCTACCAATAAAAGCATCCTTGCATTTAGTCCATGAATCAATACTATTCTTAGGCAAAGATAGCAACCAATCTTTAGCTCTTCCTCTTAATGAGAAAGGAAACACTTTCAATTTAATAATATCACCATCTACATCTTTATACTTTTGCATTTCACAAAGTTCAACAAAATTATTGAGATGGGCAGCAGCATCATCAGAACTAACACCAGAAAATTGATCTCTCATAACCAAGTTCAGTAAAGCAGGTTTAATTTCAAAGAATTCTGCTGTAGTAGCAGGTGGAGCAATAGGTGTGCATAGGAAATCATTATTATTTGCATTTGTGAAGTCACACAACTTAGTATTTTCAGGGGTATTCATTTTAGCAATGGTAAATAAAACAAACTAGATAAAGTAAATGCAAGTAACTAATTTTTTGTGTGTTTTTGATATAGAGAGCAAGACAATAAATAAAGTAAAACTAGCAACTAATTTTTTTGTGTTTTGATTTAGTGCAGCAAACAAAGTAGTAAATAAAATAAAGCAAGACAAAAACAAAGTAAAGAGATTGAGAAGTGGAGACTCCCCTTGCAGCGTGTCTTGATCTCCCCGGCAACGGCGCCAGAAAAAAGCTGTTGACGTGGGAGTTAGAAATCTTTGTGGTGTAACTTTTCTTCGTTCCCCGGCAACGGCGCCAGAAATTTAGCTTGATACGCGTAGATGCACACGTCCGTTGGGAACCCCAAGTGGAAGGTATGATGCGTATAGAAGCAAGTTTCCCTCAGTATGAAACCAAGGTTTAATCGAACCAGTAGGAGCCAAGAAGCACGTTGAAGGTTGATGGTCGCGAAATGTGATGCGGCACAACACCAGGGATTCCGGCGCCAACGCGGAACCTGCACAACACAACCCAAGTACTTTGTCCCAACGAAACAGTGAGGTTGTCAATCTCACCGGCTTGCTGTAACAAAGGATTAAACGTATCGAGTGGAAGATGTTTGCAAAGAAAACAGTAAAACAAGTAGATTGTATGCTATGTAAAGAATAGGACCGGGGTCCACAGTTCACTAGAGGTGTCTCTCCCATAAGATAAAAGCATGTTGGGTGAACAAATTACAGTCGGGCAATTGACAAATAGAGAAAGGCATAACAATGCATATACATGACATGATAAATATAGTGAGATTTAATTGGGCATTACGACAAAGTACATAGACCGCCATCCAACTGCATCTATGCCTAAAAAGTCCACCTTCAGGTTATCATCCGAACCCCCTCCAGTATTAAGTTGCAAAGCAACAGACAATTGCATTAAGTATGGTGCGTAATGTAATCAACAACTACATCCTTAGACATAGCATCAATGTTTTATCCCTAGTGGCAACAGCACATCACAACCTTAGAACTTTCTGTCACTGTCCCAGGTGTCAATGAAGGCATGAACCCACTATCGAGCATAAATACTCCCTCTTGGAGTTAAGAGTAAAAACTTGGCCAGAGCCTCTACTAATAACGGAGAGCATGCAAGATCATAAACAACACATGAACAATAGATTGATAATCACCATAATCATAGTACTCTCTATCCATCGGATCCCGACAAACACAACATATAGAATTACATATAGATGATCTTGATCATGTTAGGCAGCTCACAAGAT
This sequence comes from Lolium multiflorum, assembly GCA_030979885.1. Lineage (NCBI taxonomy): Eukaryota > Viridiplantae > Streptophyta > Magnoliopsida > Poales > Poaceae > Lolium > Lolium multiflorum. The sequence goes on from CM061748.1 coordinate 257,832,594, forward strand.
CCAACAATGAAGCACAACAAGGAGAAGACGACCATCTAGCTACTGCTATGGACCCATGGTCCAGGGGTGGACTACTCACTCATCACTCCGGAGGCGACCATGGCGGTGTAGAGTCCTCCGGGAGATGAATCCCCTCTCCGGCAGGGTGCCGGAGGCGATCCGAATCCCCCGAGATGGGATTCGCGCGGCGTCTCTGGAAGGTTTTCCGTATCGTGGCTCTCGGTACTGGGGGTTTCGCGACGGAAGCTTTAAGTAGGCGGTCAACGCGAGGGGCCACACGGGGGCCCAGGGGATAGGTCGGCGCGGCCAGGGCCTGGGCCGCGCCGGCCACCCTCCTGGCCTCCTCGTGGCCCCACTTCGTTAGGTCTTCGGTCTTCGGAAGCTTCGTGCAAAAATAGGACCCTGGGCGTTTCGTCCAATTCGAGAATATTTCTTTACTAGATTTTGAAACCAAAAACAACAGAAACAGCTGGCTCTTCGGCATCTTGTTAATAGGTTAGTTCCAAAATGCATAAATATGACATATAATGTGCATAAAACATGTAGGTATCATCAAAGTAGCATGGAACATAAGAAATTATCGATACGTTGGACGTATCGGCCTCCCAGCCACTTGGGGTGCTGATACGTCTCCGACGTATCGATAATTTCTTATGTTCCATGCTACTTTATTGATGATATCTACATGTTTTATACACATTATATTTCATTATTATGCATGTTTCGGAACTAACCTATTAACAAGAAAGTGCCGTCTGGGTTTTTGCCTAAAATCCTAGTATATTCTCGAAATTGGACAAAATCACGCCCAGGTTCCTATTTTGCCGGAAGCATCCAACCGAGCCGCCGAGAGGGGCCACACAGGCCCCCGATGATAGGGTGGCGCGGCCCACCCCGGCCGCGCGGCCCTATGGTGTGTCGCCCCTTCGACCTTCGACGCTGCCCTTTCGCCTATATAAAGCCCCTGCGTCGAAAACCCTTACGGAAGAAGCCACGATACGGAAACCTTCCAGAGCCGCCGCCATCGCGAAGCCAAGATCTGGGGGACAGAGTCTCTGTTCCGGCACGCCGACGGGGAAGTGCCCCGGAAGGCTTCTCCATCGACACCGCCGCCATCTCCACCGCCATCTTCATCACCGCTGCTGCTCCCATGAAGAGGGAGTAGTTCTCCATCGAGGCTCGGGGCTGTACCGGTAGCTATGTGGTTCATCTCTCTCCTATGTACTTCAATACAATAATCTCATGAGCTGCCTTACATGATTGAGATTCATATGATGATGCTTGTAATCTAGATGTCATTATGCTAGTCAAGTGAGTTTTACTTATGTGATCTCCGGAGACTCCTTGTCCCACGTGTGTAAAGGTGACAGTGTGTGCACCGTGTGGGTCTCTTAGGCTATATTTCACAGAATACTTATTCACTGTTATGAATGGCGTAGTGAAGTGCTTATTTATATCTCTTTATGATTGCAATATGTTTTGTATCACAATTTATCTATGTGCTACTCTAGCAATGTTATTAAAGTAGTTTTATTCCTCCTGCACGATGTAATGGTGACAGTGTGTGCATCCGTGTTAGTACTTGGTTTATGCTATGATCATGATCTCTTGTAGATTGCGAAGTTAACTATTGCTATGATAGTATTGATGTGTATTATTCCTCCTACATAAGCATGAAGGTGACAGTGTGCATGCTACGTTAGTACTTGGTTTAGTCGTATTGATCTATCTTACACTCTAAGGTTACTTAAATATGAACATTTAATTGTGGAGCTTGTTAACTCCGGCATTGAGGGTTCGTGTAATCCTACGCAATGTGTTCATCATCCAACAAGAGAGTGTAGAGTATGCATTTATCTATTCTGTTATGTGATCAATGTTGAGAGTGTCCACTAGTGAAAGTCTAATCCCTAGGCCTTGTTCCTAAATGCTATCTGCTTGTTACTGTTTTACTGAATTACTACTGCTGCGTTACTACTGCATGTTTACTTCCTACAATATTACTACCATCAACTGCACGCCAGCTATTTTCTGGCGCCGTACTACTGCTCATATTCATTCATACCACTTGTATTTCACTATCTCTTCGCCGAACTAGTGCACCTATTAGGTGTGTTGGGGACACAAGAGACTTCTTGCTTTGTGGTTGCAGGGTTGCATGAGAGGGATATCTTTGACCTCTTCCTCCCCGAGTTCGATAAACCTTGGGTAATCCACTTAAGGGAAACTTGCTGCTGTTCTACAAACCTCTGCTCTTGGAGGCCCAACACTGTCTACAAGAATAGAAGCACCCGTAGACATCAAGCACTTTTCTGGCGCCGTTGCCGGGGAGGAAAGGTAAAAGGCACTCATACTTCGGTTCCAGGTAACAGTACTTTTCTGGCGCCATTGTGTGTGTGCTCGAAGCTATTTCCTTTAGACTCTGCAATTGCGACATTTGGTTTCTTGTTTACACTAGTTAGGCATAATGGACAACAATGACCTTTTTATTCTATTTCCTGATTTAAGACATGGATGGTTTGATGCGAAAATTAAAAACCCATGGAACATATTAATATGAATGCTTTGAACACTATTGTTGCTAATGCTATGGAAAATTCTAAGCTTGGGGAAGCTGGCTTTGATGAGCATGATATTTTTAGTCCCCCAAGCATTGAGGAGAAAATTTACTTTGATGATACTATGCCTCCTATATTTGATGATGAGAATAATAATGATAGCTACTTTGTTGAATTTGCTCCCACTACAACTAATAAAATTGATTATGCCTATGTGGAGAGTAATAATTTTATGCATGAGACTCATGATAAGAATGCTTTATGTGATAGTTATATTGTTGAGTTTGCTCATGTTGCTACTGAAAGTTATTATGAGAGAGGAAAATATGGTTGTAAAAAATTTCATGTTACTAAAACACCTCTCTATGTGCTGAAATTTTTGAAGCTACACTTGTTTTATCTTCCTATGCTTGTTACTTTGCTCTTCATGAACTTGTTTATTTACAAGATTCCTATGCATAGGAAGCATGTTAGACTTAAATGTGTTTTGAATTTGCCTCTTGATGCTCTCTTTTGCTTCAACTTCTATTTCTTGCGAGTGCATCATTAAAACTGCTGAGCCCATCTTAATGGCTATAAAGAAAGAACTTCTTGGGAGATAACCCATGTGTTTATTTTACTACAGCAATTTTTGTTTTGTTGAGTCTTGGAAGTTGTTTACTACTGTAGCAACCTCTCCTTATCATGTTTTTGTGCCAAGTAAAGTTTCTATGTTAAAGTTGATGTTATATTTGGGATCGCTGCGCAGAAACAGCATTGCTGTCTGTCACGAATTCTGGCACAAGTCTCTGTAGAAAATTCTAAAAAATCTGCCAATTTACGAGCGTGATCCTCAGATATGTACGCAACTTTCATTAGTTTTGAGTTTTTCCATTTGAGCAAGTCTGGTGCCATTTTAAAATTCGTCTTTACGGACTGTTCTGTTTTTGACAGATTCTGCCTTTTATTTCGCATTGCCGCTTTTGTTAAGTTGAATGAGTTTCTTTGTTCCATTAACTTTCAGAAGTTTTGTGCAATGTCCAGAAGTGTTAAGAATGATTGTGTCACCTCTGAACATGTGAATTTTTGATTATGCACTAACCCTCTAATGAGTTTGCTTGAAGTTTGGTGTGAAGGAAGTTTTCAAGGGTCAAGAGAGGAGTATGATATACTATGATCAAGAGGACTGAAAGTTCTAAGCTTGGGGATGCCCCCGTGGTTCATCCCTACATATTTCAAGAAGACCCAAGCGTCTAAGCTTGGGGATGCCCAAGGCATCCCCTTCTTCATCAACAAAGTATCAGGTTATGTACTTTACTTGGAGCGTCTGTTTGTTTTTATTTTTGTTTTGTTTGAATAAGTTCATCCTTGTGTGGGAGAGAGACACGCTCCGCTGGTTCGTATGAACACATGTGTTCTTAGCTTTTAATGTTCATGGCGAAGGTTGAAACTGCTTCGTTAATTGTTATATGGTTGGAAACAGAAAATGCTACATGTAGTAATTGGTAAAATGTCTTGGATAATGTGATACTTGGCAATTGTGGTGCTCATGTTTAAGCTCTTGCATCATATACTTTGCACCCATTAGTGAAGAAATACATAGAGCATGCTAAAATTTGGTTTGCATAATTGGTCTCTCTAAGGTCTAGATAATTTCTAGTATTGAGTTTTGAACAACAAGGAAGACGGTGTAGAGTCTTATAATGTTTACAATATGTCTTTTATGTGAGTTTTGCTGCACCGGTTCATCCTTGTGTTTGTTTCAAATAACCTTGCTAGCCTAAACCTTGTATCGAGAGGGAATACTTCTCATGCATCCAAAATCCTTGAGCCAACCACTATGCCATTTGTGTCCACCATACCTACCTACTACATGGTATTTCTCCGCCATTCCAAAGTAAATTGCTTGAGTGCTACCTTTAAACAATTCAAAAGTTATTACCTCTTATTTGTGTCAATGTTTTATAGCTCATGAGGAAGTATGTGGTGTTTATCTTTCAATCTTGTTGGGCAACTTTCACCAATGGACTAGTGGCTTCATCCGCTTATCCAATAATTTTGCAAAAAGAGCTGGCAATGGGATTCCCAGTCCCAAATTAATTAACAAAAATAGACACTCCTCCATGGTATGTGATTGTTGGACGACACCCGAAGGATTCGGTTAGCCATGGCTTGAGAAAGCAAAGGTGGGGAGGAGTGTCATCATAATAAAACTAAAATAAAAAGGCACTCCTTCATGGTATGAGATTGTTGGCAGGCACCCGAGGATTCGGTTAGCCATGGTTTGTGAAAGAAAGGTTGGAAGGAGTGCCACCCAAAAATAAAATAAAATGGGAGCCGCTCTTTGAAGGTTTGTCTGGCAAGGGGGTTAGAGTGCCCACTACCATTCGTTGACAACAACAAACACCTCTCAAAACTTTATTTTTATGCTCTCTTTATGTTTTCAAAATAAAAGCTCTAGCACAAATATAGCAATCGATGCTTTCCTCTTTGAAGGACCTTTCTTTTACTTTTAATGTTGAGTCAGTTCACCTATTTCTCTCCACCTCAAGAAGCAAACACTTGTGTGAACTGTGCATTGATTCCTACATACTTGCATATTGCACTTGTTATATTACTCTATGTTGACAATTATCCATGAGATATACATGTTATAAGTTGAAAGCAACCGCTGAAACTTAATCTTCCTTTGTGTTGCTTCAACACCTTTACTTTGATTTATTGCTTTATGAGTTAACTCTTATGCAAGACTTATTGATGCTTGTCTTGAAGTACTATTCATGAAAAGTCTTTGCTTTATGATTCACTTGTTTACTCATGTCATTACCATTGTTTTGATCGCTGCATTCATTACATATGTTTACAAATAGTATGATCAAGGTTATGATGGCATGTCACTTAAGAAATTATCTTTGTTATCGTTTTACCTGCTCGGGACGAGCAGAACTAAGCTTGGGGATGCTGATACGTCTCCGACGTATCGATAATTTCTTATGTTCCATGCTACTTTATTGATGATATCTACATGTTTTATACACATTATATGTCATTATTATGCATTTTCTGGAACTAACCTATTAACAAGATGCCGAAGTGCCAGTTCATGTTTTCTGCTGTTTTTGGTTTCAGAAATCCTAGTAACGAAATATTCTCGGAATTGGACGAAATCAACGCCGGGTTCCTATTTTGCCCGGAAGCATCCAGAACACCCGAGAGTCGCAGAGGGGGCCACACCCCAGCTGATAGGGTGGCGCGGCCCACCCCGGCCGCGCGGCCCTATGGTGTCGTCGCCCTTCGACCTTCCGACGCTGCCCTTTCGCCTATATAAAGCCCGTGCGTCGAAAACCCTTACGGAAGAAGCCACGATACGGAAACCTTCCAGAGCCGCCGCCATCGCGAAGCCAAGATCTGGGGGACAGGAGTCTCTGTTCCGGCATCCTGCCGGACGGGGAAGTGCCCCCGGAAGGCTTCTCCATCGACACCGCTGCCATCTCCACCGCCATCTTCATCACCGCTGCTGCTCCCATGAGAGGGAGTAGTTCTCCATCGAGGCTCGGGGTTGTACCGGTAGCTATGTGGTTCATCTCTCTCCTATGTACTTCAATACAATAATCTCATGAGCTGCCTTACATGATTGAGATTCATATGATGATGCTTGTAATCTAGATGTCATTATGCTAGTCAAGTGAGTTTTACTTATGTGATCTCCGGAGACTCCTTGTCCCACGTGTGTAAAGGTGACAGTGTGTGCACCGTGTGGGTCTCTTAGGCTATATTTCACAGAATACTTATTCACTATTATGAATGGCGTAGTGAAGTGCTTATTTATATCTCTTTATGATTGCAATATGTTTTGTATCACAATTTATCTATGTGCTACTCTAGCAATGTTATTAAAGTAGTTTTATTCCTCCTGCACGATGTAATGGTGACAGTGTGTGCATCCGTGTTAGTACTTGGTTTATGCTATGATCATGATCTCTTGTAGATTGCGAAGTTAACTATTGCTATGATAGTATTGATGTGTATTATTCCTCCTACATAAGCATGAAGGTGACAGTGTGCATGCTACGTTAGTACTTGGTTTAGTCGTATTGATCTATCTTACACTCTAAGGTTACTTAAATATGAACATTTAATTGTGGAGCTTGTTAACTCCGGCATTGAGGGTTCGTGTAATCCTACGCAATGTGTTCATCATCCAACAAGAGAGTGTAGAGTATGCATTTATCTATTCTGTTATGTGATCAATGTTGAGAGTGTCCACTAGTGAAAGTCTAATCCCTAGGCCTTGTTCCTAAATACTGCTATCCCTGCTTGTTACTGTTTTACTGAATTACTACTGCTGCGTTACTACTGCATGTTTACTTCCTACAATATTACTACCATCAACTGCACGCCAGAAGCTATTTTCTGGCGCCGTACTACTGCTCATATTCATTCATACCACTTGTATTTCACTATCTCTTCGCCGAACTAGTGCACCTATTAGGTGTGTTGGGGACACAAGAGACTTCTTGCTTTGTGGTTGCAGGGTTGCATGAGAGGGATATCTTTGACCTCTTCCTCCCTGAGTTCGATAAACCTTGGGTAATCCACTTAAGGGAAACTTGTTGTTGTTCTACAAACCTCTGCTCTTGGAGGCCCAACACTGTCTACAAGAATAGAAGCACCCGTAGACATCAGGCCACCTCGTGGCCCCACTTCGTATCCCCTTTGGTCTTGGAAGCTCCGTGGAAAAATAAGACCCTAGGCGTTGATTTCGTCCAATTTCGAGAATATTTCCTTTGTAGGACAAAAACAAAAAAGAATTGGCGTTCGAGAATCTTGTTAATAGGTGTGCGAAAATGCATCAAACATCATAAAGATGAACAAAACATGTAGGCATTGTCATAAAGCATAAATACGTTTGAACCCCAAGAGGAAGGTATGATGAGTACATCAGCGAGTTTTCCCTCAGTAAGAAACCAAGGTTATCGAACCAGTAGGAGATGAAGATCACGTGAAGGTTGTTGGTGAAGGAGTGTAGTGCGGCGCAACACCAGGGATTCCGGTGCCAACGTGGAACCTGCACAACACAATCAAACTACTTTGCCCCAACTTAACAGTGAGGTTGTCAATCTCACCGGCTTGCTGAAAACAAAGGATTAAACGTATGGTGTGGAGAATGATGTTTGCTTGCGAAAACAAAAGAGAACAATGATTGCAGTAGATTGTATTTCAGATGTAAAAGAATGGACCGGGGTCCACAGTCACTAGTGGTGTCTCTCCAATAAGATAAATAGCATGTTGGGTGAACAAATTACAGTTGGGCAATTGACAAATAGAGATGCACATACATATCATGATGACTACTTAGGGCATTACGACAAAGAACATAGATCGCCATCCAGCATGCATCTATGCCTTAAAAGTCCACCTTCAGGTTAGCATCCGCACCCCTTCCAGTATTAAGTTGCAAACAACAGACAATTGCATTAAGTACTGTGCATAATGTAAACAATACAAATATCCTTAGACAAAGTATTGATGTTTTATCCCTAGTGGCAACAGCACATCCACAACCTTAGGGGTTGCTGTCACTCCCCCAGATTCAATGGAGACATGAACCCACTATCTAGCATAAATACTCCCTCTTGGAGTCACAAGTATCAACTTGGCCAGAGCCTCTACTAGCAACGGAGAGCATGCAAGATCATAAATAACATATATGATAGATCAATAATCAACTTGACATAGTATTCCATATTCATCGGATCCCAACAAACACAACATGTAGCATTACAAATAGATGATCTTGATCATAATAGGTAGCTCACAAGATCTAAACATGATAGCACAAGAGGAGAAGACAACCATCTAGCTACTGCTATGGACCCATAGTCTAAGGATGAACTACTCACGCATCAGTCCGGAGGCGGGCATGGTGATGTAGAACCCTCCGGTGATGATTCCCCTCTCAGGTGCGGAGGAGATCTCCCGACCCCCGAGTTGGGGTTGACGGCGCGGCGTCTCAGAATCGTTTCTGGTATTTTGGCTCTCGGTACTAGGGTTTTCGCATCGGGAGGATTATATAGGCGAAGGGGCAGCGTCGGGGGAGCCAGGGGGCTCCCTCCCCACATCTGGGCGCGGCTAGGGGCCCCACCGCGCCGCCATATGGTGTGGGCCCCTTGCTGCCCTTCCTCACTCTTCTTCGGTGTTCTGGAACACTCCGTGGAAAATAAGGCCGTGGGCTTTTGTTTCGTCCAATTCCAAGAATATTCGTAAACTAACTTTTCTGAAATAAAAAACAGCAGAAAACAGGAACTGGCACTGTGGCATCTTTTTAATAGGTTAGTCCCAGAAAATGCATAAAAACGTTATAAAGTGTGAATAAAACATGTAGGTATTGTCATAAAACTAGCATGGAACATAAGAAATTATAGATACGTTGGAGACGTATCAAGCATCCCCAAACTTAGTTCCTACTCGCCCTCGAGTAGGTAAACGATAAAAAGAATAATTTCTGAAGTGACATGCTACCAACATAATCTTGATCAACACTATTGTAAAGCATATGAGATGAATGAAGTGACCCAAAGCAATGGTCTATAGTTTGCTAACAAAAAGATAATGACTAAACAACTGAATCATATAGAAAAAACTTTTCATGAATAGTACTTTCAAGACAAGCATCAAAAAGTCTTGCATAAGAGTTAACTCATAAAGAAATAGATTCTTAATAAGAGGTTTTGAAGCAACACAAAGGAAGATTTAAGTTTCAGCAATTGCTTTCAACTTTCAACATGCATATCTCATGGATAATTGTCAACACAAAGTAATATAATAAGTGCAATAAGTAAGCATGTAAGAATCAATGCACACAGTTGACACAAGTGTTTTCTTCTAAGATAGAAAGAAGTAGGTAAACTGACTCAACATAAAGTAAAAGAAAGGCCCTTCGCAGAGGGAAGCAGAGATTACTCATGTGCTAGAGCTTTTTATTTTGAAAACATGGAAACAATTGTGTCAACGGTAGTAATAATTCATATGGGTTATGTATAAAACTTCCTATAAGTTGCAAGCCTCATGCATCGAATACTAATAGTGCCCGCACCTTGTCCTAATTAGCTCGGATTTCCATGGATTATCATCGCATTACATATGTTTCAACCAAGTGTCACAAAGGGGTACCTCTATGCCACCTGTACAAAGGTCCAAGGAGATAAATCGCATTTGATTTCTCGATTTTGATAGATCTCAACTTGAGGACATCCATACCGGGACAACATAGAAAACAAATAATGGACTCCTCTTTTATGCTTTAAGCATTCAACAACAGATAATATTCTCATAAGAGATTCGAGGATTAATGTCCAAGCTGAAACTTCCACCATGATACATGGCTTTGGTTGGCGGCCCAATGTTCTTCTCTAACAACATGCATACTCAAACCATTTAACTCATGGAAATCTCCCTTACTTCAGACAAGACGAACATGCATAGCAACTCACATGATATTCAACAAAGGTGTGACAGGTTGATGGCGTCCCCAGATAACATGGTTACCGCTCAACAAGCAACTTATAAGAACTAAGATACACAAGCGACATATTCCTTACCACAATAGTTTTTTAGGCTACTTTCCCATGAGCTATGTATTGCAAAAACAAGGAATGGATTTTTGAAAGGTTTTAAAGGTAGCACTCAAGTAATTTACTTTGGAATGGCAAAAAAATACCACATAGTAGGTAGTTATGGTGGACACAAATGGCATAGGTTTTGGCTCAAGGTTTTGGATGCACGAGAAGCATTCCCTCTCAGTACAAGGCTTTGGCTAGCAAGGTTGTTTGAAGCAAACACAAGTATAAACCGGTACAGCAAAACTTACATAAGAACATATTGCAAGCATTATAAGACTCTACACTGTCTTCCTTGTTGCTCAAACACTTTTACTAGAAAATATCTAGACCTTAGAGAGACCAATCATGCAAACCAAATTTCAACAAGCTCTACGGTAGTTCTCCACTAATAGATTTAAACTACATGATGCAAGAGCTTAAACATGATCTATGAGAGCTCAAAACAATTGCCAAGTATCAAATTATTCAAGACAATATACCAATTACCACATGAAGCATTTTCTGTTTCCAACCAAATAATAAGTGTTGCGGCTTTCAGCTTTCGCCATGAACATGAAAAACGAAGAACACAAGTGAACACAAGCGGAGCGTGTCTCTCTCCAACACAAGCATGTTAGGATCCGATTTTATTCAAACATAAACAAAAATAAAAGCACACAGACGCTCCAAGTAAAGCACATAAGATGTGACGAATTAAAATATAGTTTCACTAGAGGTGACCTGATAAGTTTTGATGAAGAAGGGGATGCCTTGGGCATCCCCAAGCTTAGACGCTTGAGTCTTCTTGAAATGTGCAGGGATGAACCACGGGGCATCCCCAAGCTTAGACTTTTCACTCTTCTTGATCATATCATATCATCCTCCTCTCTTGATCCTTGAAAACTTCCTTCACACCAAACTCAAAGCAATCTCATTAGAGGGTTAGTGCATAATAAAAAATTCACATGTTCAGCAAGGACACAATCATTCCCAACACTTCTGGACATTACCCAAGGCTACTGAAATTTAATGGAGCAAAGAAATCCACTCAAACACAGTAAAAGAGGCAATGCAAAATAAAAGGCAGAATCTGTCAAAACAGACAGTCCGTAAAGACGAATTTTTTCGAGGCACTTAACTTGCTCAGATGGAAAAGCTCCAGTTGAATGAAAGTTGCATACATATCTGAGGATTACTCATGAATTTTTTCAGCATTTTTAGATTCTTCTACAGAGAGAAAAACGCAAATTCGTGACAGCTAAGAAATCTGTTTCTGCGCAGAAATCCAAATCTAGTATCAACTTTCTATCAAAGACTTTACTTGGCACAAAAATGCAAGAAAATAAAGATACAAAGGTATTGCTACAGTAGTAACAAGCACCTTGACTCAAATATAAAACAAAAATTGCAGAAATAAAATAATGGGTTGTCTCCCATAAGCGCTTTTCTTTAACGCCTTTCAGCTAGGCGCAGAAAGTGAAAATCAAGTAACATCAAGAGAAGAAGCATCAACATCATAATTTGTTCTAATAATAGAATCAAAAGGCATCTTCATTCTCTTTCTAGGGAAGTGTTTCATACCTTTCTTAAGAGGGAATTGATATTTAATATTTCCTTCTTTCATATCAATAATAGCACCAACGGTTCGAAGAAAGGGTCTTCCCAAAATAATAGGACAAGATGCATTGCATTCAATATCCAAAACAACAAAATCAACGGGGACAAGGTTATTGTTAACCGTAATGTGAACATTGTCAATTCTCCCCAAAGGTTTCTTTATAGAATTATCAGCAAGATTAACATCCAAATAACAATATTCCAAAGGTGGCAAGTCAAGCATATCATAAAGTTTCTTAGGCATAACAGAAATATTTGCACCAAGATCACATAAAGCATTACAATCAAAATCATTGACCTTCATTTTAATGATGGGCTCCCAACCATCTTCCAACTTCCTAGGGATAGAAGCTTCAAGTTTTAATTCCTCTTCCCTAGCTTTAATGAGAGCATTTGTAATATGTTTTGTAAAGGCCAAGTTTATAGCACTAGCATTAGGACTTCTAGCAAGTTTTTGCAAGAACTTAATAACTTCAGAAATATGAAAATTATCAAAATCAAAACCATTATGATCTACAGCAATGGGACCATTGTCCCCAACACTTTGAAAAATTTCAGCACTTTTATCACAAACAGTTTCAGCAGTTTCAGGCAATTTTGCACACTTTGTAGTAGAAGTAGAAACATTGTCAACACCAATTATTTTACCATTGATAGTAGGAGGTTTAGCAACATGTGAAGCATCAACATTACTAGTGGTGGTAATAGTCCAAACTCTAGCTATATTATTCTCTTTAGCAAGTTTTTCTTCTCTTTCCCACCTAGCATGCAATTCAGCCATCATTCTAATATTGTCATTAATTCGAACTTGGATAGCATTTGCTGTAGCAAGAATTTTGTTATCATTATCCTCAGGTTTAGCAGCCATTTTATTAATTAAAGAAGCTTGTGACTCAGACATGTATGAAATTCGGTTTTCAGCATTTGAAAGCTTAGTTTGCAAACCAGAAATTTCCATATTCAAATTCTCAAGTTGATTCCCTATATTTTTCAACAAGGCAGATTGTTCATTCATAGTTTTAGTAAACAATTGATTTTGCTCATATTGTGATTGCATATAGCTCTTAGTAGCTCTTTCAATTTCCAGCATCTTTTCCTCACTAGGCAAAACAGATCTACCATAAGAATTACCATAACCACTACCACTATTAGAAGGATATGGCCTATAGTTGTTGTTACCAAAATTATTCCTATAAGCATTGTTGTTGAAATTATTATTTTTAATGAAATTCACATCAACATGCTCTTCTTGAGCAACCAATTAAGCTAAAGGAACATTATTAGGATCAACATGAGATCTACCATTAACAAGCATAGACATAATAACATCAATCTTATCACTCAAGGAAGAGGTTTCTTCAACAGAATTTACCTTCTTACCTTGAGGAGTCCTTTCAGTGTGCCATTCAGAGTAGTTGATCATCATATCATCAAGAAGCTTTGTTGCGGCACCCAAAGTGATCGACATAAAAGTACCTCCAGCAGCTGAATCCAATAGGTTCCTTGAAGAAAAATTTAATCCTGCATAAAAGGTTTGGATGATCATCCAAGTAGTTAGTCCATGGGTAGGGCAATTCTTTACCAAAGATTTCATTCTCTCCCATGCTTGGGCAACATGTTCATTATCCAATTGCTTAAAATTCATAATGTTACTTCTCAAAGATATAATTTTAGCAGGAGGATAATATTTTTCAATGAAAGCATATTTACATTTAGTCCATGAATTAATACTATTTTTAGGCAAAGAGAGCAACCGATCTTTAGCTCTTGCTCTTAAGGAGAAAGGAAACAATTTCAGTTTTATAATATCCCCATCTATATCCTTATACTTTTGCATTTCACAAAGTTCAACAAAATTATTAAGATGGGCAGCAGCATCATCATACTAACACCAGAAAATTGCTCTCTCATAACAAGATTTAGTAAAGCAGGTTTAATTTCATAAAATTCTGCTGTAGTAGCAGGTGGAGCAATAGGAGTGCATATGAAATCATTATTATTTGTGCTAGTGAAGTCACACAACTTAGTGTTCTCAGGAGTATTCATTTTAGCAATAATAAAGCAAACCGAATTAAATAAAGTAAAACAAGTAACTAATTTTTTGTGTGTTTTTGATATAAAGAAAGCAAACAAGACAGAAAATAAAATAAAGCAAGATGATACGTCTCCAACGTATCTATAATTTCTTATGTTCCATGCTAGTTTTATGACAATACCTACATGTTTTGTTCACACTTTATGATGTTTTGATGCATTTTCCGGAACTAACCTATTAACAAGATGCCGAAGTGCCAGTTCCTGTCTGCTTTTGGTTCAATCCTACAAAGCAAATATTCTCGGAATTGGACGAAATCAACGCCCAGGACCTTATTTTCCCGGAAGCCCAGAGCCGAGGAGGCGCCAGAGGGGTGCCCTGGGGCCCACATGGCGGCACGGCCGGAGGGCGCCACCCATGGGGCACCCTGGCTCCTCCGAGCTGCCCTTCGCCTATAAAGTCCCCCGATGCAAAAACCTAAAAAGATAAGCCACGATACGAAAAGTTCAGAGCCGCCGCCATCGCAAGCCAAGATTCGAGGGACAAAAGTCTATGTTCCGGCATGCGCCGGGACGGGGAATTGCCCCGGAAGGCATCTCCATCGACACCACCGCCATCTCCATCAACGATGCTGCTCCCATGATGAGGAGGGAGTAGTTCTCCCTCGAGGCTAAGGGCTGTACCGGTAGCTATGTGGTTAATCTCTCTCATGTACCCCAATACAATGATCTCATGAATTGCTTGCATGATTGAGATCCATATGATGAGCTTTGTATCGCTATTAGTCTATGTGCTACTCTTGTGATGTTATTAAAGTAGTCTATTCCTCCTCCATGATGTAATGGTGACAGTGTGTGCATCATGTAGTACTTGGCGTAGGTTATGATCATAATCTCTTGTAGATTATGGAGTTAATTATTACTATGATAGTATTGATGTGATCTATTCCCCCTTTCATAGTGTAATGGTGACAGTGTGTATGCTATGTTAGTACTCGGTCTAAATTGCAAAGATCTATTATGCTCTAAGGTTACTTAAATATGAATGCCGAATGTTGTGGCGCTTGTTAACTCCGGCTTGAGGGAGCTCTTGTAGCCCTACACAATGAATGGTGTTTGTTATCAAACAAGAGCATATGTAGCACAAGTGAGGAGAAGTTATTTATTTATTATGTGATCAATGTTGAGAGTGTCCACTAGTGAAAGTATGATCCCTAGGCCTTGTTTCCAAATACTGCAAACATCGCTTGTTTACTGTTTTACTGCATCTTTACTTCCTGCAATATTACCACCATCTATACCACCTGTGTTTTACTATCTCTTCGCCGAACTAGTGCACCTATACATCCGACAAGTGTATTAGGTGTGTTGGGGACACAAGAGACTTCTTGTATCTTAATTGCAGGGTTGCTTGAGAGGACTATCTTTGACCTCTACCTCCCTGAGTTCGATAAACCTTGGGTGATTCACTTAAGGGAAACTTGCTGCTGTTCTACAAACCTCTGCTCTTGGAGGCCCAACACTGTCTACAAGAATAGAAGCACCCGTAGACATCAAGCTATTTTCTGGCGCCGTTGCCGGGGAGGTAAGGTAAAAGGTATTCACATCCTCCGACTACTAAGCTATTTCCTAGCACTGTTGCCGGTGTGTGAGTGCTCGAAGGTATCTCCTTTAGATTCTGCAATTATATCTTTTTATTTCTTGTTTTTATTTTCACTAGTTAGGCTTAATGGAAAACAACAAAAAATTAGAGATCTTTATAGTATTTATCTTGAATTAGGACATGATGTGTTTGAAGAGAAAATTAAAAAACCCATGGAACTTTGTTTGCAAAATAGTTGTAGCAATGTTATTAGCATGAACTCTTTGAACACCATTATTGCTAATGCTATGGAAGAATTTAAGCTTGGGGAAGCTGGTTTTGATGAGCATGATATTTTTAGTCCCCCAAGCATGGAGGAGAAAATTTACTTTGATGATACTTTGCCTCCCATTTATGATGATTACAATGATGAATATGATATTTTCAGTCCACCTACTATTGAGGAGAAAATTAATTATGATTACAATATGCCTCCTATATATGATGATTATGGTGATGAGAATAATAATGATAGCTATTTTATTGAATTTGCTCCCACTACAATTAATAGTAATGATTATGCTTATGTGGAGAGTAATAATTTTATGCATGTAGCTCATGACAAGAATGCTTTATGTGATAGTTATATTGTTGAGTTTGTTCATGATGCTACTGAAAGTTATTATGAGAGAGGGAAACATGGTTATATGCATCTTAATAATATTAAGTTTCCCCTCTTTATGTTGAGAATTTTGAAGTTACTCTAGTTTTATCTTCCTATGCTTGTCACTTTGTTCTTCATGAATTTATTTGTGTACAAGATTCCTTTTCATAGGAAGTGGGTTAGGCTTAAATGTGTTTTGAATTTGCTTCTTGATGTTCTCTTTTGCTTCAACTCTTATTTCTTGCGAGAGCATCATTAAAATTACTAAGCCCATCTTAATCTCTACTATTAAGAGCAAACTGGTGAATGCCTGGTGTCACATTTTCAGGATGGACAATAATACCCCCACGTCTTTATCCTACCAAGATGATTTATCTCAACGCAATCTTGAAAAAAAAACATGCGCATGGAACAAAGAAAACGCAACTAACAAAACAACTCCTTATCCTACCAAGATGAAACCTGCAAGTGTCTGGTGTCACATTTCTATTTAGACGAAAAATGCCACGTAACGTCTCTCCTTCCTTTCCTCTTACGCACACTTTATCTCCAACAACTCACGCTTTCTATTATATTAGCAACCAGCGCATGCACAAAACAGTGAAACACCACCTGATTACTAGCGAATCTAAACCAATTTGTGATGGTTAGTACGATCGCCCCAACCTCCAATCCCGCATGGAAGAATACATGGCGCATCCGCGGGAGAAATATCGCGGCACTACGTGAAAACAAACCCAAAGGCCGACTCGTATCCACGGGCAACACGAACCCCATCAATCCGCGCCGCCTCCCCATGCTCGCTCAACCATGCCGGTGCGTGCGGGTTCGCACCGAAACTGCAGGCGACCCGGTGTGTTCGCGCTGAAACTGCACGGCGTCCTTATGAGAACAGTGTCCCTCGCGCTCACTCCAACCAGCGGCACGGCGTCCTTGTACTCAACCCCGCCTATGCCGGGGTGCTCGTGGTCGGAACTGCACGGGTCCTCGCGCCGACGACAAAGTGCGTCGGCCCTCGCAGCTCACTCCTACCCGCGGCCGCTGCCATGCCTCTCTCCTCACCACTTTGGCCTCACCGTTGGAATATCCAGCGGCGATGGCACACGAGTGGGAGCGGCTGATGCCCTTCCTCTCCCACCACCACGATGCGATGCCGCCCCATTCGCGTGGGCCAGTCTGAATGATAGTCGGCGTCTAATTCAGCACGTAGGTCGTGCATGTACATCTTTTTTGAGCACGCCGCCTATGCATCGTCACTCTCATGTTTTCGTGATCCGCCGATGGGTTAGTTCAGGAGGACACCCACTAGAGCCCCGAGGCCGAGCCTGAGATGTTTGGGTATGCTAACGTGCTTAATGACAGGCACTAACGAGGTACTCACTGAAACATATCTCTGCTAGTGCCAGGGTCGCTGAGGTGTGGCGGTGATGGCCCGGGGTTCCCCGTCTTTAGCAATCTAGCATCTTATCACGCGCTTTGGCCTCGACGTCTACCTCGTAGACAAACCGCCGGAGCCTAACAATGCTGATGTTGTGCCATCCAAATTAACAGGCCCTCCGACGGAAGAGCATCAGAGTTGGACTGGCCTGGCGGCTTACGCTCAGCGCCTCCAAGGGGCTCATGCCGGCGGCCATCCAATGAGACACCATTGACAAGGACTACAATGCTAAGATTGCTTTCTTTGGCAGAGCTGGCTAATCACCTTGAAGTTCCTAAGCTCGGCGAGCGACACCGGGGTTATGCTGCTTAGTTGGTTAAGGGAGAGGTCGACTCCCGCCCCCTCATGAGCTTCGCGAGCTCAAGTGGGAGCTCGCGGTGAGGTTGTTCTTGCACATCTTGATCTTCCACACTTTTCTTGAGGCTGTCTATTATTCCCAGGACCCCGCAGGCGAGAATGCTGAAGCTGCACCCGACAAGTACATATGTGTCAGGTTCTTTAGGTTTTCAGTACATGACGAGGTGGCGTTTGTCCATGCATGTGTGAAGATGGTGCATAGGGTCAGTTAAGTTGGGCTTGAACTACAGGAGTGCCATCTGGCGATCAGTTTTGCGGGTTTAGCTCACGGAGAGTGATGAGATGGATTAAGGGAGGCATAATAGGATTGGGTATTTGGTGCCAACGGTTGCGTATGTCCAGTTGTGGGTTTGCCGGTGGCTGGTGCAGGCTGCATTGGCGACTTGGCGTATAGGGTCGTGGTGAAGATGGGTGTGCGGCCATGTGCCCATGTCGTTGAGCACGGCAAGAACGACAACGAGCATGGCAGCACCAATGTTGTTTTTGGATAAAATGTTTTATTACTGAAAAGTACTAAACATTACACCTAACCTATGCATAACTAAGATGCACACAACCGTTCAACACAAGTACGAATACAAAACAAGAAGTTGGAACAATTTACAAAAATCTGCTTTAGGCAAATTAATTTACAAAATGGAAGGAGTAAAAAAAACTTGTTGATTTTGTTATGTGATCATTTTTCATATTATCAACGAGCAATGCTATCGTCGAATTAGTTCATATTTTCCCAAAAAAATAGAATTGATGTATATTTGCAATTGGAAGAGGAACGGTTACGTACAAGTATATCCTGTCATCTCATGATATTTCATGATGTTTTTGCGTTTTCACGCTAGGGAAGCAATAGCAAATCTTTTACTGTTGTTCGTTCGAGTAGTTTAGATGTTTTGAATATATTTCCTTGTCAATAAGCGTAGTCCACTAGGATCTTGTGGGGATCCTAAAAAGCTAGGACCCCTGTGCACTCGTATCATTGACTTAATTCACCGACCCGATTGAACCCACCGTCGGTGTACAAACCTCTCATGAGATAGCGCTCGATGTGATTAAAACATGTCAACTACCAAGGTTGAGCTCGACTTGGACAACAAACATGTGTCGTTCTCAAGGACGGTTCGACATGCCTAGACAAATATGTCTTCCATGTAAACTCTCTCGGCGAAGATATGAAAGGTTTTCGCTCATTTGATCAATTGTTGACACGTTATCTTCCGTGTCCGAGTCAGGAGAGGGAGGGGTGAACCAGTCATGGTGAAGTGGTGTTGAGATGGAATTTTTATATGGAGTTGAGAGAGAGTGGTAGGGGGAGAGAGAGAGGGAGGGAGGGAGGGAGGGAGGGAGAGGGAGAGGGGTTCCATGTAGTGGAAACTTGGTATACATACTAGGGCATGAAAGGTCGTGCGGCAAGGGAAGGATTTGATCCAACTAATAGAAGCTATCTTGAAAGTGGTTGCACTAACACCACAATAGTTTGACCGAAGTTGTAGGGAAGAAAGTGTTTATTGGGGCCGAGGAGTGTGTTACTGATGTTGGGATGATGACCTATTTGAGTGTAAGTTTTTAGCAGTGTATGCAAGCAACATGACCGAGCAAAACTTATTGCGAGTAAGCGGAGCTGAATATTTCTGAATATTATTTCCCAAAACAAAGAAAGCCAAAACTTAGCGGGCCAACATGCAGACCCATCGTATTGGTGATATATATGAACCCGGCCATTAAACCGTCTTGGGATATGAGGGTTCACGCGCCATATCGCGATGGCACAACCCTCGGGACATTGTGTGTTACATTAATGATTTGATCAATACCTTTGTCTTCATATCTTAGTCATTTGCATTTTCAGTGTGATAAGGATATAACTTTTTTAGAGTGATTAGGATATAACTATAAGTTGATTCTTATAGAAACATACAATTATTTATCTAAATAATTATTAAAGACAAAATTACATGTTAAAACATGATTGCATACAAAAAGATTATTACGTGTTGCTATACACTATTATGGTACAATTTCTTAAAAATTCTTAGGCAGAAATAATGTGGGGAATCTTCAATCCTCGTATATTAAGCTTAAATCTCGAGAAAATTCAGAGCATACTCACCTCCATGCAACGCGGTTGCTTCAATATAATTAAAATTTACCGTGGGAGATAACCCATGTTTTATTTTATTTACTGTATTGTTGAGTCTTGGAAGTTGTTTACTACTGTAGCAAACTCTACTTATCATGTTTTTGTGCCAAGTAAAGTCTCTATGGTAAAGTTGATGCTAGATTTGGATTGCTGCGCAGAAACAGAATTGCTGTCTGTCACGAATTTGCGTAGAACTCTCTGTAGAAAAATCAAAAAAATCTGCCAATTTACGTACGTGATCCTCAGATATGTATGCAACTTTCATTAGTTTTGAGTTTTTCCGTTTGAGCAAGTTAAGTGCCTCTGTAAAATTCGTCTTACTTGCTTGTTTTGACAGATTCTGCCTTTTATTTCGCATTGTCTCTTTTCCTATGTTGAATGCATTTCTTTGTTCCATTAACTTTCAGTAGCTTTGTGCAATGTCCAGAAGTGTTAAGAATGATTATGTCACCTCTGAATGTGATTTTTTGATTATGCACTAACCCTCTAATGAGTTCGCTTTAAGTTTGGTGTGGAGGAAGTTTTCAAGGGTCAAGAGAAGAGGATGATACAATATGATCAAGAAGAGTGAAAGGTCTAAGCTTGGGGATGCCCCGTGGTTCATCCCTGCATATTTTAAGAAGACTCAAGCATCTAAGCTTGGGGATGCCCAAGGCATCCCCTTCTTCATCGACAACTTATCAGGTCACTTCTAGTGAAACTATATTTTTATTCCATCACATCTTATGTTCTTTACTTGGAGCGTCTGTTTGCTTTTATTTTTGTTTTGGTTTGAATAAAGTTGGATCCCACAATCCTTGTATTGGAGATATTACGCTCCGCTTTTTCATTTGAACACTTGTGTTCTTAGTTATGCTTTAATGTTCATGGCGAAGGCTGAAAATTGCTTCGTTGATTGCTATTTGGTTGGAATCAGAAAATGCTTCATATGGTTTGGAATAACTTGAAACTTGGCAATTGTTTTGAGCTCTCATAGATCATGTTTAAGCTCTTGCATCATGTAGTTTAAATCTATTAATGTAGAACTACCGTAGAGCTTGTTAAAATTTGGTTTGCATTATTGGTCTCTCTAAGTCTAGATATTTTCTGGTAAAGTGTTTGAACAACAAGGAAGATAGCGTAGAGTCTTATAATGCTTGTAATATGTTCTTGTGTAAGTTTTGTTGTACCTGTTCATACTTGTGTTTGCTTCAAACAACCTTGCTAGCCCAAAGCCTTGTACTGAGAGGAAATGCTTCTCATGCATCCATACACCTTGAGCCAAAACCCATGCCATTTGTGTCCACCATATCTACCTACTATGTGGTATTTTCTGCCATTCCAAAGTAAATTACTTGAGTGCTACCTTTAAAATTTCATTCCTTTATCTTTGCAATATATAGCTCATGGGACAAATAGCTTAAAAACTATTGTGGTGATGAATATGTAGTTATGTGTCTTATTTCTTATAAGTTGCTTGTTGAGCGGTAACCATGTTTCTGGGGACGCCATCAACTTTTTACCTTTGTTGGATATCATGTGAGATGTTATGCATGTTCGTCTTGTCTGAAGTAAGGGTGATGTCATGATCAAATGGTTTGAGTATGCATATGTTAGAGAAGAACATTGGGCCGCTAACCAAAGCCATGTATCATGGTGGAAGTTTTCAGTTTGGACATACAACCTCACTCTCTTATGAGAATATTATCTGTTGTTGAATGCTTAAGCATTAAAAGAGGAGTCCATTATCTGTTGTCTATGTTGTCCCGGTATGGATGTCTTAAGTTGAGATCTATTAAAAATGAGAAATCAAATGCAATTGATCTCCTTGGACCTTTGTACAGGCGGCATAGAGGTACCCCTTTGTGACACTTGGTTGAAACATATGTTATGCAATGATAATCCATGTAATCCAAGCTAATTAGGACAAGGTGCGGGCACTATTGGTATTCTATGCATGAGGCTTGCAACTTGTAGGAAGTATTATGCATAGCACATATGAATTATTACTACCATTGACAAAATTGTTTCTATGTTTTCAAAATAAAAGCTCTAGCACAAAAATAGTAATCCATGCTTCCCTCTGCGAAGGGCCATTCTTTTACTTTATGTTGAGTCAGTTTACCTACTTCTTTCTATCTTAGAAGCAAACACTTGTGTCAACTGTGTTCATTGATTCTTACATGTTTACTTATTGCACTTGTTATATTACTCTATGTTGACAATTATCCATGAGATATACATGTTACAAGTTGAAAGCAATTGCTGAAACTTAATCATCCTTTGTGTTGCTTCAATGCCTTTTACTTTGAATCTATTGCTTTATGAGTTAGCTCTTATGCAAGTCTCTTTGATACTTGTCTTGAAAGTACTATTCATGAAAAGTTTTTCTATATGATTCATTTGTTTAGTCATTATCTCTTTGTTAGCAATCTATTGCTTTGAATCACACCATTCACCTCATATGCTTTACAATAATGTTGGTCAAGATTATGTTGGTAGCATGTCACTTCAGAAATTATTTGTTGTTATCGTTTACCTACTCGAGGGCGAGTAGGAACTAAGCTTGGGGATGCTTGATACGTCTCCAACGTATCTATAATTTCTTATGTTACATGCTAGTTTTATGACAATACCTACATGTTTTGTTCACACTTTATGATGTTTTGATGCATTTTCCGAACTAACCTATTAACAAGATGCCGAAGTGCAGTTCTGTTTTCTGCTGTTTTTGGTTTCAGAAATCCTACAAAGGAAATATTCTAATTGGACGAAATCAACGCCCAGACCTTATTTCCTAAGCTTCCAGAGCCAGAGAGGCGCCGGAGGGTGCCCTGGGGCCCCACCCCACATGGCAGATGGCCGGAGGGGGCGCCACCTATGGGGGCCACCCTGGCTCCTCTGAGGCCTTGCTCATCTATAAAGTCCCCAGATGCAAAACGCTAAAAGATAAGCCACGATACGAGAAAAGTTCCAGAGCCGCCGCCATCGCGAAGCCAAGATTCGGGACAGTCTCTGCAGGCGCCGCCGGACGGGGAATTGCCCGGAAGGCATCTCCATCGACACCACCGCCATCTCCATCAACGCTGCTGCTCCCATGATGAGGAGGAGTAGTTCTCGAGGCTAAGGGCTGTACCAGTAGCTATGTGGTTAATCTCTCTCATGTACCCCAATACAATGATCTCATGAATTGCTTTGCATGATTGAGATCCATATGATGAGATTTGTATCGCTATTAGTCTATGTGCTACTCTTGTGATGTTATTAAAGTAGTCTATTCCTCCTCCATGATGTAATGGTGACAGTGTGTGCATCATGTAGTACTTGGCGTAGGTTATGATCATAATCTCTTGTAGATTATGGAGTTAATTATTACTATGATAGTATTGATGTGATCTATTCCCCCTTTCATAGTGTAATGGTGACAGTGTGTATGCTATGTTAGTACTCGGTCTAAATTGCAAAGATCTATTATGCTCTAAGGTTACTTAAATATGAATGCTGAATGTTGTGGCGCTTGTTAACTCCGGCTTGAGGGAGCTCTTGTAGCCCTACACAATGAATGGTGTTTGTTATCAAACAAGAGCATATGTAGCACAAGTGAGGAGAAGTTATTTATTTATTATGTGATCAATGTTGAGAGTGTTCACTAGTGAAAGTATGATCCCTAGGCCTTGTTTCCTGCACATTGCTTGTTTACTGTTTTACTGCATCTTTACTTTCTGCAATATTACCACCATCTATACCACCTGTGTTTTACTATCTCTTCGCGAACTAGTGCACCTATACATCTGACAAGTGTATTAGGTGTGTTGGGGACACAAGAGACTTCTTGTATCTTAATTGCAGGGTTGCTTGAGAGGACTATCTTTGACCTCTACCTCCCTGAGTTCTATAAACCTTGGGTGATTCACTTAAGGGAAACTTGCTGCTGTTCTACAAACCTCTGCTCTTGGAGGCCCAACACTGTCTACAAGAATAGAAGCACCCGTAGACATCACAAGACAATAAACAAAGTTAAGAGATTGGGTGTGAGAGACTCCCCTTGCAGCGTGTCTTGATCTCCCCGGCAACGGCGCTAGAAAAGCAACTGCTTGTGACGGTAAAGCACACGTCCGTTGGGAACCCCAAGAGGAAGGTATGATGAGTACAACAACGAGTTTTCCCTCAGTAAGAAACCAAGGTTATCGAACTAGTAGGAGATGAAGATCACGTGAAGGTTGTTGGTGAAGGAGTGTAGTGCGGCGCAACACCAGGGATTCCGGTGCCAACGTGGAACCTGCACAACACAATCAAACTACTTTGCCCCAACTTAACAGTGAGGTTGTCAATCTCACCGGCTTGCTGAAAACAAAGGATTAAACGTATGGTGTGGAGAATGATGTTTGCTTGCAGAAAACAAAAGAGAACAATGATTGCAGTAGATTGTATTTCAGATGTAAAAGAATGGACCGGGATCCACAGTTCACTAGTGGTGTCTCTCCAATAAGATAAATAGCATGTTGGGTGAACAAATTACAGTTGGGCAATTGGCAAATAGAGATGCACATACATATCATGATGACTACTATGAGATTTACTTAGGCAGTGTTTGGATGCACAGAATTGAGCTCTAAATTGGCTATTTGGAATTGGATACCCCAATTCCAGTGTTTGGTTGTGCTTGGTATTAGAGTGTAGAATTCAGAACCAATTCGAGCCCTCCCCGCGCGACCAACTTGTCGTGAATACGGAGCTCCACACCTCGTATTGGTTCGAATTGGGCTTCTGTCGCTCGCTCTCTCGCGAGAAAAGCAAAAGTACGAGCTTCCGTCGTCCGTCCGCGCTGGAGCACACTCACGCATCGCCGCCAGTAGGTACCTTCGGCCGCCATCCCTCCCCGCCTCCCTTTCGCACTCCTTCTTCCCCGTCCCCTGCCACCCTTCCCGTCCCCCCGTTCCCCCCTGTCTGCACCCTCCTGATACGTCCAATTTGCATCACTATTTTATATCATAATTTGCTGTTATTCATTGATATATTTCATATTGGGACACAATACTTATGTTATTTCATCTATTTTGCATATTTCATGATTATTGGAGGATCAAGCGCCGGAGCCAGGATTCTGCTGGAAAAAGCACCGTCGAACGCAATATTTCGGAAGATTAACTGCGGAAGGAAATTATACCAAAAATCCTATTTTTCCGATGACGAAGGAAGCCGAAGGGGGAGCCACTGGACCCAAGGTGGGCCCAGACCATAGGGCGGCGCGGCCCATGGCCTGGCCGCGCCACCTTGTGGTGTGGGGGCCCCACAGCCCCTCTCGCCTCCTTTTCTTCGCGTATGCCTTCGTCCCGAAAACCTAAGCCACGACTCGAAGAGTTACAGCCGCCTCTGCGGAGGACACCAGAGAGAAAAGAGCTCTCGGGCAGGAATCCGGGGAAATTCCTCCCGGAGGAAATCGACGCCATCGCCATCGTCATCGAGCTGGACATCATCTCCATCATCATCATCATCTCCACCATCTACACCGCCATCACCACCGCTGCACCTCGTCACCGCTGTAACGATTTGGGTTGGATCTTGATTGTTTGATAGGGGAAACTCTCCCGGTGTTGATTTCTACTTGTTATTGATGCTATTGAGTGAAACCATTGAACCAAGGTTTATGTTCAGATTGTTATTCATCATCATATCACCTCTGATTGTATTCCATATGATGTCTCGTGAGTAGTTCGTTTAGTTCTTGAGGACATGGGTGAAGTCTAAATGTTAGTAGTGAACTATGGTTGAGTAATATTCAATGTTATGATATTTAAGTTGTGGTGTCATTCTTCTAGTGGTGTCGTGTGAACGTCGACTACACGATACTTCACCATTTATGGGCCTAGGGGAGTGCATCTTGTATTCGGTTGCTAATTGCGGGGTTGCCGGAGTGACAGAAACCTGAGCCCCCGTTGGTATATCGATGCAAGAGGGATCGCAGGATCTCAGAGTTTAAGGCTGTGGTTAGATTTATCTTAATTACTTTCTTGTAGTTGCGGATGCTTGCAAGGGGTATAATCACAAGTATGTATTAGTCCTAGGAAGGGCGGTGCATTAGCATAGGTTCACCCACACAACACTTATCAAAACAATGAAGATTAATTAGCTGTATGAAGCGAAAGCACTAGACTAAAATCCCCGTGTGTCCTCAAGAACGTTTGGTCATTATAAGTAAACAAACCGGCTTGTCCTTTGTGCTAAAAAGGATTGGGCCACTCGCTGCAATTATTTCTCTCGCATTTTATTTACTTGTACTTTATTTATCCGCAATATCCAAACCCCCTGAATACTTGTCTGTGAGCATTTACAGTGAATCCTTCATCGAAAATGCTTGTCAACACCTTCTGCTCCTTGTTGGGTTCGACACTCTTATTTATCGAAAGTACTACGATACACCCCTATACTTGTGGGTCATCAAGACTATTTTCCGTTGCCGGGGAGTGAAGCGCTATTGGTAAGTGGAATTGGTAAGGAAAACCTTTACTGTTTGTGCTGATTTTATTTCTGCCTGCTGCTATAAGTCATTATGGAGAGATCTTCTCTTCAATTTCTATTTGGGAAATCTACTACTACTGCAACGGTAGTGGATGAAGCGCCAGGTGAGGAAGTAATACCATATAAAATACCTATGGAAATTATTGAACGTGTTATGGATAACCGCTATGAAGGGGATGGAACCGTTCATCCTGGTGATCATTTACTGTTTTTACATGAATTATGCGGGTTATTCAAATGTGCAGGTATTACTATGGATGAAGTTAGAAAGAAACTATTCTCTATATCGCTGTCTGGTAAAGCGGCGCACTGGTATAAATTGCTGAAGAATAGGGATTCTCTTAATTGGGAGGACATTGTGCCTTTATTTTATTCCAAATTTTATCCTCCAAGTGAAATTCACAAGGATCGGAACCGCATATATAATTTCTGGCCTCATGATGGAGAGAGTATTGCCCAAGCTTGGGGGAGATTGAAGTCTTTAATGCTCAAATGCCCCATTCATGAGCTTCCTGGTAATGTTATTATTGATAATTTCTATGCAAGACTTTCTTTTCAAGACAAGACCTTGCTGGATACTTCTTGTTCTGGATCATTTACACGCAACAAAGAAGAGTTTAAAAGGGACCTTCTTGATCGGATCCAGGAGAATACTGAAGGATGGGAGAACGACAAAGATAGAGAGTCAGGTATAATCTTTGATTATAAATGCATTGAAGCTTTTATGGATACTGATAAATTTCGTAATATGAGTGCTATTTATGGTCTTGATTCCCAAGTTGTTGCAAATCTTTACAAAGCTTTTGCCTCTCATTATGAATTGCCTAAGAAGAATTTTGATAAGTATCATGAACCGTATAAAGATAAAATTGATTCATCTGTAAACAAATGTGTAGTGATTGAAACTGTTGATCATGTTATTCCTGAAGCTTATATTGAAAAAACTCCTTTTCCTGCTAAAATGAAAGAGTACTCTGTTATATCTAGTGTGGTTAATAAAAGTGAAAAGAAACCTATAGAACCTGAAGAACAAATTAAGGTTGAACCTGCTGTTGCAATAGTTAAAGATCTTGTGACTGAAAATGTGGAGGATGGTCATATTATTTTCTGTGAAGATGCTTCTAATATTGTTTCACATCCTAATAAACCCAAACAAGTTAGTGTTCCTATGCTATCTGTTAGAATTGGTGATCATTGCTATTATGGTTTATGTGATATTGGTGCAAGTGTTAGTGCTATTCCTTATGAGCTTTACACGGAGATTATGCACGAAATTGATTCTTGTGAACTTGAAGATATTGATGTGGTTATTCATTTGGCTAATAGAGAAACTATTTCTCCAATTGGTATTGTTCGAGATGTGGAAGTTCTATGTGGTAAGATTAAATATCCTGCTGACTTTTTGGTACTTGGTTCTGCTGCTAGTGATTATTGTCCTATCATTTTTGGTAGACCTTTTCTAAATACTTGTGGAGCTATTATAGATTGTAAGAAAGAGAAAATTTTGACTAAATTTGCTGGTGAATCTTATGAGTTTAACTTTTCTAAATTTACCAAAACTCCTTATAAAGCTGATTTGCCTAGTGATGATTTTAAAATGGAGCAGTGTGCATCTATTGTTCTTGTTCCTAATAATCCTTTGCAGCAACATTTGGAGAATAGCGAGAGTGAAGTTTTTAGGAAAGAAAGAGATGAGCTTGAGGAAATTTTTCTTCGCCAACCTATTCTCAAGCATGATTTACCGGTGGAAGATTTGGGTACAACACCGCCACCAAAGGAAGATCCTGTTTTTGATTTAAAGCCTTTACCTGATAATCTTAAATATGCTCATATTGATGATAAGAAAATATATCCTATTATTATTAGTTCTAAGCTTTCAGAGATTGAGGAAGAAAGGTTATTGGAAATATTGAAGAAACACCGAGGAGCTATTGGCTACACTCTTGATGATTTGAAGGGGATTTCTCCTTCTATTTGCCAACATGCTATCAATATGGAAGATGATGCAAAGCCTGTTGTTGAACATCAACGTCGTCTAATTCCGAAGATGAAGGAGGTGGTAAGGAATGAGGTATTAAAACTTCTTGAAGCTGGTATTATATATCCTATTGCTGATAGTAGATGGGTTAGTCCTGTGCATTGTGTTCCTAAGAAAGGAGGAATGACTGTTGTGCCTAATGATAATGATGAGCTCATCCCTCAAAGAGTAGTTGTAGGATATAGAATGTGCATTGATTTTCGAAAAGTTAATAAAGTTACTAAGAAAGATCATTACCCTTTACCATTTATTGATCAAATGTTAGAAAGGTTGTCTAAAAATACTCATTTTTGCTTTCTTGATGGTTATTCTGGGTTTTCACAAATTGCTGTTAAAACTAAAGATCAAGAGAAAACCACTTTCACTTGTCCTTATGGAACTTATGCTTATAGGCGTATGCCTTTTGGTTTATGTAATGCTCCTGCTACTTTTCAAAGATGCATGTCTGCTATTTTTCATGGCTTTTGCGAGAGTATTGTAGAGGTGTTCATGGATGATTTTTCTGTCTATGGGAATTCTTTTGATAATTGCTTGCGAAACCTCGATAAAGTTTTGCAGAGATGTGAAGAAACTAACCTTGTTCTTAATTGGGAGAAATGCCACTTTATGGTTAATGAAGGAATTGTATTGGGACATAAAATTTTCGAGAGAGGTATTGAAGTTGATAGAGCTAAAGTTGAAGCAATTGAGAAGATGCCCTATCCGAGGGATGTTAAAGGTATTCGTAGTGTTCTTGGTCATGCTGGGTTTTATAGGAGATTTATTAAAGATTTCTCCAAGATTTCAAAGCCTCTTACTAATCTTCTTCAAAAAGATGTACCTTTTGTTTTTGATGATGATTGTAAGGAAGCTTTTGAAACTCTAAAGAAAGCCTTAACAACTGCTCCTGTAGTTGAACCTCCTGATTGGAATTTGCCTTTTGAAATTATGTGTGATGCTAGTGATTTTGCTGTAGGCGCTGTTCTTGGACAGCGAGTAGATAAAAAATTAAATGTTATTCATTATGCTAGTAAGACTCTTGATGCTGCTCAAAGAAATTATGCTACAACTGAAAAGGAATTGTTAGCTGTAGTCTTTGCTTGTGACAAGTTTAGACCCTATATTGTTGATTCAAAAGTCACAATTCATACTGATCATGCTGCAATTAGATACCTTATGACAAAGAAAGATGCTAAGCCAAGGCTTATTAGATGGGTACTTCTTTTGCAAGAATTTGATTTACATATTATAGATAGGAAAGGTGCTGATAATCCTGTTGCTGATAATTTGTCTAGATTGGAAAATATTGCTTATGATCCTGTTCCTGTTAATGATAGTTTTCCAAATGAACAATTGGCTGTAATAAAGGTGAGCTCGCGAGAGAGCCCTTGGTATGCTGATTATGCTAACTTTATTGTTTCGAAGTATTTGCCTCCAACCTTTTCAGCTCAGCAAAGGAGGAAATTCTTTTATGACTTGAGGCATTATTTTTGGGATGACCCACACTTATATAAAGAAGGAGTAGATGGTATTATGCGAAGATGTGTTCCTGAATATGAACAACAGGAGATATTGAGTAAATGTCATGGTAGTGTTTATGGAGGACATCATGCTGGAGATAGAACCGCGCAAAAGGTTCTACAATCAGGTTTTTATTGGCCAACACTCTTCAAAGATGCAAGGAAGTTTATCTTATCTTGTGATGAATGTCAAAGAGTTGGTAATATCTCTAGACGCAATGAAATGCCTATGAATTATACTCTTGTTATTGAACCATTCGATTGTTGGGGATTCGACTTCATGGGTCCTTTCCCTTCTTCAGAAGGTAACACTCATATACTTGTCGTTGTTGATTATGTTACTAAATGGGTAGAAGCTATACCCACAAAAAGTGCTGATGGTGAGACCTCTTTAAAAATGCTTTTAGATATTATTTTTCCTAGATTTGGAGTACCTAGATATATTATGACTGATGGAGGTTCTCATTTTATTCATGGAGGTTTTAGAAAAACTCTTGCTAAGTATGGTATTAATCATAGAATTGCTTCCGCTTATCACCCTCAAACTAGTGGTCAAGTAGAATTATCAAATAGAGAGATTAAATCTATTTTGGGAAAGACCGTTAATAAATCTAGAAAGAATTGGGCTAGTAAATTGAAGGAAGCACTATGGGCTTATAGAACTGCTTATAAAAATCCCATGGGTATGTCACCGTATAAAATGGTTTATGGAAAAGCTTGTCATTTACCTTTAGAACTAGAGCACAAAGCTTATTGGGCTGTTAGAGAACTAAATAAAGATCCTAAACTAGCCGGTAATAAGAGGTTGCTGCAATTAAGTTCTCTAGATGAATGGAGAAGTGAAGCTTATGAAAATGCTAAACTCTTTAAAGAAAAAGTTAAGAAATGGCACGATAGAAGAATTATTAAAAGAGAATTTAATGTTGGAGATAAAGTTCTATTGTATCGGTCTCGTCTTAGATTCTTTGCAGGGAAATTACTCTCAAAATGGGAAGGACCATATGTTATTGAGGAGGTATATCGTTCAGGAGCAATAAAAATTAGCTCTTTGGAAGGTAACGCCACACAAGTAGTGAATGGACAAAGACTCAAGCATTATATTTCTGGTGATTCTTATAATGTTGATGTTGATATTATTCAAGTGGAAACACCGGAGGCTTTCATCAAAGGACAAATTGACAGTCCGCCAGAACTCGACTTTGAATAGGTAACAGTACAGGTAATAAAAGTCCGCGTTTAGCTTTCCGAACAATATTTCTGCTGTTTTTGGAAAATATGAAAAATTACGAGATCGAAACGGAGTGGAGGAGACGCACGAGGGCGTGCCCCCATAGGCCGGCGCGGGCCCCAGCCTGGCCGCGCCGCCCTATGAGGACACCGCCTCGTTGTCCCCCTCCGACTCTTGTTCGATCTGGAACCTTCCTTTTGTTGTAAAAATATTTGCTATATAATCCCCCGGACCCCTGGAGGTCCGTATATCGTTTTCTCGTCGTGTTTTGTTTCGAGCTGTTTTCTGCCAGGATCTGCTTCGGATCTAGATCCACCATGTCTTCGTCGGGAACTCAGAAGGACAGCTTCTTTGAGGACGTCGTCAACCCGTACATGAACGAGCTGAAGATGCACCCCAAAGAATTGCTGCTCGTAGATGGAGAGTTGCAGATCAAAGATGTCCAGGGTCCTAAAGGAGAAGGGAGCTTGGAAGACAGGATGGAGAAACTGGAACAAGAGGTTTTCAACTACAAGAAGATGGCTGAGCGTGAAGTGGACATCTTTCACAAGATTGTGTCTGAACTCATTGATGGACACAAGAGGGAGACTGCAAAGTTGTGGGACGATATCTTCTCACTTCACGACACCACCAACAAACTCCAAGCTCAACTCTATGATGTTCATAATCAAAACTGTGAGTATGAAAACAGGTTTAAGCGCATAAGTCATGCTGCTAGTTTCAGGTTTCCGGAGACCAAGATGTCTTTTGTTGATGGAGAGCCTCTTCCATGGAAGTCTGATGATGGCAAGGATTCGCCATCATCACCGAAGGAGTAATTCATCATCGGTATTGGCATCCCCTTGGTTTGTTCCAAGCTTGGGGGAGTGCCGCGGTATCACATCATCACTACCTTTATCTTTTACTATCAAGTAGTGTCATATCATGAGTAGGGAAGTTATCATATGGAATAGTTTGCAATGTGGAAGTATCTCTCTTAGTTGGTTATCTATGTATCCGTTGGTGTGAGTTATCGTTATGGAATATTAATGAGAAGTCTTATCATTTACTTTTTGCACACCTTATTTTAGTTTGCAATCTCTATTATATGATCACTCTTGACATTAGTATTGATATCACTTTGGGAGCATCAAGTAAATCTATTTGGTTTTGGCAAACTTAGCATTGGTCAATAGCAACAACACCCTGATGTTTAAATAGAAGAGAGAAATACATGTAGATATATTACTCTATTATCTTTATGCTAATGAGTTTAGTATTCTGAAGTTAAAATTGCTTGTGCTTATGAGAAAGATGCATGATTGTTTCTATCATATGTATATTTGTTTGTTTCCCTCAACCTTTATGCTTGCTATCAAACCTTGCTAGCCAAAGACCTGTATTGAGAGGGAATGCTTCTCATACATCCATAACCTTAGACCAAACCTATGCCATTTGTGTCCACCATACCTACCTACTACATGGTATTTTCTGCCATTCCAAGTAAATACTTCATGTGCTACCTTTAAATAATTCAAACTATACTACTCCTTATTTGTGTCAATGTTTTATAGCTCATGAGGAAGTATGTGGTGTTTCATCTTTCAATCTTGTTGGGCGGACTTTCACCAATGGACTAGCGGCACATCCGCTTATCCAATAATTTTGCAATAAGAGCTGGCAACGGGGTTCCCAGCCCCAATTAATAACTTTCATTAATAATTCTCTTCACATGTTTTGCCCTGATTTATCAGTAAGCAACTTAATTTTGCAATAGACACTCCTCCATGGTATGTGAATGTTGGAAGGCACCCGAGGATTCGGTTAGCCATGGATTGAGAAAGCCAAGGTTGGGGGAGTGTCATCCATAATAAAACTAAAATACATGTGTAAACAAAAGAGAAGGGGGATGATCTACCTTGCTGGTAGAGATGCCGTCCCTCATGGGAGCCGCTCTTGGAAGGTTCGTTTGGCAAGGGGGTTAGAGTGCCCGCTACCATTCGTTGACAACAACAAACACCGCTCAAAATCTTACTTTTATGCTCTTTATATGATTTCAAAACTTGAAAAGCTCTAGCACATGATTTAATCCCTGCTTCCCTCTGCGAAGGGCCTATCTTTTACTTTTATGTTGAGTCAGTAAACCTATTTCCCTCTGTCTTAAGCAAGCAATTGAGTTGTTGTGAACCAACCATTTATGCTATGATTGAGCTAATCATGTCCTTTATACTTTCTTGTTTAGTACAAATTTTACCTGAATGAATATGACTTTGAAAGTTATCAATGATTATGAGGAGATTGTTATGATTGAGAATGAAAGCCCTGCTATATAAATTCTAATATGAAAGCTTTGTTTAGAAGATAAGTACAATCCGTTAGTAGTTCTCTGACCAAGAACAAAGTTTGCCATAACCATTTATGATTTCCTATGCACCTTTACTTGTGATTTCTCTTTACTTATTTCAAGTTGAGTTATATGAAGAGAATGTTTACTAGAATGTCTTGTGTGAATCAATATGATGCTTCTTGTCCGTATTTTATTTATCGACTCTTCACTCCATAAACATGTGGTCTTGTTTATCGAGCTCAGTTTCGCTTGGGGACAAGCGAGGTCTAAGCTTGGGGGGAGTTGATACGTCCAATTTGCATCACTATTTTATATCATAATTTACTGTTATTCATTGATATATTTCATATTGGGACACAATACTTATGTTATTTCATCTATTTTGCATATTTCATGATTATTGGAGGATCAAGCGCCGGAGCCAGGATTCTGCTGGAAAAAGCACCGTCAGAACGCAATATTTCGGAAGATCAACTGCAGAAGGAAATTATACCAAAAATCCTATTTTTCCAGATGACGAAGGAAGCCAGAAGGGGGAGCCAGCTGGACCCAAGGTGGGCCCAGACCATAGGGCGGCGCGGCTGATACGTCTCCAACGTATCGATAATTTCTTATGTTCCATGCTACTTTATTGATGATACCTACATGTTTTATACACATTATATGTCATTATTATGCGTTTTCCGGAACTAACCTATTGACGAGATGCCGAAAGGCCAGTTGCTGTTTTCTGCTGTTTTTGGTTTCAGAAATCCTAGTAACGAAATATTCTCGGAATAAATCAACGCCTAGGTTCCTATTTTGCCCGGAAGCATCCAGAACACCCGAGAGCCGCCAGAGGAGGGCCCTGTGGGCCCCAGATGATAGGGTGGCGCGGCCTGGGCCCTGGCCGCGCCAGCCTATGGTGTCGTCGCCCCTTCGACCTTCTACGCGCGCCCTTTCGCCTATATAAAGCCCCTGCGTCGAAAACCCTTACGGAGGAAGCCACGGTACGCGAAACCTTCCGAGCCGCCGCCATCGCGAAGCCAAGATCTGGGGGACAGGAGTCTCTGTTCCGGCACCTGCCGGACGGGGAAGTGCCCCCGGAAGGTTTCTCCATCAACACCGCTGCCATCTCCACCGCCATCTTCATCACTGCTGCTCCCATGAAGAGGGAGTAGTTCTCCATCAAGGCTCGGGGCTGTACCGGTAGCTATGTGGTTAATCTCTCTCCTATGTACTTCAATACAATAATCTCATGAGCTGCCTTACATGATTGAGATTCATATGATGATGCTTGTAATCTAGATGTCATTATGCTAGTCAAGTGAGTTTTACTTATGTGATCTCCGGAGACTCCTTGTCCCACGTGTGTAAAGGTGACAGTGTGTGCACCGTGTGGGTCTCTTAGGCTATATTTCACAGAATACTTATTCACTGTTATGAATGGCATAGTGAAGTGCTTATTTATATCTCTTTATGATTGCAATGTGTTTTGTATCACAATTTATCTATGTGCTACTCTAGCAATGTTATTAAAGTAGTTTTATTCCTCCTGCACGATGTAATGGTGACAGTGTGTGCATCCGTGTTAGTACTTGGTTTATGCTATGATCATGATCTCTTGTAGATTGCGAAGTTAACTATTGCTATGATAGTATTGATGTGTATTATTCCTCCTACATAAGCATGAAGGTGACAGTGTGCATGCTATGTTAGTACTTGGTTTAGTCATGTCGATCTTTCTTGCACTCTAAGGTTATTTAAATATGAACATTTAATTGTGGAGCTTGTTAACTCCGGCATTGAGGGTTCGTGTAATCCTACGCAATGTGTTCATCATCCAACAAGAGAGTGTAGAGTATGCATTTATCTATTATGTTATGTGATCAAAGTTGAGAGTGTCCACTAGTGAAAGTCTAATCCCTAGGCCTTGTTCCTAAATACTGCAATCACTGCTTGTTCTTGTTTTTCTGCGTTACTACTGCGTTACTACTGCATTTTACTTCCCGCAATATTACTACCATCAACTGCACGCCAGCAAGCACTTTTCTGGCACCATACTACTGCTCATATTCATTCATACCACTTGTATTTCACTATCTCTTCGCCGAACTAGTACACCTATTAGGTGTGTTGGGGACACAAGAGACTTCTTGCTTTGTGGTTGCAGGGTTGCATGAGAGGGATATCTTTGACCTCTTCCTCCCCGAGTTCGATAAACCTTGGGTAATCCACTTAAGGGAAACTTGTTGCTGTTCTACAAACCTCTGCTCTTGGAGGCCCAACACTGTCTACAAGAATAGAAGCACCCGTAGACATCAAGTACTTTTCTGGCGCCGTTGCCGGGGAGGAAAGGTAAAAGGTACTCACACTCCGGTTCCAGGTAACAGTACTTTTCTGGCGCCATTGTGTGTGTGCTCGAAGCTATTTCCTTTAGACTCTGCAATTGCGACATTTGGTTTCTTGTTTACACTAGTTAGGCATAATGGACAACAATGACCTTTTTATTCTATTTCCTGATTTAAGACATGGATGGTTTGATGCGAAAATTAAAAAACCCATGGAACATATTAGTATGAACACTTTGAACACCATTGTTGCTAATGATATGGAAAATTCTAAGCTTGGGGAAGCTGGTTTTGATGAGCATGATATTTTTAGTCCCCCAAGCATTGAGGAGAAAATTTACTTTGATGATACTTTGCCTCCCATTTATGATGATTATAATGATAGTAGTCTTTTGTTACCACCTGTTATGGAGGATAAATTTGATTATGATTACAATATACCTCCTATATTTGATAGCTACTTTGTTGAATTTGCTCCCACTATAATTAATAAGAATGACTATGCTTATGTTGGGAGTAGTAATTATTTTATGCATGAGACTCATGATAAGAATGCTTTATGTGATAGTTATATTGTTGAGTTTGCTCATGTTGCTACTGAAAGTTATTATGAGAGAGGAAAATATGGTTGTAAAAATTTTCATGTTACTAAAACACCTCTCTATGTGCTGAAATTTTTGAAGCTACACTTGTTTTATCTTCCTATGCTTGTTACTTTGCTCTTCATGAACTTGTTTATTTACAAGATTCCTATGCATAGGAAGCATGTTAGGCTTAAATGTGTTTTGAATTTGCTTCTTGATGCTCTCTTTTGCTTCAAATACTATTTCTTGCGAGTGCATCATTAAAATTGCTGAGCCCATCTTAATGGCTATAAAGAAAGAACTTCTTGGGAGATAACCCATGTGTTTTTTACTACAGTACTTTGTTTTATATTTGAGTCTTGCAAGTTGTTTACTACTGTAGCAACCTCTCCTTATCATGTTTTTGTGCCAAGTAAAGTTTCTATGTTAAAGTTGATGTTATATTTGGGATCGCTGCGCAGAAACAGCATTGCTGTCTGTCACGAATTCTGGCACAAGTCTCTGTAGAAAATTCGAAAAAATCTGCCAATTTACGAGCATGATCCTCAGATATGTACGCAACTTTCATTAGTTTTGAGTTTTTCCGTTTGAGCAAGTCTGGTGCCATTTTAAAATTCGTATTTACGGACTGTTCTGTTTTTGACAGATTCTGCCTTTTATTTCGCATTGCCGCTTTTGTTAAGTTGAATGAGTTTATTTGTTCCATTAACTTTCAGAAGTTTTGTGCAATGTCCAGAAGTGTTAAGAATGATTGTGTCACCTCTGAACATGTGAATTTTTGATTATGCACTAACCCTCTAATGAGTTTGCTTGAAGTTTGGTGTGAAGGAAGTTTTCAAGGGTCAAGAGAGGAGTATGATATACTATGATCAAGAGGAGTGAAAGCTCTAAGCTTGGGGATGCCCCGTGGTTCATCCCTGCATATTTCAAGAAGACTCAAGCATCTAAGCTTGGGGATGCCCAAGGCATCCCCTTCTTCATCGACAAAGTATCAGGTTCCTTCTCTTGAAACTATATTTTTATTCGGTCACATCTTATGTACTTTACTTGGAGCGTCTGTGTGCTTTTATTTTTGTTTTGTTATCTTAGTTCTCTGAATAAGTTCATCCTTGTGTGGGAGAGAGACACGCTCCGCTGGTTCGTATGAACACATGTGTTCTTAGCTCATAATATTCATGGCGAAGTTTCCTCTTCGTTAAATTGTTATATGGTTGGAATTGGAAAATGCTACATGTAGTAATTGGTAAAATGTCTTGGATAATGTGATACTTGGAAATTGTTGTGCTCATGTTTAAGCTCTTGCATCATATACTTTGCACCCATTAATGAAGAAATACATAGAGCTTGCTAAAATTTGATTTGCATATTTGGTCTCTCTAAGGTCTAGATAATATCTAGTATTGAGTTTTGAACAACAAGGAAGACGGTGTAGAGTCTTATAATGTTTACAATATGTCTTTTATGTGAGTTTTGCTGCACCGGTTCATCCTTGTGTTTGTTTCAAATAAACCTTGCTAGCCTAAACCTTGTATCGAGAGGGATTACTTCTCATGCATCCAAAATCCTTGAGCCAACCACTATGCCATTTGTGTCCACCATACCTACCTACTACATGGTATTTCTCCGCCATTCCAAAGTAAATTGCTTGAGTGCTACCTTTAAATAATTCAAAATTTATCACCTCTTATTTGTGTCAATGTTTTATAGCTCATGAGGAAGTATGTGGTGTTTTATCTTTCGATCTTGTCATTTACTTTTGACAGACTTTCACAATGGACTAGTGGCTTCATCCGCTTATCCAATAATTTTGCAAAAAGAGCTGGCAATGAGGTTCCCAGCCTCAATTAATTAACTTTCATTAATAATTCTCTTCACATGTTTTGCTCTGATTCATCAGTAAGCAACTTAATTTTGCAAATAGACACTCCTCCATGGTATGTGAATGTTGGAAGGCACCCGAGGATTCGGTTAGCCATGGCTTGTGTAAGCAAAAGGTTGGGAGGAGTGTCATCCATAAATAAAGAAAAACTAAACTAAAGTACATGTGTAAACAAAAGAGAAGAGGGATGATCTACCTTGCTGGTAGAGATAACGTCCTTCATGGGAGCCGCTCTTGAAAGTCTGGTTGATGAGGGGTTAGAGTACCCGCTACCATTCGTTGACAACAACAAACACCTCTCAAAACTTTATTTTTATGCTCTTTTCATGTTTTCAAAATAAAAGCTCTAGCACAAATATAGCAATCGATGCTTTCCTCTTTGAAGGGCCATTCTTTTACTTTTTATGTTGAGTCAGTTCACCTATTTCTCTCCACCTTAAGAAGCAAACACTTGTGTGAACTGTGCATTGATTCCTACATACTTGCATATTGCACTTGTTATATTACTCTATGTTGACAATATCCATGAGATATACATGTTATAAGTTGAAAGCAACCGCTGAAACTTAATCTTCCTTTGTGTTGCTTCAATACCTTTACTTTGATTTATTGCTTTATGAGTTAACTCTTATGCAAGACTTATTGATGCTTGTCTTGAAGTACTATTCATGAAAAGTCTTTGCTTTATGATTCACTTGTTTACTCATGTCATTATCATTGTTTTGATCGCTGCATTCATTACATATGCTTACAATAGTATGATCAAGATTATGATGGCATGTCACTTGAAATTATCTTTGTTATCGTTTTACCTGCTCGGGACGAGCAGAACTAAGCTTGGGGATGCTGATACGTCTCCAACGTATCGATAATTTCTTATGTTCCATGCTACTTTATTGATGATACCTACATGTTTTATACACATTATATGTCATTATTATGCGTTTTCCGGAACTAACCTATTGACGAGATGCCGAAGGCCAGTTCTTTGTTCTGTTTTTGGTTTGAAATCCTAGTAACGAAATATTCTCGGAATCGGACGAAATCAAAGCCCAGTTCCTATTTTGCCGGAAGCATCCAACACCCGAGAGCCGCCGGAGGAGGGCCCTGTGGGCCCGGATGATAGGGTGGCGCGGCACAGCCCTGGCGCGCCACCTATGGTGTCGTCGCCCTTCGACCTTCGACGCGCCCTTTCGCCTATATAAAGCCCTGCGTCGAAACCTTACGGAGGAAGCCACGTGCGCGAAACCTTCCGTAGCCGCCGCCATCGCGAAGCCAAGATGGGGGACAGGAGTCTCTGTTCCGGCACCGGACGGGGAAGTGCCCCCGGAAGGTTTCTCCATCAACACGCTGCCATCTCCACCGCCATCTTCATCACCTTCTTGCTCCCATGAAGAGGGAGTAGTTCTCCATCAAGGCTCGGGGCTGTACCGGTAGCTATGTGGTTCATCTCTCTCCTATGTACTTCAATACAATAATCTCATGAGCTGCCTTACATGATTGAGATTCATATGATGATGCTTGTAATCTAGATGTCATTATGCTAGTCAAGTGAGTTTTACTTATGTGATCTCCGGAGACTCCTTGTCCCACGTGTGTAAAGGTGACAGTGTGTGCACCGTGTGGGTCTCTTAGGCTATATTTCACAGAATACTTATTCACTGTTATGAATGGCATAGTGAAGTGCTTATTTATATCTCTTTATGATTGCAATGTGTTTTGTATCACAATTTATCTATGTGCTACTCTAGCAATGTTATTAAAGTAGTTTTATTCCTCCTGCACGATGTAATGGTGACAGTGTGTGCATCCGTGTTAGTACTTGGTTTATGCTATGATCATGATCTCTTGTAGATTGCGAAGTTAACTATTGCTATGATAGTATTGATGTGTATTATTCCTCCTACATAAGCATGAAGGTGACAGTGTGCATGCTATGTTAGTACTTGGTTTAGTCATGTCGATCTTTCTTGCACTCTAAGGTTATTTAAATATGAACATTTAATTGTGGAGCTTGTTAACTCCGGCATTGAGGGTTCGTGTAATCCTACGCAATGTGTTCATCATCCAACAAGAGAGTGTAGAGTATGCATTTATCTATTCTATTATGTGATCAAAGTTGAGAGTGTCCACTAGTGAAAGTCTAATCCCTAGGCCTTGTTCCTAAATATGCTATCATTGCTTGTTTCTGTTTCTTTGCGTTACTATTTTTACTGCATTTACTTCCGCAATATTACTACCATCAATGCACAAGCAAGCACTTTTCACCGTACTACTGCTCATATTCATTCATACCACTTGTATTTCACTATCTCTTCGCCGAACTAGTACACCTATTAGGTGTGTTGGGGACACAAGAGACTTCTTGCTTTGTGGTTTGGGGTTGCAT
Organism: Lolium multiflorum; assembly: GCA_030979885.1. Classification (NCBI taxonomy): domain Eukaryota; kingdom Viridiplantae; phylum Streptophyta; class Magnoliopsida; order Poales; family Poaceae; genus Lolium; species Lolium multiflorum. The sequence goes on from CM061748.1 coordinate 257,873,332, forward strand.
GAGAGGGATATCTTTGACCTCTTCCTCCGAGTTCGATAAACCTTGGGTAATCCACTTAAGGTAAACTTGCTGCTGTTCTACAAACCTCTGCTCTTGGAGGCCCAACACTGTCTACAAGAATAGAAGCACCCGTAGACATCAGCGGCCCATGGCCTGGCCGCGCCACCTTGTGGTGTGGGGGCCCCACAGCCCCTCTCGCCTCCTTTTCTTCGCGTATGCCTTCGTCCCGAAAACCTAAGCCACAGAGGGTACCTCACGAAGAGTTACAGCCGCCTCTGCGGGGCGGAGAACACCAGAGAGAAAAGAGCTCTCCGGCGGGCAGGAATCCGCCGGGGAAATTCCCTCCCGGAGGGGGAAATCGACGCCATCGCCATCGTCATCGAGCTGGACATCATCTCCATCATCATCATCATCATCTCCACCATCTACACCGCCATCACCACCGCTGCACCTCGTCACCGCTGTAACGATTTGGGTTGGATCTTGATTGTTTGATAGGGGAAACTCTCCCGGTGTTGATTTCTACTTGTTATTGATGCTATTGAGTGAAACCATTGAACCAAGGTTTATGTTAAGATTGTTATTCATCATCATATCACCTCTGATTGTATTCCATATGATGTCTCGTGAGTAGTTCGTTTAGTTCTTGAGGACATGGGTGAAGTCTAAATGTTAGTAGTGAACTATGGTTGAGTAATATTCAATGTTATGATATTTAAGTTGTGGTGTCATTCTTCTAGTGGTGTCGTGTGAACGTCGACTACACGATACTTCACCATTTATGGGCCTAGGGGAGTGCATCTTGTATTCGGTTGCTAATTGCGGGGTTGCCGGAGTGACAGAAACTGAGCCCCCGTTGGTATATCGATGCAAGAGGGATCGCAGGATCTCAGAGTTTAAGGTTGTGGTTAGATTTATCTTAATTACTTTCTTGTAGTTGCGGATGCTTGCAAGGGGTATAATCACAAGTATGTATTAGTCCTAGGAAGGGCGGTGCATTAGCATAGGTTCACCCACACAACACTTATCAAAACAATGAAGATTAATCAGCCGTGTGAAGCGAAAGCACTAGACTAAAATCCCCGTGTGTCCTCAAGAACGTTTGGTCATTATAAGTAAACAAACCGGCTTGTCCTTTGTGCTAAAAAGGATTGGGCCACTCGCTGCAATTATTTCTCTCGCATTTTATTTACTTGTACTTTATTTATCTGCAATATCAAAACCCCCTGAATACTTGTCTGTGAGCATTTACAGTGAATCCTTCATCGAAACTGCGCTTGTCAACACCTTCTGCTCCTTGTTGGGTTCGACACTCTTATTTATCGAAAGTACTACGATACACCCCCTATACTTGTGGGTCATCACCTCCCCGCAGCTGCCTCCCCGTGGAACCCTAACCTTGGCGCGAGGGCGGCGGTGCGATTTGCTTGTGCGGCGGCGTCGTCTGGTTCTCGTGCGGCGGCGGGTGGGTCTCGAGCGGCGGCCGGTGGGGCTCGAGCGGCTCGCGCGGTGGCGGGTGGGTCTCGTGCGGCGGCGGGTGGGGCTCGAGCAAGTCGTGCGGCAGGTGGGTCTCGAGCGGCAGCCGGTGGGTGCGGCTCGAGCGGCGGCCTCCCCTCGCGGACGAGCGGCGGCCTCCCCTGTGTGGACGAGCGAGCGCCTCCCTTCGCGCGGACGCGCGGCGGCCTCCCCTATGTGGACGAGCGGCGGCCTCCCCTGTGTTGTACCGAGTATGTACTGACAACAATTTTATTTCTACACATGTGACTTGGGCTATGCAAAATATGAGATATGAACTTGGGCTATGCATACTTGTTGTTCATAATGTTAATGCTTCCATGTTAATATGAATTTGGGCTATGCATTGTTCAAAGTTAAAAATACTCTCATTTCTACACATGTGACATCCAAACAGGATTTGGTATTCCATTGAAACCTGAATTTTGTAGCTGAATACCATGTGCATCCAAACACTCTTTGTGGTATTCCATTGAATTGGTTGATTTGGTTTTCCATTGCCAATTCAATGCAGAGCCCAATTCATTGCAACCAAACACAGCATTAGGGCATTACGACAAAGAACATAGACCGCCATCCAGCATGCATCTATGCCTAAAAAGTCCACCTTCAGGTTAGCATCCGCACCCCTTCCAGTATTAAGTTGCAAACAACAGACAATTGCATTAAGTACTGTGCGTAATGTAAACAATACAAATATCCTTAGACAAAGCATTGATGTTTTATCCCTAGTGGCAACAACACATCCACAACCTTAGGGGTTGCTGTCACTCCCCCAGATTCAATGGAGACATGAACCCACTATCTAGCATAAATACTCCCTCTTGGAGTCACAAGTATCAACTTGGCCAGAGCCTCTACTAGCAACGGAGAGCATGCAAGATCATAAATAACATATATGATAGATAAATAATCAACTTGACATAATATTCCATATTCATCGGATCCCAACAAACACAACATGTAGCATTACAAATAGATGATCTTGATCATGATAGGCAGCTCACAAGATCTAAACATGATAGCACAAGAGGAGAAGACAACCATCTAGCTACTGCTATGGACCCATAGTCCAAGGATGAACTACTCACGCATCGGAGGCGGGCATGGTGATGTAGAGCCCTCCGTGATGATTCCCTCTCCGGCAGGGTGCCGGAGAGATCTCTGAACCCCCCGAGTTGGGGTTGACGGCGGCGTCTCCGGAACTGTTCGGTATTTTGGCTCTCTACTAGGTTTCGCGTTGGGAGGATTATATAGGCGAAGGGGCAGTCGGGGAGCAGGGGCTCCCTCCCCACATCGGGCGCGCCGGGGCCCCACCGCACCGCCATATGGTGTGGGCCCCCTGCTGCCCTTCCTCGACTCTTCTTCGGTGTTCTGGAACACTCCGTGGAAAATAAGGCCGTGGGCTTTTGTTTCGTCCAATTCCGAGAATATTCGTAAACTAACTTTTCTGAAATAAAAAACAGAAAACAGGAACTGGCACTGTGGCATCTTGTTAATAGGTTAGTCCCAGAAAATGCATAAAAATGTTATAAAGTGTGAATAAAACATGTAGGTATTGTCATAAAACTAGCATGGAACATAAGAAATTATAGATATGTTGGAGACGTATCAGGTGCCAGGCGTGTTCTCGTGGTAGTGGTCACCGCGGCGGTGTGGCGAGCGCGCGGGAGATGTGGGGGCTCCCAGGAAGCGCGCGTGGGAGCGTTAGAACTGCGATGAAGTCCTTGACCAGAAACGGGCAGAGCTGGTGGAGAAGGACCACTGGAGGATGGTTGGCGGGGAGCATCTGCGAAGGTACAGCAGGGGTCAACGACGGGACTTTGAGACAGGAAGCAAGGGAGGGAAGAGGGTTCCAGGAGGGGCTCCACCTTACCATGTACATGCAGGTGTGCTCGGTTAGGCCGGAGGAGGTTGGGAGCGGCCGTAATCGATGAAAATAGGCGGCGGGGCTGAGTGGGGGGGGGGGGGACGGCAACGTTGGCGACGGTCGGGGCGTTCCCAACTTGATTCCTTGGACGAGGAGGTTCCTGAAAATGAGGCGCAGCTCCTGGTTCTCTCGGCGGCGCGTGGGGTGGTCGGGATCGACGGGTCGACGGTGAGGTGTGTGGTGGTGCTCTCGGACATGCTCACAGAGAACAAGGAAAGAGAAGAGGGGAAAGCAGAGGTGGCGGCGGGTGGGGAGACGAGCGTCTAGGGTTTGGAGGAGGGCGAGGAGGGGTTAAAAGGGGAGCGGTTGGCGCGATGGTGGGAGGACCACGACATCCTCATCACGCCATCTGCGTGCTCGCATGGAAGAAGACGACAAAGAGAAAAGAGGCGTACTGTTTCGCTTCGGGCCGGCCCGAAAAGAGAAGAGGAGGGAGGAGGTGGGCCGAGGTAAAAGAAGAGGTGGGCTAGCTCGATTTAAAGAGAGAAACCAGAGGTAGAGGCCCAGGGGATAAAGGAAGGTTAGATAGGGTTTTTCTAAATTTTATTTTCTCCTTTCTTTCCAAAACAGGTTTTTGCAAGTTGTTTTGAAAACATTCAAACAAGGTTTTTAATTTATGAACAGAGTTGGAGGGAGAATCAAATACAATTCAAAGGTGTATAACAAAATAAGAATATAGTATTATTTTAGAGTTTTGTTAATGAATAGAAAGAGGGGGTTTATTATATAGGGATTTCTATTTTCGTGCCCTCAGTTCCTTAGTTGTACTCAGTTTTCCCCAGCTCCTTAGTTTTTCCTCAGTTTACCCAAACGTTTGTCTGAAACCCGCAGAAGCAGCTCAGACGGCAGGATTCCCGTTTAGTTGACCGTTCTGTCACGTGTGGGGCCGCGTCGTGTGGGGCCGCATCGTGTGGGCCCGCGTCGCGTGGGGCTGGTAGAAAGGGACCGCGTGGGACAGGACGAGAAGCGTTTGGTTGCACGTGAGCAGGAGCTGGGTTCTGTCTCTCTCGGCCCAAAATTGGCATTATTAAGTGCACCTTTTTCCCCTCTTTCTCTCTGTCCTTTTCACCAAATTAGTATAAAATCTAGAGAAGCTTGCATTTCTGACTTTCTTCAATTATTTGTGCCTTTTGGCCCTCGTTGTTTGCCCAATATGGCAGCAAATCTAGTACTCCCTCTGGTCCATATGTATGTAGTTAAATCTAGAAGCAAATCTCCAGGATAATGTACGATAAATTCACAGTCATAGTAAATCAAGAAAACTAAGTACGGCCAACAAAATATAGTAGACTAGGGATAGATAATCCCTAGATAATATGGATAGATAATAGGCTGCATACACAGCAGCCAACATAGTAACAGGTTCTTCACAGCACCATCATACTAACATAACAACAAGGGATCCCTAGCTAACAACAAAGGGATCCCAACAACAAACTAGGAGGCAGCAGCAGCAGCACACGTCAAGGACTCCGCCTACCCCATCTGGCTCTGCCTCCACTTGTTGCTCTTGCTCCCCTTGGGAGCCTTGGGCTTGAGCGGAGGCATGCGCCCGGCGGCGATCTCCACCCGCTGCAAGCTGCGGAGGTGCATGCCGAGCGCCCTGTGCTTGGCGCGGAAGGAGTGGACGTTCACCGTCGTGCCGACGTTGGGGAAGGTGTTGCTGATGTTCTCAGCATGCGTGACGAGGCAGTTGAAGTCCGTGGCGCCGAGTCTCCTGGTGCAGAAGGGGCACCTGTACACCTCCTTGGCGAAGTAGGAGATGTACTGGCCGACCTGCAGCCTCCGCAGCACTTGGCGAGTCTTGACGTCCTCCTCCTCTTCGTCGCTGCCGACGTCGCTGCCAGACATCTGATCCATATCAAACAGAAACTAGTGAATGAGTTGCAACGATGACTAACGTACATGATAACAAAGTTAAGAAAAACAGAGTCAGCCTCAGTTAGAGTGGACATGATTATATATCTACAGGGAAGGTGTTAGCGAACTAAAGCTCATGCACAACAGATTTGTACACAGCAATGGTTCGCTGAACCCTCCCTGTAAAAATTTGTGCCCAACCATTCATCATAGGCAAAGAAACAGATTCTAGATCTGAACTAGATCTAAACTTGAACACATTCGAGATTATTTGCAAAATTAAACGGTTGATATCTTTTGATTAGTGCATAAAATAACTGATTGAGATCCCATGATTACTTGCATAAATTAACTGATTGAGATCCAATATTACTTGCATAAATTAACCGAACAGCCGAACCCCAAATCTTAAACGAAATCAAGAAGTGATCAAAACAAAATGGAATAAAATCGGCGCAAATATTAGCCCAATACTCATCCATCTACAGATCCATCTACACCAGCAAAAATAGGGTTCAAAAAGGAATGGGGAACAAAAAAGGAAGCAAACCGTAGTTACCTCGTTCCATGGGTCCTCCAGGGAGGTGTCGTAGGGGTTCGGGGGCGGGACGTACGGCACGGGGTCGTAGGGGTCCCATCCCGCCGGGATCTGACTGCCACCGGCGGCAGCAGCCTCCGATGCACCGGCGACGGCGGCGGCGGCGGCGTCGTCGTCCGTAGAGGGGACGGCGCCGAAGATGGAGGCGTCGCGCTTTGAGCCAACCTCGACGATGGGATTGGCATTCTCCTTGTCCATCTCTCCGGCGGAGGAAGAGGAAGAGGGAGAGGGAGAGGGTTTTTTGCTTTGGAGAAGATGATGGGACGTGAGAGAGTTGGCGATGCGTGAGCGAGTGAGAGTGACAGAGAGAGTGCGAGGAGGCGTCTATAAAGGCGAGGGGTGGTTAATGCGACCCGCGTCCTACGCGTGCACAGGTGCACGTCTGCACGTCTTGGACTTCTGCAACGCGACACGCGTCCACGATTGCACGTCTCGACTTCTCCACCGCGACCCGCGTCTACGCGTCAACAATTGCACGTGTCCTCGAGTCTAACCCTGGAAATTTAGATATACTCAGGTATACCCTCGAGTCTTATACTAGCATTTTTTGTGTGCTCAATTTTCCCCTCGAGTGCTAATACTGGCTAGTGCAATATACTCAGTTTTACCCTCAAGTGGCTGGTCAACAGAGAGTCAACAAATGGGATTAACTAGTTAAATGAGTCATTTAATGTGCAAAAAAATCCGAAAAAGAGTGGCACTTACTCATGGAGTCTTTACCACAAATTGCCACTTCTCAAATCATAGATAAATCATAGATAAATCAAGTTTTACCACAAATTGCCACTTCTCAAATCACCTAGTAGCTATGAAGGTGCATGGTTTTCCACAATAAGCCCTTCCCAAAACAGCTTCCCCCAAATCATACTTTGTCTAAATGAGGCCACAATTCTCACACTGATGTATATTGGTATTGCAAATAGTTTGAGGTAGGCCAAGATGGGTTTCATTGTACAAAACACGCATTTTCCATTTTTTAAATCTCATATTTGAATCCCTTAGTCTATTTACTACTCAGGTGCCCTTGGTTTCTTGATAGTACTCAGTTTTGCCCTCTCTCTTCACAAATTCTCGCAGACGTGCATCATCGCCCTGATTGGTCTAGCCCATGTCACGCGGATCGTGCCCGCCGACCGTTGATCGTATGATATAGGGAACGGGCAGGATAACCCCTCTCTCTCTCTGTTGGCGTTATTTTTCACGCAAAAAATGATAAACCATCACCGATTTGTTGTTACCATTACTTTTCACGCAAAAAAAGATAAACCATCACCGATTTGTTGTTGCCATTACTTTTCACGCAAAAAATGATAAACCATCAACAATTTGTTGTAGCCATTACTTTTCACGCAAAAAAATGATAAACCATCAACAATTTGTTGTAGCCATTACTTTTCACGCAAAAAAATGATAAACCATCAACAATTTGTTGTAGCCATTACTTTTGACGCAAAAAAAATGATAAACCATCACCGATTTGTTGTTGCCATTACTTTTCACGCAAAAAATGATAAACCATCAACAATTTGTTGTAGCCATTACTTTTCACGCAAAAAATGATAAACCATCAACAATTTGTTGTAGCCATTACTTTTCACGCAAAAAATGATAAACCATCAACAATTTGTTGTTGCCATTACTTTTCACGCAAAAAATATGATAAACCATGCATCACCGATTTGTTGTTGCCATTACTTTTCACGCAAAAAAATGATAAACCATCAACAATTTGTTGTAGCCATTACTTTTCACGCAAAAAATGATAAACCATCTATCTTTGTATAGAATGATAAACCTATCACGTATGATTTTTGAGGTCATTTAGAGAAGGCAGAAAAAACCTAATTTGTTACAAAAGCTGGTTTCAGTGAGACCTAACCAAGTTTGGCATACATGATGACATACCTATAACAACAAGGAATATCTAAAAGGGAAAGTTTCAGAAAATTTGAAATTTAGGGTGAAAATGATGCCATACATGATGCTGTTTTTCGAGGTTTTGACCTGAAAATCAATTGGGTATTATAAAGGGAAATAAAAAGTTCGAAAAATGTAAAAACGAAACAATCTATCTATCTATGTATAGAAGATCAGCTGTATGAAATTTGAGGTTATTTAGAGAAGGTAGAAAAAATCACCTTGTTAGAAAAGCTGGTTTCAGTGAGACGAAACGGCATGCGCTTAAGCAAAGTGATTTTTTCGAACATCTCCAAATGACCCCAAATTTTCCATACATGATGCCATACGTGTAACAACAAGGAACCCTATCTAAAAAGTGTCAAAAAAGTTTGCCCAACCGTATAGCTCTATCAAAAAGAACCTCACCATGGCGCTAGTATAATTTTGGGATAGTTACAAACTTTCGTTACCTAACCTTCAACATGAAACTTGTTTCAAATTCATTTTGGCCTACAAGAAACAAATCCCAACTTGATTTGAGCACCACAGCCTCCAAACGATGTCGATGCCGATATCGGCATGGTTAGAACGGCTATGCTCGCCGCCACTGCTAGGTCAACGTCGGGATGCACCCTCAATCCCGTCCCCTCATTCGATCACTGACACACCAGAGATACCGCCGAGGCCAATGCCGAACGTACATGCTGATGCCAATGCCGAACATGCATGCACGCCGCTGTGGGCACGGCCACGCCGACCCGCTATGCTGGACGCCACAGACCGCCGCGAGGTCTTTCCCTTCGCCACCACACTCTCCTAGCACCCACCTATACACGCGAAAGGAGAGACACTAGTTTTCTCTACATTGCTCGCGTTCGTGTCCGACACGGTCAGTCAAAGTTTTGAGGTGGTCGTCGATGTCGTCGACCATTTCTTCTCTTCTTTGCATGGTTAAACGCGTCTAGTTCATATCTATCTAATGCGTCGGTCTCGCCTCATGCAGTTCTTTGTGGATGTCGATCTCATCTCGGCACCCCGCATGCCACCTCCTCCGTGCCATCGCTGTAGAGCTCCGTTTAAAAATCTAATCCTACCCGTGTATTGCCCCTTGTATCAGCGTCATGGCCCCACTTGTCATTTGATATACCGAAGCCCCACTCGTTCGCGTTTTGGTCAGGGATACAGCGATGCTTACGGTCAAACAAAGATGGATGGTCCACGTGTCTTTGCAGGCTCTACATGGCCACTAGTCAGAAGATAACGGTCAACCGTCGGGCAACCGGCCGTTACATCACGTGTGATGGTTTCAGACAAACGTTTGGGTAAAACCGAGGAAAAACTAAGGAGCTGGGGAAAACAGAGCACAACTAAGGACCCGAGGGCACGAAAATAGAAATCCCTATTATATAAACCACATGAGAGGAGAAAACAAAGTAGCTAGGGTTTCCAAAATAATACTTTTATTTTGTTGAAAACATGGTTGGTATGATGCATAATGCCATGATGATGCACAAAAGAAAAACAACAAGCATATCTATTAGGGATACTACCCGGGGCCGTTACAATCGACACCACTAACAAGGAACCTCGCCTCGAGGTTCCACCTCAAGGTACGGTGGAGAGAGGGGAACTGTCGGGTCTTCAGGCGACGTGTCGATCTCCTTGTAGATCAGTCGACACCACTAACAAGAAGTCGTTGTTCCGCTGTCGATGATGCGCTTTCGTCGGGACCTCCGAAGATCGGACCTATTAGGTGAGGGGCAAAGATCGTCCAACCCGCGTCAGAACCTAAGACTCGAAGAACTCAGCTAAGAGAGAAGACTCAAAACGCGCAAAGGTAAGCGGAGAAAGAATTTAGGTAAGGAGAAAATTCAGAGCTAATCATATCTATCCAACGAATTTTAGAAAATAGTTTTTGACACTAGACACAACAACGTCCGTTGGCAAGGTTATCCTACAGGCTGGACTAGTGGGGTACCGTCAACCTGAGCTCGATACCAACTTGTGACGCCGGAACCGGTACCATGAGGATCCCAGCGAACCCGCCGAAATCCGCACGATATCGATTCAGAGATGCCCTCCGACACGACGTGCGCGACAAATCACACACGTGATGACAGAGGAATTAACACGAGCGGTAACATTACAACATGATTACAATAGAGCCCACAAGAGACATATATTACAACAACGAGTCAAGATACAAATATAGAATACAAAGATCCAAATCGTACAGAATATCAAATACGTCCGAGTACGGACAAGATACAAACTGGACTAAGAGTCCTGAAGATAAACGATGGCGTCCATAACCCTGCCCAGGCCAAGCCGGAATGGTAACCTTGCTAACGTCGTCATCTTGTACCTATCGAAGTCGGGCCATCGGTTGCCGACAATAGGAGAAAACAAAAGAGAAAGAGAAAAGGCGAGGGTAAGTACCAAGGAACAAACTCTGGCACGTACTTAGCGAGACTAGAAATGGCTATGCTCGCTAGGCGAATATATCACCGGGGCTATATGGTAGGTTTAGCGGCAGCAAAACTATAACCAATAGAGACACGCTACAACATCCGTCTACTCAGAGAAGATAAGAGAGCGCATAAGGTAACAGATAAATACTACACAAACATAACCCAGCCAAATACACATATCCCCTTCAACAAAGCGAAGAAGCAATGTAAAAGGCACTCAATGGTGAACAAGTTTTATTAGGTATCGGTTGTAGTAATGCTATATTACTACACAAGTTATTATCAGATTATTAGCAACAATATAATAGTGTAAGTTGTTCTATGATCAAGCTATACAATTCCAAGTTGTCCATAACCACAGACACGGCTTATCGATAAGATGTACACCCTGCAGGGGTTGCCCAAATGTAACCATACGCATGCTCGACCCGCTTCTTACAGGCGATGTCTCACAACAAGACCGTTCTCAGTTCAACAAGAAAGTCTAGGGGGCCACCCAACTAAGCTACCCGTGACGAAGTTCGCCGTACTCCGAGACGGACCAGAGGTTGCGTAGGCGTCTAGACGGGCACTAACGGCCAAGCACTAGATAAGTCGTCTAGCAATTATGCAATACAGTACAGAATATAAACACCCGAAGGCAACATGAAGAAAATCGTGCATATCGTGCATATGAGCAAATAAAACCAAGGTTGTGGCCCCCTTTTCAACTGACTTGAGAAAAGGTAATGGGTGAGGGGGTGATAAACGTCCCCACGTACGGGTAGAGCGCTCAATCTCGGAACAGATAACAAGAACTCGGGTCCTAGGGGACATTAGCGAGACAAAGTTCCAATGCGTTCGCAAAGGGGCTCACAGATGCCTCTACTTACAATTTTAGTTGTTAACAATAAAGTAAAGCATGAGTTTCTCCAACAATTGATATAGCATGTGATAACCTCCCAACAACCCAACATATCACGATAACAGATCGAGATAAACAAGAGAGCCTAAACACGCCTACGACTCGCAAGGCTCAAACATCAAGCAACGGCTATGGGTAAGGAATGATGTATATAGGATTATTATGGTAAGCAAGTGGAATAGGACACATGACTCGATAAAGAATCGCAACCTATGGATAGCAGTAAGAGGGAGAGCAAAATGTAAAATAGGTGAAGAGGGAGGGCTCGCCTGTGAAAAGCTACTGAAGAAGTTGTCGTATCTCACAACACCACTTCGCGATCCTATCCGAGAAGAAGCAAATGCTGGAACACACAACGCATGCAAGTCTTACTACTACGGATAAAGAAGATCCAGCATGATCTAGATGATATGCATGACATGGCAATGATGGTGCAATGCAACTTAACCATATTAAGCGGAGTTGGAACCCGGACAAGCAAATTAGGTTGGAGTTGCATTTCAACCGCCAAAGTTAAGTGTTGATTAGCATGGCAAGTCATGGCAGGGGTGCGCTACTTCAAAATTAAACGGAGCGGGGAAAACCAAATCGGTGTCCGAAATACTCCGCATATATGTGAGGTGAAATGCACAAACTATCACGTCACGACATGATGCGAGATGCAAACAGATGAATGGATGGCATAATCATGATCCTTATGTTTTTTTGATCAATTTTCATATATAAAACATTTCATTATGAGTTACAGATTAAAAGATATGATTTTAGCAGGATATACACATATTCTGGAATTTTTCGGAAAAACAGAAAAGGGCCGAAACTTTTCTCACCCAGGGGGATACTAGCCACATCGACTGACAAGCGGGCCAAGGAGACGCTGACTGGGCGATTGCTGCTGACAGGGCAGAAGGGCCGCGGGTTAGGAAAACAAGACACGCATGGGGTCTATTTGCAAAAACAACAGGATCTGGATCTGGAAGATTTTCTCACCGAGGACGGGGCTAGCCCGAGCGGCTGACGGGCGGGCCCGCTGGCCACGCTGGCGTGCCGACGTGGCAAACCATGCGGGCACGCGCTGAACGTGTTCGATGAAAACGGGTGCCATGCGCGTTCTCGTAGTAGTGGTTACCGCGGCGGTGTGGCGAGCGCGCGGGCGATGTGGGGGCTCCCAGGAAGCGCGCGTGGGAGCGTTAGAACCGCGATGAAGTCCTTGACCAGAAACGGGCGGAGCTGGCGGAGAAGGACCACTGGAGGATGGTCGGCGGGGAGCATCTGCGACGGTACAACAGGGGTCAACGACGGGACTTCGAGACTGGAAGCAAGGGAGGGAAGAGGGGTTCCAGGAGGGGCTCCACCTTACCAGGTACACGCAGGTGTGCTCGGTTAGGCCGGAGGAGGTAGGGAGCGGCCGGAATCGATGAAAATAGGCGGCGGGGCTGAGGGAGGGAACGACGACATTGGCGGGGCGTTCCCAGCTCGATTCCGTGGACGAGGAGGTTCCCGAAGACGAGGCGCAGCTCCTGGTGCTCTCGGCGGCGCGTGGGGTGGTCGGGATCGATGGGTCGACGGTGAGGTGTGTGGTGGTGCTCTCGGACATGCTCACAGAGAACAAGGAAATAGAAGAGGGGAAAGCAGAGGTGGCGGCGGCTGGGAGGGAGACGAGCGTCTAGGGTTTGGAGGAGGGCAGGAGAGGGGTTAAAAGGGGAGGGGGAGCAGTTGGCGCGATGGTGGGGAGGACCACGGCATCCTCCTCACGCCATCTGCGTGCTCGCGTGGAAGAAGACGACAAAGGGGAAAAGAGGCGTACCGTTTCGCTTCGTGCCGGCCAGGCCAAAAAGAGAAGAGGAGGGAGGGAGGTGGGCCGAGGTAAAAGAAGAGGTGGGCTAACTCGATTTAAAGAGAGAAACCAGAGGTAGAGGCCCGGGGGAAAAAAGAAGGTTAGATAGGGTTTTTATAAATTTTATTTTCTCCTTTCTTTCCAAAACATGTTTTTGCAAGTTGTTTTGAAAACATGCAAACAAGGTTTTTAATTTATGAACAGAGTTGGAGGGAGAATCAAATACAATTCAAAGGTGTATAACAAAATAAGAATATAGTATTATTTTAGAGTTTTGTTAATGAATAGAAAGAGGGGATTTATTATATAAACCACATGAGAGGGGAAAACAAAGTAGCTAGGGTTTCCAAAATAATACTTTTATTTTGTTGAAAACATGGTTGGTATGATGCATAATGCCATGATGATGCACAAAAGAAAAACAACAAGCAGATCTATTAGGGATACTACCCGGGGCCGTTACATGTGGGGTGGTAATTGCTAAAGGAGGAAGAACATATTTTTTTTTTAAATTAACCGGTAGCAACGCAAAAATGTATATTCTTGCTAAATAAACCCAGGCATAGAGTATATAAGTAAATAGAAAGAGAGGGAGCACGTACGGTATCAATTTATTTACTGGGTACACGGGGTAAAAAGGAAATCCTTTTTGGGTATGGTAGAGCGAGTGACATGTCAAGTTTCAGCAATCAGTGAATACCCACTGGCAGCAGGCTCGTGCATCGAGAGAACCTGGCGCGGCATCGAATTTCGTGGATACCGACTTACCGGAGGCAAATAAAAGGATGACCACCCGAAATTGCGTAGGAGGCGGTCAACGCGCGAGCACGCTGAACCCCCGATGGCTAATCCGTAATTCCATCCAACTCCGGCGCCCAGGTTTGCAGGATACCGACTCGACCCGGGCAACCAACGAATACGATACCTAGGCCGCGGTCCGTCTCGTCTCTCTCTCTATCCACCGCTTTCTCTCTCTCTCTCCACGACCCGAAGGCCGCAGCTCTCGTCTCCAGCCAGCGCTAGGGTTTCGCTTCCCCCGCATCGATCTTCCGCTCGCGAGGGCACGAGGTACGCCCGCGCGCGCCCATGGATTCCGACCTCCCCACCGCCCCCCGCGGCCAATTTGACGCTAAATCTGGGTGTTATTCTCTGCGTTGATTTTGCAGCTGGTGTTTCTGGTTCTTGGTGTCTGACCGGGGAGATGCCGCCCAAGTCGGCCAGGAGGGGCGGCGCCGCGGCGGCCAGGAAGGGCCCGGCGGCGCGGGGCAGGGCGGCCAAGGCGCAGCCGGCCGCGGAGGAGGCCGCGCCGGCCGTGGAGGAGGTCGTGAAGGCCGCCGCGGAGGAGGCTCCCAAGGTCGAGGAGCAGCAGCGGCAGCCGTCGCCGCCGCCGCCGCAGCAGCAGCAGCCGGCTGCTGAGGAGAAGGCTAAGCTGGACGCCGCCGTGGAGAACGGCGCAGCCCATGGTATTATTACGTTTGTGCCTCTGTTTTGGTGGTGTAGGGCGTAGACTTTCTCTCTGATCTGTTGTGCTATGCTGCCATGCCATGTTTGCGTTTTGCTCATTTATATGGTACGGTGGTGCGATACTCTCCGCTTTATTTGGCCTAGCATGGACGCCGTCGACGTGTAGTATTCCCTCTCTCTCAAATTAATGGGCTCAGTTTTGTCTAACGTATCGACAAAGTAATTTGGGACGGAGGGAGTTTCTTTTATCCTACCCATGGTAAGCAATCGTTCAAAGGAGCACACTTGTTGTTGGTGGTGTATTAGATCGATTGGTTCTGTTAATACCATTCCATCATTTAGTCCTTTTTTTAGTTCAGTAGAATTCGACGCCCGCAAGCGATTTGGTTTTACAACCGCCAGTGTGGATTTTGCCTTGTTTATGGAAGGGGGCAGCGAACATTAAGCACCCCCTTAGCTAAACGGAAAAGACATTATGTTTGTTGTGACCTGTGGCTTAATATTTCTTTCCCTACAAATGTGCCAATAGACTTCATTGTCTTATTTAAATGGAATTGAGGTCTATGTATCTTATGCTTACTTATAATTTTTAGATGACGGAACCGGGAAAGAAACATATGAAGAAGAGGACAAAGGCGAGCGACTGGAGTTCGAGGATGAGCAAGAATATGAAGAGGAGGCTGTTGTAGACTATGATGAGAAGGATTCAGAGCAGTATGAGGAGCAGTATGAAGACGGCGATGAAGGGTTGGAGTACACTGAAGATGTGGTTGAAGAGGAGACAGATATGGTGGAGGAGGAATTGGATGATGGGGAGGGTGAGGAATATGAAAATGCCGACGAGGAACAAAATGTGGAGGTGGACGATGACGACCATCATGAAATGGTGAAAGCACACCGTAAGCGCAAGGAGTTTGAAGTTTTTGTCGGTGGGCTAGATAAAGATGCAACAGAGAGTGACCTCAGGAAAGTTTTTAGTGAAGTCGGCGAAATCACTGAAGTTCGTCTGATGATGAACCCTGCTACAAAGAAGAATAAAGGCTTTGCCTTCCTGCGATTTGCGACTGTGGAGCAAGCAAAGCGTGCTGTCTCGGATCTGAAGAACCCACTGGTTGGTCTCACGACAATCATACAATGTTTATGGTATATTTTATATTGTTACAAGTAAATTAATCGTTTCTGAAATTCTGTAGGTACGAGGTAAACAATGTGGTGTTGCTCCTAGTCATGACAACGATACACTTTTTGTTGGCAATATCTGCAAAACATGGACAAAAGAACATGTATGATGTTTAAACTCCTTTTTTTCTCTATGCCTTTTTTCTGCTTCTTGGTGGAAGAAATAACTAATCTTGGAACTCACAGCTGAAGGATAAACTGAAGACCTACGAGGTTGAGAATTTTGACGACTTAATATTGGCTGAGGATAGCAATAACCCAGGGATGAATCGTGGGTACGCTTTACTTGAGTTTTCTACTCGCCCTGAAGCTATGGATGCTTTCAGGCGATTGCAGAAGAGGGATGTAGTCTTTGGAGTTGATCGCAGTGCAAAGGTTTCCTTTGCTGATTCCTACCCTGAAGTTGATGATGAAATGATGTCACAGGTAAGCACTTGTTTACTGCAGTATTCTAGGTGGCTTTGTTGGTGAAAACATTTTGAGTTTTGTGGCTATCGAGTAATTCACTCTGGAAGCTGTGTTAGTTTCTTGGTCTGTGCCAAACATCTTTAAAGCTATTGAATCCTCATTTTGGTTTTATGATTCAGGTCAGAGCTGTATTTCTTGATGGTCTCCCCCCCTCATGGGATGAAGATCGTGTTAAGAAGTACCTTAAAAAGTATGGAGCTATTGAAAAAGTTGAACTTGCCCGAAACATGCCTGCAGCCAAAAGAAAAGATTTTGGGTTTGTTACTTTTGATACGCACGATAATGCTGTTGCATGCGTTGATGGGATAACTAATTCTGAGATTGGTGAAGGTGATAACAAGGTCCGTTTTCGAACTGAGTTTGCCATACCTTCTTAACCAATTTTACCACCTACTCAGTCTGTTGTGCAATGGAGAAATTTGATCATGCAATCCCTTCTCAAGACAATTCTTTCATGGTTCAGGCAAAAGTGAGAGCCAGATTGTCAAGGCCAATGCAGAGACCTACTAGGATGAAGCATGGATTAAGAGGAAATTTCAGGATTGGGCAGAGTGCCCCTCGTGGTGGCCGTTTTCCATACACTCGCCCTCCTCCACGCCGGCCTCTGCCACGTCTTGTACGACCTGATGTTAGTCGCTTACCTCCCATCAGGAGCCGTCCACTGAGGAGGCCAGTAGATATCAGAGATAGACGCCCTGTTATGTCAATTCCAGAGAGAGTGAGGCGTTTGCCTCCTCCAGAGAGATCCTATGATAGAAGGCCCCCAGGTGAGCAGATGGTACCTATTTTTCTTGTAGTGCAATCAACTGTAGCTGCATCACGTTCTCTCATACTTCATGTGTGTACAGCTCCTGTTTACCCAAAGAGAAGTCCAAGGAGAGAATATGGAAGGCGTGATGATCTTCCTCCACCAAGAAGCAGAGCTACCTTTGCTGACTACACTCCAAGAGTTCCAGTAGATAGGCGCCACTCATACAGGGACGACTATTCGTCCCGTGGAGCAGCTTATTCAGACCTAGGTCCTCGTAGCGCTCCCCGTCTTTCCGACAGGCGAGCATATGCTGATGACGATTATGTAGAGAAGATTGACCGGCCTTTACCACCCTATAGGGAGGGGCGTGGTCGTGATTATGATACAATTTCTGGTTCAAAACGCTCATATGCTGAGATGGTAAGGATAGTTTATTTGTCTATATTTTGCATTGTTGGTATGCACTTGCAGATTATTCCTCAATCAACCTAATTATTATTGTTAATGATGCAAGGATGATGTGCCTCCTCGGTATCATGACATTAGTGTTCGCTCGTCCAAGGCACGCTTAGACTATGATGTTGGCGGCAGCAGTGCTCGGTATGCAGATGCATATACTGAGAGGTTGGTGTACATTTAGTACTACTTGCAGTCTCTTCGCTTAACATTTGTTTATTTACATAATGTCTTGGTATTTGATCTGTAATCTCGAGTTCTTTCACATTCTCATTCTTGAAGGCTTGGGCGGTCACATGCGGGATACAGTAGCAGCAGATCTGTTGCTGGTCATGACACAGTGTATAGCAGCAGCCGCCATGGCATGAGTTATGGAGGTATACTCTTGAAGGCCATATTGTCACAAGACCTTTGATCATGGTGCTTATAACTTTGTTTTGTATCTCATCTCTGCAGGTTCTGCAAACACTGGTGATGCTGGTGGAATGTACTCGTCAACTTATAGTGCTGACTACATGCCTCGTGGATCTGATGTAAGTTATCTTGAAAATGTCTAATGCATTTAATATCTACTTCTCTCTCCAAGTCAAATACTGGCTGTACAATCAGTATTAGTGAAATTTTTGTAGGTTTGACCATCTATAAGAAAGAATTACTAGAATCGACAATCAAGTTGATACTGCAATATCGAATATATATAAAATAACATTCATAATGCATAACTTTTTTATGTGAAGCGACCTCGTTTCATAGAAAATTGGTGGTCAAGTTGTCACCTTGTCTACCATGTGAAGTCTAAAATGACCAGCAGTACTGTTTTGTCAGTTGCCCCCTCTCCACCACTCCCAATTTATTCAAGTTTCTGTGTTTCGGCAGGTTGGCGGGAGTTCATATTCGTCGCATTACTCTGGTCGTAATGCGGGTAGCGGCAGTGGCTACTTCGGTAGCAGTGGTTCTAGTTCGTATTACTAGGTAAAAACTTAATCAGTTCCAACTCCCCTTTAGTTTAATTGCAATTATACATAGATTTTGTTCACCATTTGTTATCGTCATCATCACCATAGTCGCGCCAATTGCTCACTTCGGAGATGGAAAATGTTTGCCTTAAATCAAACACGGAACACCCTCCGTGATCAACCATGAATTGATTTAATGATACAGATTTGGCATCCGATCGTCTTTGTGGAACAGATTTAGCACCATAGGAGGTTGGTGCAGACCCTGGATTGTGTGGAGCTCCTTAACTTAAGGCCTACGGATCCGGACAAGTGGCAAGTGTGGGCAATCAAATAAGGCATGCCTGAAGGAGCCAGAAACATCGAGTTGGTTGAAGCAGTAATCCTGTGGATGTTCTGGCATGTTTATTTAATGTAAGGCTTTCCGTTAGTTGGTCAAGAGTTGTGAACAAATAGCCAGCTGTGGTGTGTTTACTTCCAGTGTTTCTATAACATTGTTGAGAGATATGGATTGTTTGAATAAGTAGTCTTTTTGAGGTTGTTTCCTACAACACAAGGTGTTTTGGAGATTCCACCGGCCGAAGATCAGACTTACAAATGAAGCCTTAGAAGTGAGGGCTTCGTGTAAGGCTGTTACTTCTGAAACCTTTGGTTCACACCACACTGCATCTGTTCTCTAGTGGATCAAACCTGTTGCCTGAGACCCAAAGATGACTGATCAGATTGAAATTTTGGACTAGTTATTTGTTAAACCGTGCAGCAGATAAAATTGGATTTGCTGGTCGCAAGATTCTGGGAGAAACCTTTTGGCTTCCCCTCAGGTTTAGGATAACAGAACCTGCAGCTACATGACTGGATGGCCTTGCAATGCTGGTCATTTAGCAGCATAGAGTACATGGCACCAGGTAAATCTAACAAGCATTATCAACAATGAGTGCCATGGTTTTCTCACCGTTTATGAATTATCATCTTGAACTATTGCATGGAGCACGGATTAATATACATCCTTTGAGCCAAATGTCCAGTGGATGCCTGGAAGTTTTGAAGAACATTACTGGAAGCATGATGCAATAACTAACTAAGATGCAGGAAAATCTGGTCTCCCTAAGTACTGTTAGTTCTTCCTATGGTCTAGTTTTTTAAAATGCGGACTTAATATACGTTACGTATGGCTCACAGTACATTTAGGGTCATTGCGGGGGGAATTTATAAGAAACATACACTGTTGATATCTTTTGGGAGTAGCTGATGCCATGTACCAGTTCTTCAAATGTACAGGCTGCATAGAGCTACAATAAACCTGATCAACTTTAGTAATACTCATCCTTCTCTGCACTGTAACAATGAGGTGCTGTAATCACCTGCATCAACTGGGATGGTTGAACAAGTGACATTAACAATTAAATCTGGATGTCAAAGTTAAGCATTCTTGGTTTGGATACTCCTGGGAAGAGGGCTTGGTATGCAGTCTTGGCTGATGCAGCATTGAGATAACTTTGTCAGTCTTCAGAAACAAAACATTGTTTCCTACTGAGCTCTTGGTCAGCTATCATCCAGTGTTCAATTTTTGTTGAAATAGGATTCCTTGACTGAAACCAACAACAATTATGTTCTCAGATCTTATTAAGCTGCATAGGTTACCAATAGTGCATGTAAAGTTTAGGCTATTCAGCAAAATGGGGGAGGGTACCATTGTATTTGAAGGTGGAGGAAAGGGAAGGAACCATCACCAGCTAGCTTTGTTGATCTGGTGTATATGATGAAAATGGAGGAGGGTGAGAGGGTGGTTGATTTTGTGGACAAAGGTCGTGACTACTAATTTCAAGATTTGCATATCAAAGCATTTTTCTTCGTTACGGCAAGGGCGAACATTTGGTTTAAGTTTTGCATTGTGGCTTCTGGAGTTCAGAATTTCTCTCAGTTGTTGGGAATGAACATTAAATTGTAAATTGGAACATTACAGTTAGGCTAACTGTTTTTAGGACAAAAATACAGTAACTTTTTAAGGGCAAAATACATTATAGCATGAGAAGTTGAGATCACAAAGAGCAAAATGTTCGTGACGATCTAAAATCAGTTAATGATTATCATTTTATACGCTATCTATCTTCGAAATCCCATATTTGCTCTTACATTTTTTTACTATTTGAGTTATTTTAACGTAATCTTCATTTCATATAATCTTAAGTTGATGCTTGCTACTTAATACACTGTAAATATATTGGATACTATGGTCACATTGAACAATTTTGAATTGAGTTATATATTAGTGCAATTTCCATGGCTTTTCTGTAGTTGCCTCTCAAGTTATTTGCAATGTCAAAGCTTGTCTTGAACTTACCATGAATGCTGTCATCTAAGCATA
Organism: Lolium multiflorum; assembly: GCA_030979885.1. Classification (NCBI taxonomy): domain Eukaryota; kingdom Viridiplantae; phylum Streptophyta; class Magnoliopsida; order Poales; family Poaceae; genus Lolium; species Lolium multiflorum. Next base: position 257,893,985 of record CM061748.1, read on the forward strand.
TCTTGAGCTTACAATGCTTATATAGGACGCTTTATCAATGTAGCCTTTTCAGCTTGAGTGTCCAAGCTTGTCTTGAATTTACCATGAATGCTGTCATCTAAGCATATCTTGAGCTTACAATGATTATATAGGATGCTTTATCATTGTAGCCTTTTCAGCTTGAGTGCTGCTGCTACTGTTTCTTGTCAGTTGAATTTCGTACTAATACAGTTCAAACATTGTTGTATTTTTCCTATGTTGCCCGGGTGCAAACTTGAAAACTGTTGCAAGCACTGCCGCTTCTATAGGTAGTGCTTCTCCGGGGAGCTTGAGCATAGGGTAGGTAATGCAGCCGTGCAATTGTTGTTCAGGCTTGTACTGCAGTTTCTTGAGCTGCTTCCGGTGGTATTCAGCAGTGGGTTATTTTTCTGTTTCCTTTTTATTATCACTGTAAGCGTGGAACATTTTTCAAGGACAACATGAGATGTTACCTTTTTTTTTCATTCCACAGTGGATGCTAACACGTGCATGATCTTTGATCCTGCTGTTACTTGTTTGGGATTTCCTCGTCACATATCAGCTTTGTTTCGTACTCTGTATTATCTTTCAGCTATACCAATAATCATTTCGATGGGATTCATGAGTTGATGACATAACTGTTCAGCGTGAACGTATGTCATGCTGTATAATATCTCTGCCTGTTCTGTGCCATTAGTTTATGGTGTTTAGCATGCTGTCAAGAGTGTTCGGTTCAACCTCCTCCGTGTTTTGTTACTTAGAATTTTTTTTATACTCCTGCTGTCCAAATTTGGACAAAGTTAAGACATGTTTCATGGGACGGAGGAGCACAAGTTATATCCTTTTCTCCACTTTTTTCTTCTATTCTGCTAAATTGTGTATCAACTTTGCATTTTGATGATTTCCTTGAAATATAAATACTCCCTCCATCCTGGAAAGGATGGCGTAAAATTATTTAAATTTGGATGTACTCCCTCTCTATAAATAGATATCTGAAATTTGCTTAAATTTGGATATATCTAAACGCTATTTAGTGTCTAGATAAATTCGAATTTAAACAAACCTTAGACATCTATTTATAGATGGAGGGACTATATAGATGTGATTTAGTGTAAAGATATGTCCAATTTTAGATAAACCAAGGACGCCCTTTTTTTTTTGGGTATGGATGAGTATTGTTGTTGTCCAATTTTAGTTTTAAACTTGACATGTAAATATCTGCCCGCATAATTAAGCTGTATTTTTTTCATGTTATTTAGTATTTCCTCCACCCCTAAATTTTTGTTGTAGGTTCAGTGAATCTAGGCGTAGTTCCTTTTGCCTAAATCCGCGATAAGTATTTAGAGGGGAGTATTTTTTCTGATTTCCATGCGCCATCGTGGCCAAATCCACGTCTGAGGTTGCGCTAGAAGGGCTTTCACTCTTCAGCCTCCTCGGTGCTGATCCGTCTTGTAGACTCTAAGAATTAAATTAGGGCGTGTTTGGTAGGCTGATTTTCTTGGCCCCGTCCCCCAATGCTAGGGGGGCATGGTTGGATAAAAACAGGCACTAAGCCATATTGGGCAGCTTGTTTGATAGCCTGCGTTAAAATGGCTCGATTGGTTGGGCCACTATCCGCACTTATTTGGTAATCTGTGTATCTTCTATTTGGTACTTGCAATGAAAATAAACTTGTTTGGGTGCGAACTATAGGCCGTTATGGTCATGACGTACCACATTTGGTGAGCTTATCATGGATTTACAACATGAGCAAAATCTTTCTACATGATAGCATAGGCAAAAAGTTCTAACTCTACAAGTACAAACTATCCACACAAATTAGCTTCATTCTTTTTTAACTTATTAAGCATTCTTTGCTTTGAACATGTGGTAGATGAGATGATGTACTTAAGCTTTTTTCTTTTGCTCCTTCATAGCCTCATTTTCATGATCCTAATCATTCCGTCTCACCTTCATAATCTCTGCTTGATCGCAGCATAAAAAAAAGACTGAATTTTCCACGGAAGCCGGCTCAAAATATTTGATCTTACGTGCATTTCCCTCTAGAATATTTTTGTTCGGGTGCGACCGGAGTACTACCGATCAATTTTAACTTATTTATAGATTTTGTAGAGACCCTCTATGTAGTTGTAATTCTAGGGCAATCGATCCACTTTCCCCATAGCCCTAAGGTTGTGTCTCGATCTCAGAGATAGATATAGAGGTAGAAATTTATCGAACGAACCACACTCCTTCGTAAACGTCAGGAGTCCAATGATGAAAAGGGGCTGGGAAAAGCTTGAACCCAAGTCCTACAATGATGGATATAAGCGCAATTGAAATCCCTATGGAGTTATACATTTGTGTATTGATAAGACCGAGTTTTCTGCATTTGCTTGAGCATATAAATCTCATCCTTCAACTGTTTCCTCTTCGTCTCCCCCAATTCCTTCTCAACAGTTGAAGTGTTGTTCTTAGTCTGGGCCAAGTTTTCCTTCATAGCCCTTTTCTCATCATCATCTAGCATTTTCTTCACTTCAACGAGAGTATTGTACTTCTTCTCAATCTTGCTCTTCTCAGCAGCTATCTTCTTCACCAACTTTGTATTCTCGGCCCTCTCGTTGATCCTTGCACTGATGTAGTTATGATACCTTCTCCGAAGTTTTTCGAGAGCATATAACAATACAACTTGGTCACATATGGCTACAATGAACAAAGTCTTTCGAGAGCATATAACAATACAACTTGGTCACATATGCCTCAGTAAGCATGGATTTGCTGATAATTCTGAGGTTTACATTTTGCACAGGACAAAGGTAGAATCTGTTGCTGCCTTGAAATGCAACACACCTGACAGTCTCAAGCTTGTGCCCGTGGCACACCTAGGGACAAATCATGTGATATGCCGCAGAATGAGGGGTCTTTGATGAAGCCTAGATCATAGTCAATATCCGGGAGGTCCTAGTACACATGAAATTGCAACCGATTTGAGTTTAACGCAGTCCCTAGCGGAAAATCCCAAATTAGTAACGAACCCTAACCCTACAAAAATTTGGGGAATTTAGAACCAACTTGTAGGAGCGACGAGGTTGAACTCTCGACGTCATTCCAGCTCAGCACGGTGACTTCGGCGCCCGGACGGACAGCTCGACGACGACGAGGCAGTACTGTCGTCAGCGCTCAACGGAGGATGTGAGGCACTGACTGCTAAGGCTTGAAGGGGGGTTGTGGTTCCGACGGTGAGCGCGGAGTGAAGAATAAGGTGGTTTTGGCGGGAGGTGACGAAATTTCTCCCGCCCCCATTTTCGATGCACGCCATCTTCCACATGCGCCATGGTCGGCCGCGCTAATGCGGGGAGCTCTGCCTTTTTTGCATCGCCTGAGCACACGTAGAGGGTGGCTCGCTAGAAACGGCCGAATCAGGCTGGGGCTGGCCGCAAGCTGCTATAGGGTTCGCGCTGACGCAGTGATACGTCCATTTTGCATCACTATTTTATATCATAATTTGTTGTTATTCATTGATATATTTCATATTTAGAGATGATACTTATGTTATTTCATCTATTTTGCATGTTTCATGATCATTGGAGAATTATTCAGGAGTCGGATTCTGTTGGAAAAAGCACCGTCAGGACACCATATTTCGAAGATCAACAAATTGACGGAAGTTATACGAAAAACCCTATTTTCCGGGGACGAAGGGCAAAAGGAGGAGCCGAGAGGGGCCACCATGGGCCCCCATAGGCCGGCGGGCCCCCCTGGCCGCGCCGCCTTGTGGGGAGTGGGCCCACAGCCCCCTCGGCCGCCTCTCCTTCGCGTACTTCTTCGTCCGAAAACCTAAGCCAGGGAGTTACGGAGTGTGAGCCGCCTCTGCGGGGCGGAGCACCAGAGAGAAAGAGCTCTCCGGCGGGCAGAATCCGGGAAATTCCCTCCCGGGGGAAATCGACGCCATCGCCATCGTCATCGAGCTGGACATCATCTCCATCATCGTCATCATCATCTCCACCATCTACACCGCCATCTCCACCGCTGCATCTCGTCACCGCTGTAACGATTTGGGTTGGATCTTGATTGTTTGATAGGAAACTCTCCCGGTGTTGATTACTACTTGTTATTGATGCTATTGAGTGAAACCATTGAACTAAGGTTTATGTTCAGATTGTTATTCATCATCATATCACCTCTGATCATGTTTCATATGATGTCTCGTGAGTAGTTCGTTTAGTTCTTGAGGACATGGGTGAAGTCTAAATGTTAGTAGTGAATTATTGTTGAGTAGTATTCAATGTTATGATATTTAAGTTGTGGTGTTACTCTTCTAGTGGTGTCATGTGAACGTCAACTACATGATACTTCACCTTTATGGGCCTAGGGAGTGCATCTTGTATTCGTTTGCTAATTGTGGGGTTGCCGGAGTGACAGCAACCTAAACCGTTAGTATATCGGTGCGGAGGGATAGCAGGATCTCAGAGTTTAAGGCGTGGTTAGATTTATCTTAATTACTTTCTTGTATTTGCGGATGCTTGCAAGGGGTATAATCACAAGTATGTATTAGTCCTAGGAAGGGCGGTGCATTAGCATAGGTTCACCCACACAACACTTATCAAAACAATGAAGATTAATCCGTATGAAGCGAAAGCACTAGACTAAAATCCCGTGTGTCCTCAAGAACGTTTGGTCATTATAAGTAAACAAACCGGCTTGTCCTTTGTGCTAAAAGGATTGGGCCACTCGCTGCAATTATTTCTCTCGCATTTTATTTACTTGTACTTTATTTATCTGCTATATCAAAACCCCCGAAAACTTGTCTGTGAGCATTTACAGTGAATCCTTCATCGAAACTGCTTGTCAACACCTTCTGCTCCTCGTTGGGTTCGACACTCTTATTTATCGAAAGTACTACGATACGCCCCCTATATTTGTGGGTCATCACGCAGCTCAATGGAACAACGAATCCGTCGCGGAAGATTGCTGAACTGCCAGCCTGGGTACAAGTACTGCCGGCCTGGGATCCGGTTCCGTCGGCCTGGGTGCCGGTTCGGCCGACCTGGGTGTCGGTTTGGCCGGCCTGGGGCCCGGTGCTGCCGGCCCATGGACCGGACCATCCGGCTTTGGGCCTGGTATGCCGGCCTGGCTAGCCGGGCGACTGGGCGGAGTCCCCTGGATAGCGGCCCGGTGGGCACCAGCGCTGGGTCCGGTTTCTGCCGGCCCACCCGGTATGGAGGCCGGCCTTGCCGTCCGTGGCACCGGTTCATCCGGTCTGGTGACCGGTCTACCGACCGTGGCGCCGGCCCGGCCGGCGGTAGGGCCGGTCTGCCGGGTAGTTTCACCGGCTGCCTGACGGAAATTCTTCATCATCTTCCTCGCGATTCTAAACCTCGAAATTCACGATTTTGGCAGCAAAAACAGACTGAGACGGTGGAAAAACTGCGCCCTAACAACACAAAACTTCCTACACCTCAACCTCCTTCAACCTTGAGCCAATCTCCTCCGATGCAAACCGATCCGATGAGATCGATCAACAAAACCTCGCCGTGAGCAACCCAGAAATCTAATACCACATGATAAGGAGATCCCAACAGATCCTTCTAGGGTGTTGCCCGATCTTTCACAACGAGAACACGGGTAGATAGATACTCCTAATTACGCGCGGAACGCAACCTGAAGTAGGGGATAAATCCAGCAAGCAACGCGATAGAGATCACCACGCCTGAAGACCAAAGCACGACAATCCTTGATGAGCACAAAAAGCTCCAGCAACTATAATAGATAAACGGCGGCGCCGTCCTTGGAGGGATGCTTCACCAAGCACACACACGCGATAGCGTCTAGACTTAACTCAAACTAGTTGTAACCCTAATCCTAGCCGCACCAGCCCTTATATTAGGGGGTGGCCGGCCAGCCCTAGTGGGCATACCTAACTTGGTTTGGACAGGCCCAAACCAACACTAACTCGATTAATAAAAACCCTAATTGGCCCACATATGACCATAGATATAAAATATAATAAATAAGATAACTAGCTAGGAGGAGTCCTGAAATTTGGCTTCACATCGGCCTTCATGCCCGTATCATAATGGAACTCCAGTTTTTCGTCCAAATCATGCCTGGCCGGACCGTCTACGTGCTACCAAACGGGCTCTTCTTAGAGTATCTCCAACAGAGGCGCAAAAATATGGCGCTACAAAACCAACATCGCGCGCTGCAAAAACACTTAGTGCACGTTGTGCCGAAATCCCCTCCACCGGAGGCGCTGTTTCGCAGCGCGGGTGGCCCGCTGAAAAAGCGCTTGCAGCGGAAGCGCTAATTTACAGCGCTAGAAACACATTTTGATAGAACATAATCTATATAGAAGATCGAACATAGTCTAAAAAACATTGAAAATACAATTAAAATAGATAAGCGACTAGTCTACTCGTCTAGGGAGGTTGTCTTAGTCCAAATGTCGTCCGAGCGAGGGTCATTGTCGGCGCAATTCGTATTCGGGTTGTCGAGCTCAAACTCGGCGACGGCACGATGGCGGTGTGATGCGCGTAGATGTACACGTCCGTTGGGAACCCCAAGTGGAAGGTATGATGCGCACAACAGCAAGTTTCCCTCAGTATGAAACCAAGGTTATCGAACCAGTAGGAGCCAAGAAGCACGTGAAGCTTGTTGGTGGAGGAATGTAGTGCGGCGCAACACCAGTGAAACCGGCGCCAACGTGGAACACAACACAATCAAAGTACTTTGCCCCAACGTGTGAGGTTGTCAATCTCTCCGGCTTGCTGAAAACAAAGGATTAAGCGTATCGAGTGGAAGATGGTGTTTGTTTGCAAAGAACAGTAAAAACAGTAGAATGTATTCAGATGTAAAGAATGGACCGGGGTCCACAGTTCACTAGTGGTGTCTCTCCAATAAGATAACTAGCATGCTGGGTGAACAAATTACAGGTGAGCAATTTACAAATAAAGATTCAATACATATCAACGATGATTACTATGTGATTTAATCGGGGCATTACGACAAAGTACATAGACCGCTATCCAGCATGCATCTATGCCTAAATAATCCACCTTCAGGTTATCATCCGAACCCCTTCCGGTATTAAGTTGCGAACAACAGATAATTGCATTAAGTATGGTGCGTAATGTAATCAACACAAATATTCTTAGACAAAACATCAATGTTTTATCCCTAGTAGCAACAGCACATCCACAACCTTAGAACTTTCTGTCACTGTCCCAGATTTAATGGAGGCATGAACCCACTATCGAGCATAATTACCCCCTCTTGGAGTTACAAGTATCAACTTGGCAGAGCCTCTACTAGCAACGGAGAGCATGCAAGAACATAAACAACACATATATGATAGATTGATAATCAACTTAACATAGTATTCTCTATTCATCGGATCTCACCAAACACAACATGTAGCATTACAAATAGATGATCTTGATCATGTTAGGCAGCTCACAAGATCTAATACAATGAAAGCACAGGCGAGAAGACAACCATCTAGCTCTGCTATGGACCCATAGTCCAAGGATGAACTACTCACGCATCAATCCGGAGGCGGGCATGATGATGTAGAGCCCCTCCGGTGATGATTCCCCTCTCCGGCAGGGTGCCGAGGCGATCTCCTGAATCCCCGAGATGGGATTGGCGGCGGCGGCCTCTCGGTAATGTTTTCCGTATCGTGGCTCTCGGTGGGGTTTCGCGACGGAGGCTTTAAGTAGGCGGAAGGGTAGGTCAAAGGGCGACACGAGCGCCGACACAACACGCGCGGCCCAGCCCAGCCGCGCGGTGTCCGGCCGCCTCGTGGCCCCACTCGTCTCCTCTTCGGACTTCGGAGCTTCGTGCAAAAATAGGACCTTGGCGTTGATTTCGTCCAATTCCGAGAATATTTCCTTACTAGGATTTCTGAAACCAAAAACAGAAAACAGAACGACACTTCGCATCTTGTTAATAGGTTAGTGCGGAAAATGTAAAATAACGTTGTAAAGTATGTATAAAACACTCAAGTATTGTAATAAAAGTAGCATGAAACATAAGAAATTATAGATACGTTTGCGACGTATCAAGCATCCCCAAGCTTAGTTCCTACTCGTCCTCGAAGGTAAACGATAACACAAATAATTTCTGAAGTGACATACCAACATAATCTTGATCAACATTATTGTAAAGCATATGAGATGAATGGAGTGATCTGAACAAAAGATTGCTAACAAAGATAATGACTAAGCAAATGAATCATATAGCAAAACTTTTCATGAATAATACTTTCAAACAAGTATCAATAAGACTTGCATAAGAGTTAACTCATAAGCAATAAATTCATAGTAGAATGCATTGAAGCAACACAAAGGATGATTAAGTTTCAGCGGATGCTTTCAACTTGTAACATGTATATCTCATGGATATTTGTCAACATAGAGTAATATAACAGGTGCGATAAGTAAACATGTAAGAATCAATGCACACAGTTAACACAAGCGTTTGCTTCTAAGATAGAAGGGAATGGGTAAACTGACTCAACAATAAATTAAAAGATTGGCCCTTCGCAGAGGGAAGCATTGATTACTATTTTTGTGCTAGAGCTTTTGTTTTGAAAACATAGAAACAATTTTGTCAACGGTAGTAATAATTCATATGTGCTATGCATAATACTTCCTACAAGTTGCATGCCTCATGCATAGAGTACCAATAGTGCTCGCACCTTGTCCTACTATCTCGGAAAACACGGATTCTCATCGCATACATATGCTTCAACCAAGTGTCACAAAGGGGTACCTCTATGCCGCCTGTACAAGTGTCTAAGGAGAAAGCACGCATTGGATTTCTCGCTTTTGATTATTCTCAACTTAGACATCCATACCGGGACAACATAGACAACAGATAATGGACTCCTCTTTTAATGCTTAAGCATTCAACAATAGTTAATATTCTCATAAGAGATTGAGGTTGTATGTCCAAACTGAAACTTCCACCATGATACATGGCTTTAGTTAGAGGCCCAATGTTCTTCTCTAATCATATGCATACTCAAACCATTTGATCGCGAAGTCCACTACTTCAGACAAGACGAACATGCATAGCATCTCACATGATATCCAACAAAGGTAAAGTTGATGGCGTCCCCGAAAGATGGTTACCACTCAACAAGCAACTTATAAGAATTAAGACACATAACTACATATTCATCACCGCAATAGTTTTTAAGCTATTTGTCCCATGAGCTATATATTGCAAAGGTAGAGGAATGAAATTTAAAGGTAGCACTCAAGTAATTTACTTTGGAATGGCAGAAAAATACCACATAATAGGTAGATATGGTGGACACAAATGGCATGGAGTTTGGCTCAAGGTGTTTGGATGCACGAGAAGCATTTCCTCTCAGTACAAGGTTTGGGATAGCAAGGTTGTTTGAAGCAAACACAAGTATGAACAGGTACAACAAAACTCACACAAGAACATATTGCAAGCATTATAAGGCTCTACACTGTCTTCCTTGTTGTTCAAACACTTTACCCGAAAATATCTAGACTTAGAGAGATCAATCATGCAAACCAAATTAAACAAGCTCTACAGTAGTTCTTCATTAATGGATTAAACTACATGATGCAAGAGCTTAAACATGATCTATGAGAGCTCAAACAATTGCCAAACCATATGCATCATTTTCTAATTCCAACCAAATAGCAATTTAACGAAGCAATAAGCTTTCGCCATGAACATTAAAGCACAATTAAGAACACAAGTGTTCCATATGAAAAAGCGGAGCGTAATATCTCCAATATAAGGATGGTGAGATCCAAATTTATTCAAAACAAAACAAAAAATAAAAACAAACCGACGCTCCAAGTAAAGAACATAAGAATGTGACGGAATAAAAATATAGTTTCACTAGAAGTGACCTGATAATGTTGTCGATGAAGAAGGGATGCCTTGGGCATCCCCAAGCTTAGATGCTTGAGTCTTCTTAAAATATGCAGGGATGAACCACGGGGCATCCCCAAGCTTAGACCTTTCACTCTTCTTGATCATAGTATATCATCCTCTTCTCTTGACCCTTGAAAACTTCCTTCACACAAACTTCAAGCAAACTCATGAGAGGGTTAGTGCATAACCAAAATTCACATATTCAGAGATGACAAAATCATTCTTTAACTTCGGACATTGCACAAAGCTTCGAAAGTTAATGGAACAAAGAAACTCATTCAACATAGCAAAAGCGGCAATGCGAAATAAAAGACAGAATCTGTCAAAAACAGAACAGTCCGTAAAGATGCATGGACTGGGCACTTAACTTGCTCAAATGGAAAAACTCAAAACTAATGAAAGTTGCGTACATATCTGAGGATCACGCTCGTAAGTTTGCAGATTTTTTAGATTTTTTACAGAGACTTGTGCCAGAATTCGTGACAGACAGCAATGATGTTTCTGCGCAGCGATCCCAAATATAACATCAACTTTAGCATAGAAACTTTACTTGGCACAAAAACATGATAAGGAGAGGTTGCTACAGTAGTAAACAACTTCCAAGACTCAACAAAACAAAATTGCTGTAGTAAAATAAACACATGGGTTATCTCCCAAGAAGTGCTTTTCTTTAACGCCTTTCAGCTAGGCGCAGAAAGTGCAAATCAAGTAACATCAAGAGTAGAATCATCAACATCATAGCTTGTTCTAATAATAGAATCAAAAGGCATTCTCTTTCTAGGGAAGTGTTCCATACCTTTCTTGAGAGGAAATTGATATTTAATATTACCTTCCCTCATATCAATAACAACACCAACGGTTCGAAGAAAAGGTCTTCCCAGCACAATAGGACAAGATGCATTGCATTCGATATCCAAGACAACAAAATCAACGGGGACAAGGTTATTGTTAACCGTAATGCGCACATTATCAATCCTCCACAAAGGTTTCTTTTTAACATTATCGGCAAGATTAACATCCAAATAACAATTCTTCAATGGTGGCAAGTCAAGCATATCATAAATCTTTTTAGGCATAACAGAAATACTTGCACCAAGATCACATAAAGCATTACACTCAAAGTCATTGAATTTCATTTTAATGATGGGCTCCCAACCATCTTCTAATTTCCTAGGAATAGAAGCTTCAAGTTTCAATTCTCTTCCCTAGCTTTAATGAGAGCATTTGTAATGTGTTTTGTAAAGGCTAAATTTATAGCACTAGCATTGGGACTTCTAGCAAGTTTTTGTAAGAACTTTATAACTTCAGTAATATGACAATCATCAAAATCTAAACCATTATGTTCTACAGCAATGGAATCATTGTCACCAATATTTTGAAAAATTTCAGCAGTTTTATCACAAACAACAGTTTCAGCAGTTTCAGGCAATTTTGTGCGCTTTGCACTAGGAGTAGAAACATTGCCAACACCAATTATTTTACCATTGATAGTAGGAGGTGCAGCAACATGTGAAGAATCAACATTACTAATGGTGGTAATAGTCCATACTTTAGCTACATTATTTTCTTTAGCAAGTTTTTCTTTTTCTTCTCTATCCCACCTAGCATGCAATTCAGCCAACAATCTAATATTATCATTAATTCTAACTTGGATGGCATTTGCTGTAGCAGAAAATTTTGTATCATTATCCTCAGGTTTAGCAGCCATTTTATTAATTAAAGAAGATTGTGATTCAGACATATATGAGATTCGCTTTTCAGCGCTTGTAAGTTTAGTTTGCAAACCAGAAATTTTCACATTCAAATTGTCAAGTTGATTTCCTATATTTTTCAACAGGGCAGATTGTTCATTCATAGTTTTAGTAAATAATTGATTTTTCTCATATTATGATTGCATAAAGCTCTTAGTAGTTCTTTCAATTTCCAATATCTTTTCCTCATTAGGCAAAACAGATCTACCATAAGAATTACCATAACCACTATTATTATTAAAAGGATATGGCCTATAGTTGTTGTTGAAATTATTGTTCTTAATGAAATTCACATCAACATTTTCTTCTTGAGCAACCAATGAAGCTAAAGGAACATTATTAGAATCAATATGAGATCTACCATTTGCAAGCATAGACATAATAGCATCAATCTTATCACCTAAAGAAGAGGTTTCTTCAACAGAATTTACCTTCTTACCTTGAGGAGTTCTTTCAGTGTGCCATTCAGAGTAATTGATCATCATATCATCAAGTAATTTGGTTGCGGCGCCCAGGGTGATGGACATAAAAGTACCTCCAGCTGAATCCAATAGGTTCCTTGAGGAAAAATTCAATCCTGCATAAAAGGTTTGGATGATCATCCAAGTAGTCAGTCCATGGGTTGGGCAATTCTTTACCAAAGATTTCATTCTCTCCCATGCTTGAGCAACATGTTCATTATCAAATTGTTTAAAATTCATAATGCTACTTCTCAAAGATATAATCTTAGCAGGAGGATAATATTTACTAATAAAAGCATCTTTGCATTTAGTCCATGAATCAATACTATTCTTAGGCAAAGATAGAAACCAATCTTTAGCTCTTCCTCTTAATGAGAAAGGAAACAATTTCAGTTTTATAATATCACCATCTATATCCTTATACTTTTGCATTTCACAAAGTTCAACAAAATTATTAAGATGGGCAGCATCATCAGTACTAACACCAGAAAATTGCTCTCTCATAACAAGATTCAGTAAAGCAGGTTTAATTTCATAAAATTCTCCAGTGGTGGAGCAATAGGAGTACATATAAAATCATTATTATTTGTGCTAGTGAAGTCACACAACTTAGTATTTTGAGTACCCATTATAACAGTAGTAAAGTAAACTAGGCAAATAAAGTAAAGACAAGTAACTAATTTTTTTGTGTTTTTGATATAGAGAACAAGAGTAAATAAAGTAAAGCTAGCAACTAATTTTTGTGTGTTTTGTTTAAGTGCAACAAACAAAGTAGTAAATAAAATAAAGCAAGACAAAAACAAAGTAAAGAGATTGGAAGTGGAGACTCCCCTTGCAGCGTGTCTTGGTCTCGGCACGGCGCCAGAAATTTAGCTTGATGCGCGTAGATGTACACGTCCGTTGGGAACCCCAAGTGGAAGGTATGATGCGCAAGCAGCAAGTTTCCCTCGTATGAAACCAAGGATATCAACAGAGGAGCCAAGAAGCACATGAAGCTTGTTGGTGGAGGAATGTAGTGCGGTGCAACACAGTGAAACCGCGCCAACGGAACCTGCACAACACAATCAAAGTACTTTGCCCCAACGTAACTGAGGTTGTCAATCTCACCGGCTTGCTGAAAACAAAGGATTAAGCGTATCGAGTGGAAGATGGTGTTTGTTTGCAAAACAACAGTAGAATGTATTCAGATGTAAAGAATGGACCGGGGTCCATATTTCACTAGTGGTGTCTCTCCAATAAGATAACTAGCATGCTGGGTGAACAAATTACAGGTGAGCAATTTACAAATAAAGATTCAATACATATCAACAATGATTACTATGTGATTTAATCGGGCATTACGACAAAGTACATAGACCGCTATCCACATGCATCTATGCCTAAATAATCCACCTTCAGGTTATCATCCGAACCCTTCGGTATTAAGTTGCGAACAACAGATAATTGCATTAAGTATGGTGCGTAATGTAATCAACACAAATCCTTAGACAAAGCATCAATGTTTTATCCCTAGTAGCAACAGCACACCAGAACTTAGAACTGTCCCAGATTTAATGGAGGCATGAACCCACTATCGAGCATAATTAACCCCTCTTGGAGTTACAAGTATCAACTTGGCCGAGCCTCTACTAGCAACGGAGAGCATGCAAGAACATAAACAACACATATATGATAGATTGATAATCAACTTAACATAGTATTCTCTATTCATCGGATCTCACCAAACACAACATGTAGCATTACAAATAGATGATCTTGATCATGTTAGGCAGCTCACAAGATCTAATACAATGAAAGCACAAGCGGAGAAGACAACCATCTAGCTACTGCTAACCCATAGTCCAAGGATGAACTACTCACGCATCAATCCGGAGGCGGGCATGATGATGTAGAGCCCCTCCGGTGATGATTCCCTCTCCGGCAGGGTGGGCGATCTCCTGAATCCCCGAGATGGGATTGGCGGCGGCGGCTCTCTTTCCGTATTGTGGCTCTCGATGGGAGTTTCGCGACGGAGGCTTTAAGTAGGCGGAAGGGTAGGTCAAAGGGCGACAGGCGCACACAGGGGCCGCGGCCCAGGCCCAGGCCGCGCGCCGGTGTCGGCCGCCTCGTGGCCCCACTCTCTCTTCGGACTTCTGAAGCTTGCAAAAATAGGACCCAGGCGTTGATTTCGTCCAATTCCGAGAATATTTCCTTACTAGGATTTCTGAAACCAAAAACAGCAAAACAAAATGGCACTCGGCATCTTGTTAATAGGTTAGTGCCGGAAAATGTAAAATAACGCTGTAAAGTATGTATAAAACACTCAAGTATTGTAATAAAAGTAGCATGAAACATAAGAAATTATAGATACGTTTGCGACGTATCACGGTGCCTGTCGGACCTACGCTGCGCCCAGCGAATAACGCGTTGGTGTTGTCGACATCGCTGGGGAACTGCGCCCTCCATTAGCGCATCAGCTCCTCATCGCGCTCGGCGATGGCGATCCGGCGCTGCGCCTGGCGGTCGCAGCGACGGTTCTCCTCGTCGACCAGGCACGGCGCTGGCGCGAGGAACTCCGCCTCCTCCAGCGACTCGATGTCCGGGAAGTTCATGTCGCGCCGTGGCCGCCGGAATCGCCACGCGGCCGCGTCGTAAGCGTGTGTCGCCAACTCCGTTGTGTTGTAGGTGCCGAGGGTGAGGCGGAAACCGTCGGCGCGCAGCTCGGCATAGAACCTACCATTCGGACGCGCTCGGACGCCGCGGAAACTGGACAACCTGCGGCGGCGCGACGACATCCCGACGACAAAGGAGTAGAGGCGGCGGCGACGCGTGGTGAGGCGAAGCGTCAGGTGGAAGTTTTCGTGACGGTTGGTTGCGCACACACGTGGCGCTTTATATCGCCGCGAAGCGACGCGGCAACTTTGACGCTCGAGATACCTCAAGCGCACGCGGAGGAAAAGTTTCCTTTTCCGCGCCGGTGCGTCCGCTGGAAGCGCGCGGGAAGATTCGCCACTGTTAGAGATGCTCTTAGTTGGACTTCATCGCCTGCATGTTTTCTGCGTAAAACTAAGAAGACTTTGGAATGGTGCTGCACTACTGTACGACCCGAGTAAAGTTTCAGGTGGGATGGACATGGGACGTCCGCCTCCCATTCTCCCATGTCCCTATTATCCCGTTGTCCCATCTCCCTCTAATCCCAGCAACTCAAAAACGAGTTTTTTTTTTTTTGGATAGAACTTCATGCTTTATTGATCAATTAACCATAGAGTCTTTACAAATAGCCTCCTTAATACAATCAGGAGACACACCCCGCCACACAAAGCTACTAGACGATTCAACAAAGTGAGCTAACACATGTGCCGCAACATTCTGTGAACGAAAAACATGAATAATAGAAGAAGACTGAAAAGAGGAGAGCAGCCTCTTGATATCTTCGATCACTGCACCACAGATCGAGCGATCCTTAGCCGGAGAGCTCACCCGTTGCACAACAGAGAGACAGTCAGATGCACAGATAAAATTGTCAAGTCCTTCCTCCTTGGCGAAGGATAGAGCACCTCTGACTGCCAGTGCTTCGGCCATCTCCGGGCTTGTAACATTTGGTATCTTGTCACAGCGAGCAAGCATGCAATCACCAGAATGGCCACGAACCACATAACCCATTCCCATACTCTGAGAGGTTTTGAACAACGCCGCATCCACATTAATCATCAGCTTACCTTCCATCGGCGGAGACCAAGACACTACTGCAGATGTCTCACGCCTAGGGATTGAGTTAGCTTGGATCATATGTGTTTGAATCATGTCGATGTAGGCAGTCACCTTCCTGGCAACACTTGACGGATCAATAGTGCCGCCTTCCTCCCGCAGTTTATTCCTTGCATCCCACAAGTGCCAGAACGTAACAGCAAGCGTAGTAGCTTCGTCACCACTACACCTCGCTAGGAAATCAAACAGCCACTTCTTAGGGGTAGAGAAGCACTTACGTCCAAGCTGAATTCCAAAACGTTCCTTCACGCCATCCCAAACTGCTCGTGCGAAAGGGCAGAACAGCAAGGCATGCTCGACAGTTTCATCAACCGAACAGTGGATGCATGATGGCAAACAGGGCACCCTACGCCTTAGAAGTTGTTGGCCACTCGGAAGACAGTTGTGCGCGAAGCGCCAAAGAGTGATGTGCATCTTTCCAGGAGCTTTAATCGCCCACAACGCCTTCCAGCTTTTCTCCACGGCGCCATCATCGGAGGACATGCCTCGACCTTTGCCGCTGCGCTCCGCCTGAGCCGACTCATGTCGGGCGAAATTGTACGCAGAGCGAACAGTATAGCTCCCATGTTTGGTGTGTGGCCATGAGATGAAATCCTCGTCGTCATGACGACTAATAGGAAGCTGAAGGATCTGCTCAGCTACATCCCCCGCAAATAGAGATCGGACCCGTCCTTCATCCCAGAACCTCCCATGAGCAGAGAATAAGGAAGCCACCTTCAAACTATCACAGATAGGAATTAGAGTATGGAGCGTACATGGTACTGTGCCCGGGATCCAATAATCAGTCTTGATGTTGATGGACTGCCCATTACCGATCCTCCAAAGAGCACCTCTTTTAATCAAATCCCTTCCGTGCAGAATACTTCGCCAAGTATAGGAAGCCGATCGAGGGCGAGAGGCAGACCAAAAATCACAGTTTGGAAAATACCTTCCCTTCAAAACCCTCGCACATAGAGATGAAGGATCCGTGATCATACGCCAACACTGCCTACCCAGCATTGCCTGATTGAACAATTCTAGATCACGAAAACCCAAACCACCCATAGATTTGGGTGAAGAGAGCTAGCTCCAAGAACGCCAGTGCATTTTCCTTTTCCCATCTTTGAAACCCCACCATTGATTAGCTATTGCTTTTCGCATCATCTCACAAATGGCCACTGGCAATTCAAAACAACTCATCACATACGTCGGGATCGCTTGGATGACTGCTTTGAGCATTATCTCATTACCCTTCCTCGAAAGTGGGCGATCCGACAACCCATTGATCCTTCTCCACATCCGATCAAAGAGATATCTGAACGTAACAATTGGAGAACGGCCAATTTGGGTAGGCATACCGAGGTAGGAGTCTTGAAGAGATTCATTGTGAACACCCAGCTTTTGTTTGACCTCATTCTTGATCCCCCCTTGGCAGTCATTTCCAAAGAATATTGTGGACTTGTCCAAGTTAATTTTTTGACCTGATCCAGCACAATATAACTCCAAAGTCCGGTGCAACGCATCAACGCTTCTCTTATCACTTCGAGCAAAGAAGATACTGTCGTCTGCAAACAGTAGATGTGATATAGAAGGACCAAGTCGACCATTTTTAATGCCGTGTAGCTCACCTTGGACCTCCTGTTTTTGCAGTAAGCACGATAGACCTTCAGTACAAAGAAGGAAAAGATAGGGGCTGATGGGATCGCCCTGACGAATGCCCCTGGTGGGCACCACTGGTTCGGTTAGTTCACCATTTACCCGAACAGCATACCTTGCTGATGTAACACATCTCATAACCGAGACAATCCAATTTTCATTGAAGCCCAATCTGGCAAGGCAACGTCTCAAATAATTCCACTCCACACGATCATAAGCTTTCATCATGTCAATTTTGAGAGCGAAATAAGGCCTCTTCCCACGTTGTTGTCTGATAGTATGGAAGCACTCAAAAGCAATCAGTGCATTGTCAGTAATCAGCCGGCCAGGGACAAAGGCACTTTGATTTTCAGAGACAACGTCAGGCAAAATAAGCTTCAAACGGTTGGCTAACACCTTTGAAGCGATCTTGTACAATACATTACAGAGACTGATGGGGCGGAAGTTTTTCAGAACCTGAGGATTTGTAGTCTTCGGAATAAGGACAACAACCGAATCACAAAAACCATCTGGTATGGGATCCCCTGACAAGAAGCTCCGTACTGCATTGCAAATCTCCGTCTTGAGAAAGTCCCAATGGGTTTGATAAAAAAGGGCAGGATAGCCATCCGGCCCCGGTGCCTTAGTCGGACCCATCTGAAACAAGGCCACTTTGATCTCCTCATCAGAATATGGTAAACTCAACGATTCATTCATTTCATCCGTCACCTTTTGAGGAATGGCCTCGAGGACAGAATCAACAGATGGACAATTCTCAGAAGAAAACAAATGCTCATAGAAATTATGTACCATACTCTTGATCTCTGTTGGATCATCACACAAAGATCCGTCCATCCTCTCTAGGCGAGTGATACGGTTAGCACGTTTGCGTTCAGCCGCCCGCGCATGGAAGAACGCCGTGTTCCTGTCCCCTTCTCGAAGCCAGTCAACTCTCGAGCGTTGGCGAGCCATTACCTCCTCCCGCTCAAAGAGCTCGCATAACTCCTTCTCTGCTGTCCGGATCTCATTCTCCTCACCCGACGAACAACGAAGGTATCTCAGATTCTGCTCTAGCTTCTTTATTTTCTTTTGTATAGCTCCAAAGGACTCACGACTCCATTTTTTCAGAGACAACCCTAGTCTACGTAGGTTGTCACAAGTGGATTGCAAGGAAGAAGAACCATCCCTGCCCTCCAGCCAACACCGCTCCATCACTTCTCTGTAGTCCGGCGCTCTCAGCCATGCCGCCTCAAAACGGAACATCTGCTGAACTGGTTGTGGTCTCGGCGCATCGTCCAACCTAGCGAGATTCACAGAGATAGCCAGATGATCAGACGTGGTGGTGATAACATTCTCCACCCGGAACCCATCGAATAGTTCCATGAGAGCAGCGTTAGCCATCGCCCGATCCAGTCTAACCAACACAAGATCATCCCCTCGTTGTCTATTGCTCCATGTGAACCGGGGCCCGGTAAAACCGAGATCGACAAGTCCACATTCTTCAATACAGTCCCTAAACATAGACATCTGAGCTTCCGATCGGTCACTAGAACCAAGGTGTTCATCTCCACAGAGAACTTCATTAAAGTCACCACAACAAATCCATGGACCAGCCCACTGAGCATGGATGCGTCGCAAAAGAGTCCAAAATTCGTGTCGTAACTCCCGTTTAGGCTCTCCATAGACAAAAGTTGCTCGCCATGGTGTACTGTTCTCCTTTGTGACTACAACGTCAATGCAATGTGAGTTAAAACCCTTCAAAGAGACGGAGTACGGCTGCAACCAAAACAGGGCTAGACCACCACTAAGCCCAACTGAACTGACAGCAAAACTGCCTGTGTAGCCCAAAGACCACATAAAATTCTGCACCCTCGAATCCTTCATCTTCGTTTCACTCAAGAAGAGGAAGGTAGGTCGGAAGAACCTCACTAACTAGCGAAGTTCGCCAACTGTCGAGTCCGACCCAAGCCCTCGACAGTTCCAACACAAGAGATTCATTGCGTCTGGCAGGGCTGCTCCGCAGCCGCTGCCTGATCCGCCGATCGCTGAACTGGTAAGATCTCTGTCCTTTGTTTCTTATTTGAGTCTGCCGCTGAGATAGATCCACCCTCCACAACATCAATGGGAGGCAAAATGCTAGTTGAGGGACTCGCCACTGGAACTAAAGGCAGATTAGTAGGGTGTACTTCAGCATGCACCGCCTCTTGAATCTTTGGGCGATAAACCTTCCTTTTCTGACCACTGACGCGTCCAGCCCCACCAGCTACACCTTTGCCAGTACTAGCATGCATTCTCACATCTCCTTCTCCGGTCGCTTGAGTCCGAGTGGCACGCGGCTTCCTCGGTTTCTTGGGGGAGGAAACATCTCCCACAACTTCACCTCCCGGTGTCCTAATTGGATTCGACGCTGGTCCTTTCTGACCATATGCAGGCTCAGGCTGATTACTAGAGAACGAGCTCTGACCTGATCTCTGTCCAGAATTCTTTTTCTTGTCATCTGGCACACAAAGCCTAGGACCATGATACGGTAGGAACCCGTCCATGTCCCGCTCACCGGGGTTCTTGCAGATTAGGGACGAGTGTCCAATAATTCCACACCCAAAACAGAAGAGAGGCATCTTCTCATACATGACTTGGTACACATCAGTTGTCTGTCTCTTCTGCGAGAAAACAGTCACACATCGCATGACAGGTTCATGTACCTTGATCGAAACACGGACTCGAAGAAAATCCCCCCAAGCACGACCCTTGTTGTCGACATCCACCTTCTCCACAAAGCCGATATTGCCAGCTAAGTTCTTCCCAAGGGTGTCATTCATCAAGCCGAAAGGTAACTTGAAGATCCGAGCCCAGACAGACAGCCTATCAAAACAGACATCACTCGGCTTCACCTCTGGATCAAAATCCTTCAACAGAATGCCATGATTATTGCTCATCTTCCATGGTGATCCTTCCTTGACTCTGTCTAAGTCCGCCTTACGAGCAAATTCCGCCAGAAACAGATTGACTCCCACAGAATGAATATCCATACCTCTAGGATTACCCCACGCAGCTCTAAGAACTGACCTGATCGTCGTGATGTGCAGAGGGTTGGGAGCCAAAACTTTTCCAACCAGGGCCCATTCAGGGCAACCAGGATAGGCCTCATCTTCCTCCTCCAGCACGAAGGCCGCAGCCTCCTGCGAGGTGAGGTTGAGGCGGCCGAACATGTCCGCGACCCGATCGCTCGGTGCGGCCGCCGAACCGGCCTCAACGTGAGGGATCTCCTGGGAAGTCAGGTCCGGGGAGCGGACCGACACATCGCGCACGGACGCCGGAGTGCCCGCAGCAGCAAGATCCGCCTCCACACTTCCTGAACTGGCCATGGCGCCGCCCGAGCCGAGGAAGACGCACAACGCCAAGGGTGGGAAACGAACCGAAATTCGCCCCTAGATCACCCCGAACGAGTGCGAGAACCAGGGGGCGAGGGAACCGCAGGGACCAGGGGTGAGGATGTGGGGGCAGCGAGAGATGGGGAGCGGGAGATCGCCGCCGATAAACGTCGTCGAGGGAGTTAGGGTTTTCGCCGCCGCTGTCGCCAGAGGGGTCCTAACGTAACCGACACCGGCCACAACTCAAAAACGAGTTGGGTTTCTTTGGGATATCCCACTTGCCCCTATTAGACCACGTGAGTTGAGCGGGCCACGGGACTGGAACATGCCAGGAGAGACTGACGTGTGGGACCCGTGCCACGTCGGATGCTCACGTGGCAACCTTGCACGCACATAACATTGACGAAACTCCGGTGGCTGCAGCTGCACGGCTGAATCGTCGATCCGGACCATGTCATGCGTGGGTCTCCGTCGTGCCTGCGCGGCTGCCGCGCCACGCACGACGCCGAACGTCCACCCCACCCCAAACCGTGCAAGAGCACGCGCGAGCGGTGAGCCACCGCGCAGGTCGCACCGCCCAAAGCCCCAAACGGGCCCAAGCGTCTCTGTCTCACGTGATCACGTCCCCACCGGGGGAAAAAAGTCCAAACAAAGCTTGATCTTGCAAAAGCTAAACGGAAACTCTACATGCGCCTCGTTGTTTGTAGCAAGCATGTTCATCAACTCATAAAATCTTGTTGACAATGTCGTCTTTTTTTTTTTGGATCTTGCAATGGTGAGGTCTGGGTGTCTATTTCAGCCTCTCCGCGGAGCTAGAGTTGGGCGGCGATCGCTGGCTGCAGTGGTTGTTCTTCTCCAACTTCATCGACGGGAGACGGCGGATCTTGGTCCAAAACAACATGGGGACGTCTCTTGATCGACGTGCCACATTAACATGTGCCTCGCTGCTTGTAACAAGCATGTTCATCAACTCACAAATCCTCGTTGGCGATGGTGCTTTTAAAAAGAAAATCTTGCACTGGTGGAGACTCGGGGTCTCTTCCGGCCTTCGTCCGACGGAGCTGGAGTTGGGCGGTGGCAGTGGTTCTAGGAAATCCTAGTGATTATTTTGTATTTCTTGATTTTTTTAGCATTTTATATGCAAATTTCGGGTAATCATTTTATCTCGGTTTGTCTTTTAGTTTTCACGCGTGTTGCTTCATGTAACTTAATTTTCGATGAATGAAATTCGTAGTTGATTTCGAGGAAAAAAGTGGGATTCACTTGTCACTGAAAGCATACTGTAATTCCGATCATGATTGTAACTTTCACGGTGGGTCCAACGTCCAAAATAGACCGAGAGTAAGAAGTATAGTATGTAAAACTAGAACCCCTCTCGGGTCTCCATGCATGAGCGACTCCGGAGGCGCCCCCTCCAAACCCTAGAGGCCGCCTGGATCTCCTCCTCCAGCCTCTACCGCCGCCAGGGCCGGCAGTGGCAGCCACGCCTGGCCGTTGAAGACGGCGGGTGAGGACGGGCGCGCCCCCTACATGCGGAGGCGGGGGCTTCGCGGGCCTCTGCGACGCATGGCTGGGGTCCGGGAGGGGTGGCGGCGCGGCGTGGTGGCGGAGCCCAGCGAGGTCTACAACGACGAGCAGGGGGCGGAGTGGAGCGGCGGTGTCGTCGGGAGGCAACAGGGCTTGGCCGGTGCTGGAGGCGGGGGCGCGGAGAAGCTCGGCCAGGGAGAGCCCTCGGCGAGCAGAGGTCCGCCGCCTCGAGCTCGGTGCGGTCTGCGTCTCCCGGCGGCGGAGATTGGAAGCTGGAGTTGCTGGCCTGATCTGGGCTTCCGGGCCCGATCTAGGTCTGCTGGGCCAGGGCGATCTGCATGTGGGCGGGCGCTTGGAGTTGGCGAGGACCGCTGCATGCAGCGTTTGCTCGGGCCGGAGGGGAGTGTGGTGGCTGCGGTGCCTGGCCAGGCTAGAGGTTGACCGGATCCTTGGCTTTATGGGGTGTGTCGGAGCGGTCTGCAGTTTTTTGCGACTTCATCGACAAGGCGCTGTGGCGGCAGCGGTGCGAGGCTCAAGGGTGGTTTGCCCATGCTCTTGGTGTTTCGTAGATGGTCGACGACTCAGACGAAAGTCATGCCCGGCTTGGGTCTGGCCGGTGGCGACGACGCCCGTGGGTGTCGTTCCTCTCCTTGGAGACGTCGCCGTGGAGTGTCGGCATCTCCCTACCCTGATGGAGTTTGGTTGTCTTCGGGCGAAATCCTGTATCCGGTGCGGATCGACACGATGGTAGCGCTTGCGACGTCGTGACTGTTGGGAGCTTCGTGGTTGAAGACACGGTGCAGAGGTCCCTTGCGGCTTTAATCCAGTGGCGCAGCGGTTCATGGCAGTTCTTCCGGGCGCTATGCACGCCACTGCTGGCATGTTCTTCAGGACGGCTTCTTGGGTCCGACCAAGTCCCGCCATTGATCTCCTTCGGATGATGCGTTGACAAGGAATGTCTTTTTGGAGCTGTTCCTCTACGAAGGTGCGTGGCATCGGTCGAGACGTGGCTTGGTTCTTTGCTTAGGATAAGTGCTTTGTGTTGTGGTTGTTCTGTCTGTAGCCGGTGTCCTGTGGGGTTACGCTCGTTGCTTGTAGCGAGTGGTATAGTGTGTCAATTCAAAAGGTTGAAAGCTTTGAGATTTTTTTAATGTGTTTAAGAGCATCTCCAGTCGCGTCCCCCAAACCGTCCCCCAACCCGCGCCGGATCGAGCGTTTGGGGGACGTGTTTTGTTCGTGCCGCCTTTGGGGACGTCGCTCCCCAGCCGCGTCCCCCAAACGCCGCCCCCAAATGAATATTTGTGCACGAAAATAAAGATTTTCATTCAATTTATATATTACAAAGGTTTGAAATGCCGGCGGCTACCGACTACTAACCGCCCGCGCCGCGACGTCCCCGCCGCGTCGTCGCCCCCGCGCAGCTCCCGCCCGCGCCTCCTCCTCCTTTGCGGTGGTGCCGGCCGCCGCGCCGCGCGTCCTCCGCCGTCCCGCTGCGCCGCCTGGAGGAGAGCTCGATGGCGCGACGAATATGCGCCTCTTCGCGGGCACGGGCGTCGTCCTGGAGCTTCTTCTCCGACTCGAAGGACTCGACGAGGCGCGTTGCGATCGGCCGTCTCGTCCGGGTGCGGCCCGTCGTCGGACCGGTCGAACTCGTCGTCGTCGTCGTCCTCCTCGGTCTCCTCCGCCTCGCCTCCTCCTCCTCCATTGGCGCCCGTCCTCCATATCTGTTGGCGCCTCCCATCGCCGCCGCAAACGCGTCGGCCTCCGCCGCCCCTCCGCCGCCTCCCATAGCGCCGTCGGCCGCTCCCCGCCGGCGCTCCGCCGTCACCTGGCTGGAGCTCGATCGACTCACGCCGCGGTGCTCGAGAGTCACGCCGTTCACGGAACGGCGCTGCCGCTCATCGCGGCGCGCGCTCGTCGCCCATCGCGCTCCATCTCCTCCCCCGCGCCGTCGCGCCTCTTGCCCCGTCGAGGCGTCGAACGCCGCAACGGTGTCGCCCTCGCCACGCCGCCGCCGCGGCCTCTCGGCTGCGGAGCGGAGAACGCCGCTAGATCCGCCGCGGCCGGCCTCCTCTCGAGTGCCTCCTCTAGTGCCGCGCCGCGGCTGGAAGTGGAGGAGACGGCGGTGGAGGGAAGTGGCCATCGCCGGGGCGGTTCGCCATTGCCACGGTGATGGAGGAGACGCCGTGGAGCGACGAGGGCTGTGTTTGTTGCCGGCGGGGTGTGGTGGCTACCGTTGATGAGCCGGGAGACCTTTTGTAGACGCCGGCGTCGGGAAGAACGAGAAGATGCGGGAAGATCGCGCGGGAACGGGCGGTGGCTTGCGAACGCCGGCGACGCGTGGAGGCGCAACACCGACGAGACGTCTCGCCGCCTCCGTCGCCATTAAGGCAAAGATGCCGCCGCGCGAATAATTTCCGTCGCGAGGTAGGCGACGGTTAGGTTAAATTAGCGCCGCCACGCGTCGGCCGCGCCTCCTCGCCTCTCATTTCGTTGTGTCCGGCGTGCCCCTGGGACGGGGACGGGCTCGAGGCGCCGGACACCGTATAGGGCGCGCCGGACAAAAAGGGCTTTGGGGACGCGCCGGAACGCTTTTGTCCGGCGCGCCCCAAATCCCTTTGGGGACGCTTTGGGACGCGGCGGAGATGCTCTAAGGGCGGTTCCAACGCCGCCGCGTCCGGATGGCGGACAAACGCGGACGCACCGCAAGCGACGGCGCGGCGTCGGAGCAACGCAAACCGGCCCAAATCTTGGCCGGGTTTGCGTGGCCGCGGATGGCACGCGGCGTCCTCGCGTGTCCGTCGCTGGCGCCCTGGCGGTGCCCAGTCTATTAAATGTGGATGGGGAAGGGACTGTCCCTATCCAGTCACTTTCCACTCCGCACGCGCGAGCTCAAGCTTCGCGCCGCCATGGCCGGCGCGAGTTCTCGCCATCCGCGAACGGCCACAGGCCGCCAGCCCTGCCAGCGCCGCGCTCGCCATGGGCCGCGGCCAGACGCGAGCGGATCGTACGTCACCGTAGCGTGGCGCAGATGTTGGGACGGCGTCCCATGCGTGGACGTGCCTCCCCACTGGCACCCGAGCCGATCGGGTTCCGGTGCCGCATCCTCGGCCGCGCCCTGCGGAGAATCCGGAGCCCGCGCGCCGTGGACCTCCAGGAGCGAACGCAAGTCAACGGGACTTGTCGTTTTATTTTTATTTTCATTTATGATTTTTTATTACATATGCGGTGCGTCCGCGCGTTAGGCGCGGTAACCCAAACGAACACGCGCGTGACGTCGGGTGTCGTTCAGCTTAAACGGACGGCCAGCGTCGTTTGGATCGCCCGGTTGGAGATGCCCTAAGGTTTGTTTTGGAATTTTCCCAGCGGATGAGGCGGCGTTGCTATCGCGGCAAGCGGCCTCGTCGCATGTGACGTGACCATGCGATGCGACACCCTGGTCCATGGACGCGTCGGCGTCCCCTCCTTCGCCATCAACACGCGGTCACGCCCGCCGCCCCGCCGCGCACGCCACCTCTCTCCCCGTGGCGTGTACCCGGTCAGGTCGCACCGCAATGCCGCCGCGCGCGGCCAACTGCACGCCTCCGCACTCCTCTCCTCTCCCAAACGAACAATCCTTTTTTATTCCATATAAAAGTTATCCGACAGCCTGCGCCGCCCGATCATCCTATCCGACGGCCACCAAGTAAGGCCTCGCCCTCGCGCGCGGCGGTGCCGATGGTCAAGGCTGCGTTAACCCCACAGCCCCGCGGTAGGCGCCGCCGCCGCTGCCGCCCGCGCACCGCCGCCCGCGTGCGCGCGCCCACCACCACCTCTAGCCGCCTAACCATGACTCCTCCTCCTCCTCCATTATAATCCCCGTCCCAACCCCGCCCTCCGCCACCACCACCATCGCCATGGCCTCCCCTCCCCCGTCCCCGTCCCCCCCGACCCACGCGGCCGGCCGCCGCGTGCCGCCGCCGTGCTGGACGCCCGAGGAGACGCAGGCCCTCGCGCGCGCCTACACGGCGCGCCGCCTCGCCGTCGGCCGCGCGCACCTCACCTCCGCCGACTGGGCCGCCGTCGCCGCCGCCGCCACGCCCTCCAAGACCGCCCGCCAGTGCCGCCACAAGGTCGAGAAGCTCCGCCGCCGGCTCCGATCCAAGAAGCGCCGCCCCTGCCCCGTCCTCGACGGCATAGATCTGCTCGACGACCCCTCCTCCTCCCCCTCCCGCTCCCACTCCCCCTCCCCGCCGCCGCCCGCCTCCCCGCTCCCCTCCCCCTCCCCGCCAAAGAAGCGCAAACGCCCCGACGCCGGGTACGGCGACGCGGAGAGCGACGTGGCGCAGGCGCTCAGGGCCATCGGGGACGGCTTCGTGCGCGCGGAGCTGCGCAGGATGGAGGCGGACAGGGAGGCGCAGCGGATGCGCATGGACATGGCGCTCCGCCAGCTCGACGCGCAGCGCCGCCTCCTCGACGGCCTCGTTGGCCGCATCGTCGACGCCCTGGACTGAAGCCCCTGCCGCTGCCCGGCGCAAAGGTGTCTGCCTGTCCCCCGCCCTCTCGAGATCTCTTCAAGTTGAGGTGTCAGATCTGTCCATATGTGTGTACATCATGCCTTATGTCTTCTCAAGTTCTCATGGATCATGGTCGTACATGTGTAGTTTGGTGTAGAGCAATTCTTGCTGTTTTTTTACTCTCTTGTATAGTTTTCTGTATCATCCAAGCAGAAGCGCTGCTTCTGATGGAAAAGAAATAGTGGTTCCTCTTCGTTGTTTAGTTGAGCTTGCTTCTTGTGTGTCTCCACCTCCTCTCTGTTTGCAGTGAAGGTATCAACTGTAAAACGCAGATTTCTGGAAACTATGTTTCTCACCTGTCACAGTTATAATTTCTGACCATGCTGAATGAATACCCATATGTTCCCTCTGTTTGGCTATAGTTTATGCAAAGCACTAACACTAACAATGAATGCGGAACAAGAATATATGCACTGCGCATGGTGCTGCTGTACAACTTTAGGGTTAACCGGAACGTGTCTCAGTAGAATAGGTGTGCCCTAGGTGTTTTGCCAGTTTTCTTAAGCTCTTACAGATTGGTTTAAATGGGAGAGTGAAGAATGCTTACCCATCAAGGTGAGTATTGGGTTAGCGTGGCTTGTTTAGTAAAAACTTTAACCGGATTATATATTTCAGTTTTGTAATATATAGTACTATCTAACTTGAAATAACCAAGCTAATAGTAGTTAAATTTGATGGCTAGTTTGGTCAACTATCGGCTCAATACAGTAATTACTCAACAAATTCATGATTCACTGATACAACTCTACGCTTCAATCGTTATTTTTATAAATTAAGAGTTTAAACAAAGCATACAAGAATTAATTTGCTTTAGTGAATGACTTCAACTTTATATTTCAAAAATTAATTAATTTAGTGAAAAACTATGCTCCGTTTATAAATTTGGCTAACCTGCACTTCTGGTGTGCCTATGCTTGCTCCATTCTATGGCCCCATCTTAGTAACTCTAGTCAGGATGTCATCATAGTTATGCATGAT
This sequence comes from Lolium multiflorum, assembly GCA_030979885.1. Lineage (NCBI taxonomy): Eukaryota > Viridiplantae > Streptophyta > Magnoliopsida > Poales > Poaceae > Lolium > Lolium multiflorum. The sequence goes on from CM061748.1 coordinate 257,921,887, forward strand.
TTGGTATTGTGTGGATCTCAATGTGCACCGTAGTTAGTTTTGCTTTTGGGACATTGCAAACATTCAGTATCCCGCTAGCTTATTCTCTTTGAATAATGGCCTATATATCATCAAAGTTGATATGTATCTCTATTAGATGTAGTGCTGAACTCACTAGTCTTGAAATCTCTATTATGTTACTATTTTCTTTACAGCTCAAGCAAATAAGCCTGAAAAAAAGCGCTTCAGTTCTTTTTTTGTGTCTTTCTTTCTTTTCTCTTCTGAACCTATTTCCCAAGGTCTTGTTCTCCTTTTCTGTGTTTCTATATTGTGATGTTCTGTCAGAGTCTTTCCAACACCCATTTGGCAATAAAATTGTCTGTCCGTGGCTGTTTTAGTTACAAAAAGTGTTTTATTTCAGTTGAAGTAAAAGAAGAAATTGCCTATCTATACATATTCTTTATATCATCCAGTTAAACTACCAAGTATCAAATTCACAAACCGGCACATTTAGTTGTTATTTATACCCTATAAACATAAATGGAGTTCCACTTTCTTTTAATCATAGAAGTCAAGCATGCAGTATTAGAACTGCTAAAAACGTTACACGAACAAAATCTTTCCTCTTGAACAGGGGCTCAATTGGCATCAGTAGTTGCTTTCAACTCTAACAATATTGACAAAAAAAAAAGAATGAAATATATGAAGAGTCACCTATTGCCCCACCTTATTTCTTAGAAGAACTCACTCACGAAATATATGCTGAGTTCCATTACAAATTGGTTCGTGGACTAATTTGTAATCCTCCTCTCCCCATGTGAAATATTGCACAGTGTAAGTAGCCACATTCAGAAGTCACTTCATGTTATGGTGCAGTGAGGCTCTTCTTTTAAGTCAGGTTCCATTCTACCTGGAAACTGACGGTCGTCTTATGGCATGACACAAAAGGTGAATGTTCTGCTCCCAGCTCCCCTTGAAATTGTTTACACTTGCTTGTGCATAGATGTTTCATTGAGATTCCTGATGGTGCTCATAGGCTGTCTTCGCCCTTGAGGCCATCCTTTGTTGACCGCCTTTTATAAAAGGGGGATTATCTGGATCGTTCATACTAATGACCATCCTCTTGCTGTTATTTTTTTCTTCATTTCATTTCGTTCCTAAATATAGTTATGTGCCCCGTTTTTGTGTTTGTGTACATGAATGCATGGATTCGTTCATCACTAACCAATGTTGGACTTCTTTACCGCTTTTCCTATATATTACTGCTTTAATGCTATTCCTCCTTTTTCCCTCTCACTTGTGCGTGCCTCATTTGTCTAATGGCTGTTCATCCATGTGGAATTTTCATACGCCATAAAATGAACAAATGGGGAGAATAAGTCAAGTGGAAGCGAGACTCGGCAGCAAATTATTATTGCTGGTACTGGCATACGTACTGCCTCGTTTGATCTTTTAGTATTGTCTGTAACTGTTCCATTTTCTATTGGAAATATGTACTTTTTAGATGTTAGATATTGTCCATAACTGTTATTTTCTGATTCAAGGCTTGCCACAATCGTATGTCGGTTTGCTAGATGTATCCTTCATAGGAATTTGAATAAATAGATATCATTCATGACAGCAATAATTCAGCGATTGCATATGATTCCGTGGGCATGTTTCAATGGATTATTCAACTTACTGGAATTATTTATTAGTTCATGCTCCCAGGTGAGCTATAAATTCAGTTGCTGCTGAAAATATTGTAGATATTCCATGATCTGTTACATTTTTTTTGCTGCTTAGAATCACCAGAAACATTTCCTAGTTTCATGCTCTCAGGTGAGTTATAAGTTCAGTGTCTGCTGAAAATGGTGTTCCATGATCTGGCACATTCTTTTTGCTGCTTAGAATCTTTGTATCCAATGAGAACTATGGCTACTTGAAAGTTATATGTTTTGTACTGAAAAGGATTGTATCAGTGCAATCTAATACTTTTGTGCGGTCAATTTGCTGCAGATGAAGGCAAGTGTCACTTAAGTATAACTTAGGACCACCATTAAAGTGTGTGGTCCTTACATGCTTGCATCCATCCTTTATTACCTGCCCTGGCCTGTTCAACAACTGAGCAACACTAGAGATGACTAGCAAGAAATGGAAAAAAATTCAGGTTTGCACATTGACTCGATGTGGTATGCTGATTTTGTAAGCGCAGGAAATTGCTCCATGATGCTCGGCTTTACTTCCAAGCTTGTCGTGTTTGGTCCTTCAGTTCTTGATAAGATTGTGTATATTAAGAATTGTGTAGGTTTGTCTAATATTTTTTCGAAAGCTATTTTTCTGAATCTTGCGACTTGTGAGGACCGCTTTGTGTCGAATATTCCACGAATATGCTAATGTTTTAAAACTAAACAGAATCGTCTTTTTGAAGTAACTCGAGTCTCTTTTTATTTATAATGTGAATATAGCTATTTGATTCTTTGCAATGAACATTCTGTCATGATTGATGTGGGAAAAGTGTCTGAATTTGTGACATCATTTGCTGAACAGGTGTCGAGGTAACATTTGATTTAAGCATTAAACTGTTTTATACCGGGTGATAACTTGAGGCAGAATCTGAACTGTTACCGTTGTTATCTTGGAAGAGTGTCACACAATGCTTAGGAAGTATACTCCAGTCAACATGTTGCTGTAGTAAATCTATTTTCCTTTTGCAAATTAGCATCGAAAATTTGTATCGAAGAACTGAAGGAGCAAATAAATGCTTAGACGGAGCATTATAGCAAATTAGTTAGTGACACTAATCAGGGACAAATCTTGTTGCTTTCTTAGTTTAATTTTTTCTAAGAAATGTATCATATTCCTTTTGAAAGGTAAAACGAAAGGACCATGTAGAAGGAACTAATTGTTATTTTAAATAAAGAAGAAATGGGCAGCCTTCAAGCATCAATGACTTGAACATTGCTAGCCTGCTCGACACATGTAAGGAACATTGCTAGCCAATTTAATTACTATCTCTTTTGCACTCTCATTTCCTGTTTACACCTGTAAACAAAATATGCATGTAAAACAAGGAAATGTTGTTCTGTTTATTAAATGGGGACCTTGTAAGTCCTTTACAAGGGAAACAAAGCAACTTGTAGCCAAGGCAACTTGATCATCATGCCAATACTTGATAGTTTCCAGCATCTAGAAATCGTTATGTAAATGCTTAAAATAGGTGAATTACAGATCTTTTATTGAGCAACCGCATGCCTTGCACTATCCTGCATATTTGAAAAGAGAGAAAGCAACTTACAAGCCAATAGTTTTAGCAAGTGAGCAAGCACAAAAGCAGGAAAGGAAGGGGTTAACCTAAGCTAAAGCAACCCCTCCTTCGCCCACATCTTCTTTAGGCTAAAGAACATTTCCAAGGCGGTGTAACTGCTGAGCCTGGTGAGCTCCCAAGTAAGTCTTACTATGTCAAATTATTATTATTATGCTGCTAATGCTAAGATATGTCCACGTTGGCATGATGAATCATCGCATTGACAGCTTCATTTTCCTCTGCAGTATATGTGGAATGCACCCCATAACACACATAGAAGATTGTGATCACAAAGCTCCAGATCCCAAACCTCTGAAAGGACCTCAACTTGAGGGTGGTCATCAGGAACACATTGAGAAAGACAGATGCAGCAGCTGGCCATGGCATCATAGGAACTGTCCACTCCGCAGATGGCTCGGCCACATCCTGCCGCGCTGTCCAGTGGAAGATTGTGATGACCGCCACTGAAACAGCGCCAAACAACGCCATCCCCCATCGCCACCGCCCGTCGATCCTTCTCGAGAGGGAGAAGCCGATTGAGCTCAGCGTTAGGAGCAACAGGAATAGGAGGACATGAAGCGGCCGGGTTGTGCCGAGCTTCGCATACCGGTTGTAGATGAGTGCGTTTGCCACCAGGTAGAATGCCAGAAGGGTTCCGATTGATATCATCTCGAACACTATCTGCAGCTCAGTGAAGAGGGCGATTGTTGCCGTGCATAATCCTGGATATGGACAGGTCTCAACGGTAAGAACTAAGAAGGATGCTAGATAGTAGTAGTATGTTAACAAGACTGTAGCGTATGTATTGGAAGTACGAGAAGTAACGTGAATGACCTTGTACATGCTCTTTTACATCTATGATTGACATCCTTGCAAAACTTTTGAACGTTGACTCCACTAAATTAAGTGGGGAAGCTAGCTCCTACTAATACAGAACACTACAGTTTTCTCGGTCAGTGTACATTGTGTATTCTACTAAGTGTTTTTTACTTTTAGATTTAGATATGTAGCCTGTACTATCTTACAGCATAGGTTACAGATTAATTGATGCTAGCCCTCTAGCTACTTATGCCCATTAAGTGGGAGATTAGGTTCGGCAGATACACAAGTTAGTTCTTCCATTGTCCATAAAAAGATGTCTTAAATTTATCTAAATTCGAATGTATCTATACGCTAAATAGTGTCTATGTACATCCAACTTTAGAAAAATCTAAGACATCTTCTACGGACGCAGACCGATGGAGTAATAGATAAATTAGCACCACTCTCATAAGATATAGTACCTAGAAAGATGGTGGCGTTCATAGGAGTGCCGGTGGAAGGGTGGACCTTGGCCAGCCACGCCGGCACCAGCCTTGCCCTGGCGATGACGCACAGGTACCTCGCCTGCCCCATCATGGCCACCAGTAGGGACGCCACGATGCCGATGCTGGCGCCGGTCCCGACGATGCTGCTTGCCCACTTCCACCCGGCCTTCTCCCTGAATGCGGACGAGAATGGCGCGGTCTCCGCGATCTCGTTGTAGGGCAGCATGACGCAGAGCGCGAGGGACATTAGGCAGTAGAGCACGGAGACGACGAGCACGGAGCCGGCGATGCCCACGGGGAGCGCGCGTGCAGGGTCACGGATCTCCTCGGCCATGGTAGACGCTGAGTCGTACCCGATGTAGCTGAAGTAGACGACGGCGGCGCCGTCGAGCACGCCCCGAGCGCCGTAGGGCGTCAGACCGCCAGGCCTCACGAGGTTGCTTGCGCTGCCGTTCCAGAAGCCGGCGACGATGATGAAGGCGAAGAAGAGCAGGTGGAACGCCGTGAGCACCATGTTCAGCATCGAGCTCTCCTTGGTACTGCATGCACAGAGCACGCTTAGCTCGGACTCGGAGGTTCCTGCACAGGAGTAGCTATGGACATTGAACAGACCTGTAGCAGAGGCATAGAGTAAGGAGGAGGATGAGCGCGACGGCGGGGACGTCCAGCGCATTGTAGCCGCTGGCGATGCCATCCACCTCGATCCTCCACGCGTCCGGCTCCGTGACGCCGCACGTCGAGGCCAGGTAGTCCGTGAAGCTCCTGGCCACCGCCGCGTTGGACAGCACGTACTCCATCAGGATGTTGGCTCCCCCGAAGAACCCCACGAACTCACCTGATCGTACGTACGTCGCGAGCCGGCCGGCCAGCCAGCCAGCAAAAACGATAAATTGATGAGGCCTCTAAATTGACAACTTCACATTTTGCATTGGAATGCTCCTTGGCCGGCCGTTTGGACAATGAATCAGTTGTTAATTAGCTGCGGATTTCATGATTATGTCGTGACGTACCGAAGGTCACTCTGAGGTAGCTGAAGGCGCCGCCGGCGACGGGGACGCGGACGGCGAACTCCGCGTAGCAGAATGACGAAAGCAGCGCGGAGACGCCGGCGACGACGTAGGACACGAACACGGCGGGCCCGGCGGTGTCGCGAGCTACCCGGCCGGTGGTGACGAAAACGCCCGCGCCGAGCATCCCGCCGACGCCGAGGCCCACGAGGTCGTACCACTCGAGCCGGCGCGCCATGCGCGGGCCGGACCTGTCGCGCACCTCGCTCAGCTCCTGCTCCGGCGTGCACGTCACCAGCGCCCTCCTCCGCAGCCGGTGCGGCGTCTGCGCCACCGTCCGCAGCACGTCGCGCAGCGCCATCAGTCCCGCTCTACCGGCAAGCACACTGCCAGTCTGCCACTCCTTTCTCCTTCGCTCTTGGTTTCTCTTGACACGATCTCTCTGGGTACTAGCTTAGCTCGGAGGATATACATACTAGTACTGGGGTATTTATACACGTACTGGCTTCCATCAGTTCAGCTGATGTTATTTTACTCGATTATTTGGACGGTGGGCAATGAAGTCTCTGCTCCCGTTTGGATCGACAGCGTGAGTCCGTGAGTGATAGTGGGAGCGTGGCCTGGGCGAAGCTTTGTTTCCATGGAGGTTGCAGCTTCAAATTAAGGCTCGTACTTCTCGCTGCTTTTCGTACCAACTTCCTCCTTGCCATAATAGTGCGTATTGGTTTCACGAATGTCAAGCTTTACTAATTTTGATCAAGTTTATTGAGAAACTTATTCATTATCTACAATACCGAATGTATGCCATATTAAAATATACCTCATGGTGAATTAAACGGCATTGGATTTGACATTCTAGATTTTTTTTTGTATAAACTTGATCAAAGTTTATACAATTTGACTTCAGAGAATTCTTATAGGTACTATACTTTGGCATAGAGGGAGTACAGATGACTGCTCTCCTTGTTGCTGGTTCTGACGGTGACATTTTCTTGAGCACACGCATGAAGGCCGTAAAGAAATGAATAACATGTGGTTGGATGTTTAACAGGTTTATCACATTGGTGTCTTATAGAAGTGCTGGAGGGTATCTCATGATGTTATGATGTAGTGAACTCTACCTTTGAGTCTTTGACAAGTGGAGCCTGCTAGATATGGCGCCCACATGTCAGCGACCCAAAGTCAGGGCACGGCAGAGATTTCACGTTGGAGGATCCATGCATGTCTGATACGGCGTCCCCATCAATAGCGAGGGACACACGGTGTCGTCAATCTCAAGACCAACCGGCTAGTCTTGGATATGATCACATGGGTAGGTAGTATTTTCTCAATTACAAAATAAGACGAGCAAATCCCTACTCCATGAAGGATGGACTCTTAGGGTAATGACTGCAAGATTGTGAAACATGGGTAAGGTGGCCCAGAATTCTTCTTTTTGTGGCACCGGCTAGCTAACACCCATCTCGATGCCGACCAAGAGGTTGTGCTAGTGTGGAGATGGATGAACAATGGTTGCTACTCGTCCAAAACGGAGTATGATGCCTTCTTCGCCGACAGAACTAGGGCTCACATCATCGATCAGATTTGGAGATCGAGGGCTCCCTACAACTTTAAGTTCTTCGTGTGGTTGGTCTTAAGAAACTGTTGTTGGACTACGGACAGGTTACAACACAGTGGCCTTCCCCACCAGGTGGCTTGTCCTCTTTGTGACCAAGAGCCGGAAACCACAGATCATCGAGATACGGGGACTGCCATGTTGGAGGCAATGGCTCCAGGAAGCTGAAGGCGGTATCACGGAAGAGCTTGGGCAAGCCGCGAGTTCATATGCTCTTCCTTGATTTTCACCTTGATCGTCACCTGCGAAGTCACCACTTCACCGAAGACCATATCATTCCTCCAGATGCACTAGAAAACTAAGTTAATAGCGATCCACGTATCTGGACGATGTGCCGCGGAGCAAGCGTTTGTAGTCCACCAGTCGACCAGGTCCGTGTCTCCGACGGGCAACCAATCTGGCTTGTCCGAACGCCAAAGTGCCCACCCCACACCTCACAAGCTACAACAGAATTGAGCTAGGGCATTCACAAGTCTAAATTCATTTACAGTATTAAAACGAACTCAAGTAGCTAGCGTTAAAATTAGAAAATGTAACTAATGGATGCCTGCGAAAAGGCTAATGTTTTCTAGTACCATGTTGCTACGCTCGCACATGGGAGTGCCACACTGCCACAGATCGATGGCAGGTGAATATATGCAGACGTAGCTTTTGCATCGACTAGCCATTTCATTTCTGAACGGTGACCGATCGATTCAACGCGTGGGGTGTACCAGCGTACGTTGCATAGAGCTAAAAGATTCTTCTGCAGGCAGCTGTGCTGGAAACTGTGGGTTGGCAGGAGTGAGCGTGCAGGGAGGTCAAATCTGTAAGAGCCCCGTTAGGAGACCATCGGTTAATATAAGGCATGTACAATGCGGAAATGGTGAATGGAACCTGGGTGCACGCGCACCCATTTACGAAAAGTAAAAAAAAAATGCTATTTAAAGGTTTCCAAAAAATGTGAAGTAAAATTTTGCATGTAGATATTATGTTGATACTTACTCATGTGAGTTTTCACGGAAAAATACTATTGTGTGTGACCTACACAAAAATGACAAAATGCAAATTCCTATTCCTGTGAATAGTACAATTCATGTTCACTATTCTCATTTGAACATTTTGTCATTTTTATGCAGGCCACACACAATGGTATTTTTTCCGTGAAAACACACACGAGTAAGTATCAACATAATATCTACATGCAAAATTTTACTTCACATTTTTTGAAAACTTTTAAATAGCATTTTTTTAAACTTTTCGTAAATGGGTGCGCGCGCACCCAGGTTCCATTCCTCCGGGTCGATGTACAATGGTACTTTTTTCCCGAAATATTACACTACATGTACAATCACCCCTATAAGCGAATGCAAATCCTAGCCCTATGAGCACCAACCAAAGACTAAGTCTAAAAACTGATCTGGTGAATTTTGAGATTGACGAAGTCACCAGAGACTTGCAACAAAAATAGACTATGGACTAGCTCCGTGTGCACATACATTTGGCACGCTTAATAGTTAAAACCGCTTGCAGGGTTCTTTAACCTAAATCTAAATGACCCGTTTTAAACTCTAAACTATTTATAGTCTCTCCCCAAAAAATTAAAAAATTATAGCCCATTTTCGTGATGCCATGTTGGATGGCTTAACAGATGTAGATGTCATGTCATTTGGTTCGGCTAATTTTTTCTGAGTTCTGTCATCTAAAATAGCATGACCTAGCTATTTTTTTATACTACAGGGTATGAGAATTTGTCGGAGGGTCTGACGTTGTTGAGTCCAGTCATCTTAATAGCTGAAACCGCTTGCAAGCTTCTTGAACCTAAATCTAAATGGCCCCATTTAAACTCTAAACTATTTATAGTCTCTCCCAAATTTAAAAAAAAAATTATAGCCCACTTTCACCACACCATGTTGGATGGCTTAACCGATGTTGATGTCATGTCATTTGTTTTGGCTAGTTTTTGCTGAGCTTAGTCATCTAAAATGGTGTGACCTAGCTATATTTTTTTTATACTATAGGGTATGAGAATTATTCGGAGGGTCTGACATTGTTGAATCCATTCATCTTAAATGACTTGAACTAAATGAAAGTCTGAAATAGCCAAACAAATTGGTTTGTCTTGGCTGTCTTTATCCATCCTAGGCTAAAAATGGTCAAGTATAGTGACTCAAACAAGTTATCCAACATGGTGTGACTACAAAAGACCACAAAAGTTTTAAAGTTTTGGAAGAAAGCATAAGTGGTTTAGAGTATAGGAATAGGCCATTTAGACCAAATAAGCCCAGCTTGCGGACTTGTTCTTGCCGTGGAGGCTAGGGCGCCCATTAACTTGGAACAAAGGAAAATACATAATTTTTAGGGCTTCTATGATTTATAGGATTCCTATAGGAATTGTGTAGGACTTAGATTCTATGGAATTTTTTCCTACACTAATTGTTTGATTCATAAGAATATATCCTATAGGAACTAATCCTATAGGAATCTTGTAGTGCAAATCCTATAGGAATAAAACATTAGGTCATACCTCATGAAAAAATTCCTTTGACACAATCAAACACAACTCATCTTCTTATAGGATTCAACTAGTCATGACATCTCAATCATATGCTTTTTATATTTCTATGATTTTTCTATCCTATGAATCAAAGGAGCTCTTAGAGGATGAGATACTTACATAAAAAAGGATGCTCATTTACCTATGAGATAAAGAACTAACAATCATATGTTCTTTTGAAAATTATATAGGGTAGACTATTCCACTGAATTTTAGAGGAAAACAAAATGAGGCATTATCTCGTTTTTCCCCATCTCGGTGTGACTTCAATTGCTGCGTCTTTTCTGCGTTTCATCCTAAAAAAACATTTTTCTAGTTTTCCCGTGATTTTTTTCCTATAGAGATCGAGGATATATACTTGGCATCTCAATTCTTGTAATTTTCTTATCCCATTAATGTTGAGTTCGTATGTTCGAAACATGCCCAAAGTTCGGAACATCTCTTGGCGTTCGCTCATTAGTTCATTTTTCCTTTTTTTTTAATAAAAAGTATATATTAATATCAAGAAGATACCAGTTGCAACCAGCTGCAACAATGCAATACCCTAATTGCATTATGGATCTACACACTTAAAAAAGAAAGAAGAATTACATAAAAATAAAATTCCCGCTACTTAGATCTATGGCTCGTCGCAACGAACCAAACACCACCAAGACAACACCAGAAATCCGTCTTCTCCAAAGCGCCGTCTCTAAGATGGAAACAGTGCACAAGCATCGTCGTCGCCCTGATCCTAGATCATGGGTTTTCACCCTGGAGAAATTTCGCGCTCACACTCACAAAAGAATGCCTTCAACAAGATTCTTGCCAGGCACAACCAATTAAGGTCAAACCTTGGGTTTTCACCCTGCAAGTTCAGACCTCGAATTTCTCCTGCGGTGTCGCCCCCACTTGCCGATGTCGCTGCTGCAAGTCACGAATCACCAAGCCAAAACCTCATAACCACCAGGCCTTGAACCACCATTACCAGTCATCAGATCTCGACTTCCATGCCGTTTTCCGTGATTGACTTCACCATGGAACTAAAGACATGTCCCACGATGGCAACAGAGTGTAGAGATTTGCATCGTTCCCTCTGAAACCAAACGGCCATAAATAAAACATGGTCGCACGTGACCAATACCATCCGATCCGGCAATCTCCGGCTTGTCGTCCATTGGTGTTCACCAGCGGATCCTTCCGAAACTCAACACTCCAACAAGATCAATGAAGGTATGCAACAAGCAAACCTTCGCCATGGCATGAGAGAAATCCTAGGACCACCTCCTTTATTTCGACGGAGCCAACATCCCCCACACCACCAGTCGGCTGTAGAAGATAAGAAGACGATACTGGACTTTCGACACCGAACAAACAGAGCACGACGACTTAGACGAGCACCAACCAAACAACCGCAAAGGGCTGCTCGCCACGATGGTCGTGGCACTCAGCCCAAACGAGCCAGCGCCGCCACCTTGTCGCTGTGTTGTGTATGCGTCGAGCGGCCTTGACACCATCGCGTGGCCGTTAGCCAGTGGCGCCGCCTCGCCTCCTTCTCTCCTCCACACGAGTCCACCCGCGCACAAACATCTCCCATGACGAGCTCCCCCTTCCCCCCGACACCTTCGGTGGCAAGGGCGCCCGCTAATCGAGGAGCGGCGCGAGGGTCGGGAAACGGTTTGTTTTGAAAATCTCTAGGAATAACAACCGATAATACTACATTATAATATTACACAGCACTTCTCAACATATAATATTACATTAACAAATCAGTCTCTAAAACAATACGCACGGCAATATGAAGAATCAAATCCCTGACCTTCCTTGGAATATTGAGTAATCTTTAGGTAAGATCAATATAGGATGATGCATAAGAAGCTGGCTGGAAAGTGAGTCCACCAATATATTCTGAATTTCTGATCCACTCCTGATTTTGTAGATCGATTTATGAGGAGACGATCGACGAATGATCTGAAGGCTCTAAAGAGAGGCCAGGCCAAGCACAGAATATAGTCAAAGATTCAGAGAGCACAAAAGCTTCAAACCACGCACGAACTGCTGCATGAAAGAATATATAAAAGCTAAAAGAAGTGTCCGATCGAGCATTAGAAAAATAAAACCAGGATTGCTAGCTGCACTGCAGGTCTGCAGCCTGCACGAGAGCTAGCATTCGCCTCAGATGCTTGTTGAGTAAAGCGCTTATTGGCTTAAGCAGCAGTTCAGCGTCTGGAACAGTCGAACAAGGTATCTATGGTATCTATAACACACATAGATCGGCTGACACTAATGACGGCCTTGAAGGAAAGCGATGACAACTGTTAAGCGCTTTGATGCGGCAATCTATTCATTAAATTGGAGACGTAGATCAGATGCTACAGGTCTAGGTATCCACCCTGTACCCAAGTACTGACCGCCCGTGCTTTGCGCAGAAAGGTATCCATGTCGAGATGATTCCACCATTGCTAAACTGGAAAAATATATGATATCAAGATGATTCCACCATTTAAAACTAGGTTTTGTTAAGATACCAGTCAAGTGGCGAACCACCCCTCTATATCCGCCAGAGTTCGAATCCGCGTTTTAGTAAAATCCCCATCACATTCATAAATTTATTATAAACAAGTCCTCACTTTTTGCATAATGGACCCTAGATCAAAATAAAGTGAAAAAATACAAATAAATCCTCACATTTTGCATAATGGACCCTAGATCTAAACCGGATAAAACAATTAGGTCTAGCTCCTTCTCCACCACGTAAATGCATGAGCTTCACAACACAACCGATCACATCATCGCCGGGAGCTCTAACATTTGGCATGGGGCAGTGGGAGCACGATAAAATGGAGCAAAAGAGCCTCCTAATTGGCATATCAGTTTGGAGGTTGAAGATGTCCATTTGTCGCTAGCTGGGAGAAGCCACCATTGCCAACAGCGGAGGTGAGAGTGGTCGCCCTTCAACCATTAGATACAACAACGAAAACCGCATTGTCAGTGATGCACTCCCGAGAGAAGCTTCACAGCTCCCTTGCACCATCTCACCAAATTTCACCTTCCTCCACCATGGCGGCTAGAAGAGAATAACAAAGGAAAACGTCCTCCAGGTTTGGAGAACCAATGAGCTTATTGTACGAGAAGAAAACGGTGCATCCACTCATCTCTTCTAGCCACAAGCAAGAGGATCAACAACACCACGCCCTGGACACACCTTGGATGCGCCATGGACACGATAATAGCATGGAGCCAGAGTACTAAAGCAAAAACAAAGCTAAACCTAATATGTCCAGAAGGTCCCCACGCTAAACTCCAATCGCCACACCGGACGATCGCGCCGTCGAAGAGAGAAGGGGAGCAAGCCGAGCTAGATCTAAAAGCGACTCTCAATGGAGCAGTAGGAGAACCAGGGGAGGGTTCGAGAGAGCCAGCTACTTCTTTGTTTCCTCACTAATGTCCTCTTTGCATTTTTTTTGAAGTAAGAATAAAGTATATTAGCAAACAGGCCGCCTCATTAAAAACCTTCCAGTCCCCTTAGGTACCCTGGTAAGGAAAAAAGTGCGTAAGAAACCTGCTGCGACAAAATTACAAAGTGTTCTTACAATCGTTTTGGAGAGCCGCCAACACACCCGTTGGGACAGATCCAGTAAGAGTACCTCTAAAACCACTTTTCCCTAGCTGCACTAAACTATGAGCAACTCCATTACTCTCTCGATCTACCTTGCTAATTGTAATATGATTAAAGGCCCGCAGCAGCCCTTTGGCATCCAGAATAGTGCTCCAACAATGTGATAAGTTCCGATCATCGCTTGTTAGAGCTTGCACCACTCGCAGGCAATCACTTTCTAACACTGCCCTGTCGCAGTACAGGAACTGAATAGTTTTAAGGCCCTCCAGACAGGCCAAGGCTTCCGCCTCTTCAGCGCTAGAGCAGCTCGGGATATGATACCATGAAGATTGAACCACCTGTCCATGTGTATCTCGGATTACTACTCCCAGGCCAGCTGATTTTGCCCCTTCATTCCAACCTGCGTCGACATTCACCTTGAGCTCCCCCGCTAACGGTGGAGACCACCGAGATGGGGCAGGGGCCTTGGGTGCATGCGATAAGGCCACATGCGATGTAAGAAGAGGGGTTTTTCCTTTCGGATCCGGGGCTGGACCAGTGCAGTCTCTAAAGGACTCAACATAATTTCGGAGGTAGGGAATCGATGCTGCAATAGACGCATTCCCATCCCCATGTATCACATTATTCCGATGATGCCAAACACGCCAAAGAAGGAAGATGACTTGATCTCTCTGCCTTGCCCGGGCCTGAAGTAGGAGATTAAGAATCCATTCCTTCCCAGATAAGTTGAACTCCTCTTCCGTCGGTAAATCCCAATGTGCCCGCATGCCCTCTCTCAGTGCACGAGCAAGAGTACATGTAACCAGGACATGATGCACACTCTCAACACCGCATCCGCAGATAGTACAGGTAGGTAGAACTGTCGATATACGTCGATGAACCGCCACTTTGACAGCTAAGGTTTCCGTAGCAGCCTTCCACGCAAAGACTCTCAGTTTCGGAGGTACTTTTGCTTTCCACACCAGGTCCCAAATTCTTCTGTCGCCATTAGGATTAGAGCTTGATTGTCCCGGGCTCATAACAATAAGGGCAGGCTCCAAACCTAGCCGATAAGCTGAACTAACCGTAAACATGCCGTTCTTCTCAGGTAGCCAGGCCACAAAATCATCGCACGGCGTCATCGGTAGCTTGATAGATAATATCATGTCAGCGTCATGGGCATAGGAGATCTCCCTAATCAGCCACTCGTCCCACGAATGTGTGGCCGGGTTGATCAATTCAGAGACCCAACGCCTCCTATTAGTACGCCTCTTCATAGCCACTTTTGGATCATCAACCCGTGGTAGCCAGTTATCTCTAAATATACTCACACTGGAACCATTGCCAATTCTCCAAACAACACCTTTTTTGAGCAACTCTAGACCATAAATAATACCTTGCCAAGTTGTAGAGGAATTTTGGATAAAAGCCGTATCAAGGAGATTGCCCGACGGGTAGTAACGAGCCTTCAGAAGCCGCGCACACAAGCTATCAGGAAATTGTATCAGTCTCCACGCTTGGTGTGCCAGGAGGGCTTGGTTGAACACTTTTAAATCTCTAAATCCAACACCCCCTTGATATTTTGGCCGCGCCAATCTGTCCCAGGCCATCCAGTGCATTCTTCTTCTATTCTCCTCATCTGTCCTCTTTGCATTTCAAGTTAGGGAAAAGTGTAACCGCGCAGGTGCGCCCTGCGCACGGCTATCTTCACCATCCATCCTATGCAGAGATTAGGAAGTTGACTTTTCTTATTTGCTACTCTCTCTCCTACATGCATATAATCCAAAATTTTGTGCCATCTTTCTTAGAAAAGACAAAACTCACATGCATGTACGTATTCTCCCACCAAAGCAAACAATCACAAAAAGACAAATCTATAGCTCGCTCGAGTGCGCACCTGCTCAAAAAATCCAGCGTCACTTCAAGTTAATACTGCATTTTTTCAAGCATCGAATTCTTCTCTTCCGCTCGAAGATTCGAAGCCCAACGAACTTTGAAGGCCGTGTTCATTATTTCTAGATCGGGTATGCTGAGTCCACCAATGGTTGAGGATGGCATACCGTATTCCAAATTACAAGGAATTTTCCTCTCTCCATAGCATATGTTCCCTTCCATAAAAAGTCCCTTCTTATTTTGTTAATCGTCTTGAAGACCCATGGCGGCCGGTCCAAAGATAACAGATGAAAGATGGCAAATAGTGCCGAGGAAGGATTGCCATAAATGACTTCTAAGCTGCAAGGCAATTTCTGATTTTATCTATGAGAATTTGAAGGTCTTCCTTGCGTGCTTTCCTGAGGGAAAACCAAGATATGTTATGGGAAGGTTTGCAACTTGACAATGAGGCGTGTTTCCAATTTCATTTACAGTTTCATCATCATAGATCAGAGGTAAAATGGGGCTCTTGTTCAGGTTGCATCTCAACATAGATCTGTCTCCAAACTTTTTCGAGATATCATCGTCAGCGTAAACTGACATATGCTGGAGGATAGCTTGATGGATTGGAAATGATGAGAGGGCACCTTCATCTTCTGATTTTGGAAACAAAAGGCTCAAAGCGTCCATAACTAAGATAAATAACATAAGAGACAATGCATCTCCTGTCTTAGGCCTCGAGCCTGTCAAATATTTGGTCCCTGAACACCCTTTAGAAGGATGCAAGTAAAGGAAGAAGCCAAGGTCATCGCAATCTACTCCCTCCAACATGGCCCAAAACCTTTCTCTTGAAAAACTTCTAATAAAAATTGCCATGCAAACTGTGTTAAACGCTTTTGTAAAATCAAGCTTCAAGATGAGACATCCACATTTCATGTTCTTGCCTATTTTGGCCGATTCCTGGACTAATCTATAATTTTCATGAACTGAACGGTCCCTCAAAAAGATCTCTGGTTGATAAAATATCCCTCTAGGTTTACTATTAATAACTAATTATTGTAAAGATGTGCAAATCCTTGGTTTAAATTGTGTGATACAAAAAATCATGTTTATATGGCGAAATCTGGAGCAAAAAGGGAAGAATCATGAGTTGCCAAATCTGGTATAACGGTTGGACCAAGCGACTTGCCTGCGGTTCTCATGGGCTATAGTATTTACGGATGTGTTGCTCACAAATCCTATCATATTAGATCATCTACACGCTTAACTTTATCTTTATCCTATATGTATGCATAACTGGAGGTGAACCTTCAACCCTGGTCTATCTGCATTCACTTATACAACTCTAGATACATAGTAAACTAGAAATTTCTGGTAAACGTAAGATAAAATTAATTATCAAGCCTTGTAGACGTTCCCTAACCATATGCAAGTGTTTCCCAAGGCTCAATAAGTCTAGGTCTACTAGGAAAAAAGCTACTATGTTGCATCCATAATCCGGGTCGAAGGTATCAATCCTTTTTCTGGCACCGTTATCGGGAAACAATTTTGCTATCATGGTAAGGTTACTATAGACCTTGTTATTTAGATTTTTTTAGTTTGTTTATTTTTTTAATTTAATTTTTGTTATCTATTGAAAACAAAAAAATAGTTAGTTGTTTTTATCATTCATATTATACTAAAACACATAAAAATTAGCACTATTGCACAAAAGAAGCTTGAGGATTATGCTACCCCTAATGATGATTTTATGCGTGCACCTACCACTCAGCCTGCTGTCACAATGGAGAACTATAAGCCTAACTTGTTAAGTTCAGTTCAGTATAACCAATTTAGAGGCTCAGCTGCTGATGAGTCATGTTTACACTTAAACACATTTACCGAGATATCTGATATGATGCGCATAAAAGATATTGACCCCAATGCGGCCAAGTTAACTTTATTTCCATTCTCACTTAGAGGAAAGGCAAAAGATTGGTTACTAGCTTTTCCCAAAGCCACTATTACTTCATGGGAAGAATGTATTGATGTTTTCTTGACTAAGTTTTTCCCTCTAACTAAGACTATGAAACTTTGATCTAATATTACATGATTTAGGCAAGAAGATTGTGAGCCACTGGCACTTGCATGAGAGAGGATGAAATCATCTATAATGAGTTGTACCAACCATGGATGGAAGAATGATTACTTCTTCACTTATCTTATAATGGTCTTAATGCTATGTCTAAGTATATGCTTGATACTGCAGTTTGAGGCATATTCATCAGAAGACCGGTAAGTTTAGCTAGACAGCTTCTTGATGATATGCAAAACAACCATGCCCAGTGGCATGTAGAAAGATCCTCCTCAATAAAGGTGAACTCAACCACCGAGGAGAATAATGTAGAACTTACTGCAAAGGTAGATAAGCTATTACACATTATCAAGGGTAAGGAAGATACCCAAATAAATGTCATCACCAATACTAATGTTGAAGAGGTAGACTTTATTGCACGTAATCCTTAAAACTCTGCATGGAAGAGTTAAAACTACGATCAAATTTTCAAAGACAATACACTAATTCTGCAGGTGCTCCAAACAACAGTTTTAGAAATAGTAATAATAATGGAACAAACCATGGTAATATCCCACTTTAAAATTCTTTTAAATCATTTATGCAAGCTCAAGATGAGCAAAATAATATCCTTATCAAAATCATGGAGAACCATGATGCAATTATTGGTAAACTGTCTAATCAAGTTGTTCCTATTAGAAATGATGTGCAGTCTTTACAGGAAAGAACCAAGACCGTGGAGCCATAATTGGGAAAATAGCTAAAATTCAAACCCTCATACTCGTAAGATTTGCAGGAAGGCCCAAGCCAAATCCAGTTGGAGACCTAAAGATATTCAGGGTCGAAAATAAAGATAAATCCCCTGAAGAACTGGACTATAGCAATGCTTCAACCCCTGAATACTATGTGGATGATCTCGTGAAGATAAACACCATAAATAATCCCAGTATCAAATAAGGTAATGAAAATATATAGCGGCAATTTATAAATGAAGTACCTACGAGAGTTTGTGAGCTAGAGTCAGATTTAAAAAAAAAACTAGCTGAGAAACTATCCGCCAAACTTGATGATATATTTGAGCCTAATATTAATATTAAAATGAGAATTAATGAGATAGATGTACTTTGTGATCCTGGTGCAATTGTTTCCACAATTCCTAAAATTTTATGTGATAAACTAAACCTTGGTACATATGAAGTTACTGAACTTAAACTGCACTTAGCTGATTCTACTTACAAAGATGTGGGTATCAAAGAGAATATTTTCGTATAAATTAAAAGATGTCCCACAATCATAGATCTTGTCATTGTTGATATGCCTGAAGCTCCTAGGACACCTATAATTCTTGGTAGGCATTTTTAAGAACAATTAAAGCCTTGATAAACTTGCATTGAAGGGAATGTTAGAATAGGACTACCATCTAGAGAGCAATTTGTAGTTCACTTCCGTAGAAAGAAGAATACTAAAACTAATGATGATGTGATCATAACTTTGAAAGATAGTTACTTTAATTGGAGTGGGTGTTCCACTTCCAAAACCCTAATAATCACCATCTAGATCAAGCTAACTGACCTTAAGAGCATCTCCACTTGTCTCCCCGAATAGGCCCCCGGCTGGCTATTTTTCCATCCGGACGGCGAAAAATGGCCCAGTCGCGCCCCCGGTTCCTCGTTTTTCCCCGGATTTGGGCCTTCATCCATCCGGCAAGCCCACGCCAACCCCGGCCTACCGGGGCGGGGAGTCCCAGACGAAGCGATAGCGTGCGAAACGCTGAGAAATCTCTCCCGCGCTTTCGCTTCGGCTTCGCCGCAGAGGTGGACCCGGCCGGTCAGCGGGCATCGTCTTCCGCGCGCAGTAAAGGTTGCCGCCGGTATAATCCCCGCTCGCCGCGACGCGTAGCACCACAACGAAACTCCAGCCAGACGAAACCCTAGCCGCCACTCTTCCCTCGATGAGATCCATGGCGTTCAACGAGCAAGACGACGCGGCCAACAACGGCTTTCCCCGCCGGTCGCTCCACGCGTGGGAGGGACACCTCCTTTACCAGGCGGGGTACCCTGCCCGCCGGACACGAGGCCTCCCGGCGGCGGGTGGCGGCTAAGTGCGGGCGGCGTGCCAATCCCGCCGCTGCCCCAGGGACACGCCCTCGACGCCACCATCGAGGAGGTCCGACTGACATTGTCGGACCAGGAGTGCGCCGAGCCACGCCACCACCCCGACAACTACACGGCGTGGAACTCCTATTTCCTGCGGCGGTGGGAGCAGGAGCTCGCCTCCTACGATGGCCCACCGCCTCCGCCTCCGCGCAACAACGCCGCAGGACGCCGGTGTTGGTGGAGCGTGCCGGGCCGGACGCTCGACGCCGTCACCGAGCACATCAAGAGCGGCAACGCGCCCGTTCTGACGACGCCCCCGCCGTCGAGGGCATCGGCCAGCCGCCGCGGGGAAGCAGCTGGCAGCCACGGCGCATGGCTGCCAGCTCCTCGTCGTCCGGTTCGGCGTCGAGGTCGACGCCGATCTCCAGGTCGGCGCCATCATGGGCGCCGGTGAAACCGGAGCCGCTTTCCCCGCCGCGCAACCGTGCGCGCAGCGGCTGCGGGATCGTCATCCGCGAGCCCTCGACGCCACGCGGCCGCCTCTATGTATGAACTTCGCCCTCTATATAGTAAATATCATTAAATTTAGTCTAAATTCAATCATTTTTAGCCGTATTTCGTCAAGCTTTCGTTTTTCAAATTTAGATCGACGTCTTCGCCTGAGATCGCGGCTGGGAAACTAGTCCTCCCCACGCCAATTTTACGTCCAATCCGGAGGAAATTTACCCCGGATTTCGGTGTGGGGAGGCCAAACGAGTGGAGATGCTCTAACTAGAAATCCTTCATGGGAGGAAACCCATGTGAAATAAAAGTTTTTATATTCATGCATGTTAGTGTTTTCGTTTTGTTTTGTTTTTGTGTGATAATAAAGAGTGTCTAAAGATCCTATGCAGAGAGGAGAAGAATATGTAAAATCCCGCTCCATTTTATTCACTAACACATGGTTAACACAAGGTGTTGCATTGTTACGGTCATTTTCGAAGTTTGATGATGTGCACAACCATGTTAAAACTTTTGCTTAGGAAAATCAAATTTTTCAGGCAACAGTCAACTTAACGAGCACTGGTACGGGTGGAGCTGCCCGTACCACGCGCCTGTACCACATTGGCGACGAAAATATTAAAATTTTGTTTTTTGCTGAAAGGGAAACAATGGGTTTAAAGAGCGCTGCTATGGGCACACCTGAAAGAACATTTCCCGCCCTTATGAGTTTTGTGTGTTTGATGTCAACACAAGTACAAGTTTATGTGTGTTTATGTATACAGGTCTGTAGAAAGATGCTACATATTGCGGTGTTGGATAGATCATTCAAAAAGAAGGTTCGCTGTTTTTTTCCTATGGGCGGAAGTTCCAGCCATAGCTGCCGGAACTTCCGGCTAGCTTCCTCCTTCAGAAGCGTCAGCACTGCGCACAGAAAAGGCTCTGGGCGAAAGTTGGCCGGTAGTACCGGCGGCCGGTACTACCGTCCTACTTCCGAAAAGGCCGATTTGGAGGCACTTCCCTTCGAGTACCGTATTCTGCAATTCCGTAAGTAGGGGTGGAACTTGGCCGGTAGTACTGGCCACCGGTACTACTGCCCTTGTTCCGCCTGCTTTGTCAACTGCATCTGCTCAACCACTGGAGGAATCCAACTGGTACTTTCGGACCTAGTGGTCGGTACTTCCGATTTTACACAAAAAAATCCACAACGGTCAGATCTGAAGTGGCTACTCATATAAATAGTCTTCTTCCCCATTGGAGAAGGTTGCTCGTCCACAAAATATCTCGCCATTGTTGAGCCACATGAATCACTAGATCTCCTTCTCCAACCATCCAAAGCTCTTGATCTTTGGAGAAACGAAGGAGAAGACACCGATCTATACTTCACCAAAGGAATTTGTATTTCACCATCATTCTTAGTGGATATTTGTGAGGTGATCTCGACGCTACTCTTCGTGTAAAGCTTCGTGGTTACATCTTGGCAGCCTCCAATTCGGTTGTGGATGTGTTCCAATCTTTGTGTAAAGGTGCCGGTTGCGACCTTAAGGCAACCGCTTAGTGGAGCGTGAGCTAGGCCTTTGTGGCGTTGCTCACCGGAGAATAGGGTGAGGCCTTCGTGGAGTTGGTTGGCCTTCGTGGCACCACACCCCTCCAAACGTAGACGTACTTCCCTTTACAAGGAAGGAACTACGGGAATCATACCCTCGTGTCTCCGCGTGCTCCACCTTGGTTACCTCTATCCTTTACCACACTTTACTACTTGTATCTTGTATTGTTGATTGTTTGCTTCTATATTTTCAAATAGGTAAATTCACATAGTTGCATATCTGGGAAATTTACCTTTTTGTCAAGCCTAAATTGAAAAAGAAATAAAATTTGATATATCACCTATTCACCCACCCCTCTAGGTGACATACGATCCTTTTAACACCCGACCATACCGCACACCCGCACCACTTTTCAAAATCATCAAGTTTTATAGAAAGTCACTACGATCATAACGACCACCTGTATGGGCACACCCGGCTGTACGTTGTGTGTGTACCAGCTTCACCGCTTGGGAGGTCGGTCACCTCTAATGAATAAAACCCTGGTACGGGCAGGGCCCGACCATACCTCCCACTCGTACCAAGTCACATCCGCCATATACATGGCTTGGGAGGAGGTAACCCTAAACCAAATACACCTATCTCTCTTTCTTCTTCCTCCTCCAAACCTCAAAGAACCTCATTTGGATCTCCACCTCTACTCGTTTTTTATTCGATTCCTCACACACACGATCCAAGGTACGTTTACACTCTGATTCCTCATTTATTTGCATTAAAACCTTGTTCTATCTTTTGTCATTATCAATCTATACCTAGGCTCACCATGAACCGTTTTTTTCTTAATGCACATGATTAGTTTTTCTATTTGGAGGAGATTGTGTAGAGGATTATTCGTTGCTTATTTCTATTGGATCAGAAGTTTAATTATTTGAAGTTTTTTTTAGATGAATACTAGGATTCTTTCACATGAGGTGGCATCACACGTTGCACCACCCATTGAAGATAGAACCCCCGTATCACTTGGCATTGAGTTCACCAAGGATTTCCACCACAACCGTTTCAAGGACCGGGAAATCAAATCCACTATATCGGTGTGTCCTTACAGTGTGAACCAACTAGGCACTGGTGTCAATTTTAATTTAGTTTGCAACAATGTTGGTTTTTATCACTTTGTCTTTCAGGACGCCACCACTTATCACCAGTTGACACTCGAGTTTGTTAGCACATTGAGGCACACAGTGGGGCCAACATTTGTCTATGAGGAGTATAGCTCGGGAGGTGACATCATCGCCTTCTAGCTAATGAATTGTGAGTATAACTTGTCTATTGACCGTTGGTGTCAATGCTTTGGGTTCGTCAACAACAGTACCGCCATCCACAATGCTAGTATCATGATAGATCCTCCCCCATACACTTATTTTATGCTATTTCTACTATGTTATTGCTAACACCTTGTAGGATCGTGGTGAATTTACAAGAGTTAGTGAAGAGTACATGATGGTCCTGCAAAAGTTGCTATTCCAAACTGTAACTTGACACTGAACTTGGGAGCCATTCTCTTATTCTATTTGGAGTATCAGTCTCATCAAACCTGTGGTCCCACTTGCTGCGAAGGGCTGATCATCGTCCTGGCCAGATCACCACATATCAACATAGGTAACTTACAACCATTGGCAGGTGTTCGTCGTCTTGGTTTAACTACTCTTTATGCTTGTTGCATGGTTAAGAAGAGATAATGTAGAAATTTTATTATCATACCTGGAGCCGATCACTTGATTGCCGCTCATGTGCCTAATAGTCTATCGTCTATAGATGATGGAAGTTTGCATTATGATGAGCATGTTGAAGAAAATCTACCACAACAAGGGGTACCCAAAGAAGATGATGAAGAAGAAGAACAAGCATGACCCGAACATGAGTACATCCACCAAACCCCTACACCATGTATGAAGACATGTACATGCTCGAATGCAACATCCAGAACATGAGCAACCTTGCCATCAACCTTCAAGACTCAACTGCAAACCTCGCATCGCAGTTCAGCCATTGGAGTGGCCAATGGAACTTGGAGGACTTTCCTCCACCGCAAAAATGAGCATCAAGAGGGCTTACAAAAGCCTAAATTTGGGGGTGTGTTCCCTAAGCATTTTATTTATGTAATAATGAGGTTGTATTATAGCTCCATGTGAGCTTTGAAACACTCGTGTTGGATTTTTCTATATGGAATCGCCTTAGTCTCTAGGCCTAATTCCTCCCATGTAATAGTAAAGCTTCATAGGGCCTTTCTGTCTAGGTGCAGGTAGTCTGCATCTTCACAGACATGTCTATTTCACCAAGCCTCTCTCCGAGACAGTCCCCAGATCGTTACGCCTTTCGTGCGGGTCGAAACTTACCCGACAAGGAATTTCGCTCATTACTTCCTAGATAATTTGATAGCCAACCCGTAATCGCAACAACCCAATTACTATATGAATCCACACTGAACATTCCCCCTTTAATATTACAGGCTCCCATAGCAATGTCGTGTTTTGGTTCAGGCATTTGCTCGTATAACCTCACTAAGGAGGGATCCATTTTCATTGTTACCGTCCTGGCTATTAAAATTAGGTACGCTTGCCTAGGACTTGATCTTGGTAATTATTCATTTTCCAACATTTTGCTTTTTCATTTGTTTTTCGTTTCTCATTTTGTTTGTTTTATTTTATCTTACTTTTTCACCAATACTTTATTTTCTTTAATCCCAATTAACAAAAATACAAAAATATGTTTCCTTTTATCTTTATTCGTGAGAAGTGGATTTCCATTTGCCTCTTTTGCTTCAATATTACTAATGAGAGTGATCTACTCTGAGATTTTAAGCAACACATCGTAAGGAAGAGAAATATAAAGTCACTTGCGAGAGGTATGTCTTGTTTCTCCCACTTTGGAAGTTTTAAATATTTATGCTAGCTTAGTAGTATTTTAAAAATGTTGTGCCAGTGGGAGTAATCCAAGGGAGTTAGAGTAAAGCTTTTTATTTGGATGGATAATTAGTTGTCTAAGCTTTTACTCTAGTTATTGTAGTTAACCTAATCTTGACATGGAAATAATATTGGCAAAAAGTATAACAAGAAAAGTCTACAATTATGACTAGTATGTTGAGTAATTGTCTTAAGAGTTTAACCTTGTAGATGCTGAACCCCATAGATACGATGATAGACTTGATGGTACTTTTGATAAGATTTTGATTGATGGAATGACCTATCAATAAAAGAATAATATTGCTTTATGCATGCTCAAATCTCTCTCTCTCTCTCCGCTCTACTGGTTTGCCACAACTCCCCTAGCCTACGAACGATCCTAATAGAGAAAACTCTTGGATTTTGGCTATTGGGTTGAATAACATTCGTAGCAGCAATGTTATAATGGTGAAAAGTATGGCATTCTCAAGGATTGCGTTGCAAACAAAAGGTGAAACAATGCTTTCATAATGATACGTCTCAAACGTATCTATAATTTCTTATGTTCCATGATAGTTTTATGACAATACCTACATGTTTTGTTCACACTTTATATCGTTTTGATGCGTTTTCCGGAACTAACCTATTAACGAGATGCCGAAGTGCCATTTTTTCTGCTGTTTTTGGTTTTAGAAATCCTACAAAGGAAATATTCTCGAATCGGACGAAATCAACGCCCAACATCTTATTTTTCCGGAACCTTCCAGAAAGTCAAAGGGGACCAGAGGGGAGCCCTGGGGCCCCACACGTGTGGGCGGCACGGCCCAGGGGTGGGGCGCGCCCCCCTATTGTGTGGCGGCTCCGTAACTCCTCCGACTCCGCCTCTTCGCCTATTTAAAGCTCCCTGACCTAAATCTTCGATACGAAAAAAGCCACGGTACGAGAAACCTTCCGAGCCGCCGCCATCGCGAAGCCAAGATCTGGGGACAGGAGTCTCTGTTCCGGCACGCCGGGGAAGTGCCCCCGGAAGGCTTCTCCATCAACACCACCGCCATCTTCATCACCGCCGCTGCTCCCATGAGGGGGAGTAGTTCTCCATCGAGGCTAAGGGCTGTACCGGTAGCTATGTGGTTAATCTCTCTCCTATGTACTTCAATACAATGATCTCATGAGCTGCCTTACATGATTGAGATTCATATGAGTTTTGTATCACTATTCATCTATGTGTTACTCTGGTGATGTTATTAAAGTACTCTATTCCTCCTTCATGATGTAATGGTGACATTGTGTGCATCATGTAGTTCTTGGCGTAGGTTATGATTGTAATCTCTTGTAGATTATGGAGTTAACTATTACTATGACAGTATTGATGTGATCTATTCCTCCTTCATAGTGTGATGGTGACAGTGTGCATGCTATGTTAGTACTTGGTATAATTGCAATGATCTATCATGCACTCTAAGGTTATTTAAATATGAACATCGAATGTTGTGGAGCTTCTTAACTCCGGCATTGAGGTGCTCTTGTAGCCCTACACAATTAATGGTGTTTGTCATCCAACAAGAGAGTGTAGAGTGGTTTTATTATGTGATCAAAGTTGAGAGTGTCCACTAGTGAAAGTATGATCCCTAGGCCTTGTTTCCAAACATCGAATCTCCGTTTATTTACTGTTCTGTTGCATGTTTACTCGCTGCCATATTTTATTCAGATTGCTATTACCACTCATATACATCCATACTACTTGTATTTCACTATCTCTTCACCGAACTAGTGCACCTATACATCTGACAAGTGTATTAGGTGTGTTGGGGACACAAGAGATTTCTTGTATCGTGATTGCAGGGTTGCTTGAGAGGAATATCTTTGACCTCTTCCTCCCTGAGTTCGATAAACCTTGGGTGATCCACTTAAGGGAAACTTGCTGCTGTTCTACAAACCTCTGCTCTTGGAGGCCCAACACTGTCTAAATGAATAGAAGCGTGCGTAGTCATCAAGCACTTTTCTGGCGCGTTGTTGGGAGGAAAGGTAAAAGCACTCATACTCCGGTCCGGTAACTAAGTACTTTTCTGTTGCCGTTGTGTGTGTGCTCGAAGCTATTTCCGTTAGATCCTGCAATTGCATCTTTTTGTTTCTTGTTAAACACTAGTAAGGCATAATGGAAAACATCTGTGAGCTTTTTAAACTATTTCCTGAGTCAAGACATGAATGGTTTAATGCGAAAATTAAAAAACCTATGGAACCTTATTTGCATGCTAGTAGTAATATTACTATGAACGCTTTGAACACCATTGTTGATAATGATATAGAAAATTCTAAGCTTGGGGAGGTCGGTTTTGATGAAAATGATCTCTTTAGCCCTCCGGGTATTGAGGAGAAAGTTTATGTTGATTATGATATGCCTCCCATATACGATGATTATAATGATAGTGGTCTTCTGGTGCCACCTACTATGGAGGATAAAGTTTATTATGATGATACTATACCTCCTATATTTGATGATGAGAATAATAATGATAGCTACTTTGTTGAATTTGCTCCCACTACAACTAATAAAATTGATTATGCTTATGTTGGGAGTAGTAATTTTATGCATGAGACTCATGATAAGAATGTTTCATTTGATAGTTATATTGTTGAGTTTGTTCATGATGCTACTGAAAATCATTATGAGAGAGTAAAATATGGTTGTAGAAGTTTTCATGTTACTAAAACACCTCTCTATATGCTGAAAATCTTGAAGTTGCGCTTGTCTAGTTTTCCTATGCTTGTTGCATTATGCCTACATGACTTGTTTATTTACAAGATTCCTTTTCATAGAAAGTGGGTTAGGCTTAAATTTGTTTTGAATTTGCTTCTTGATGCTCTCTTTTGCTTCAACTCTTATTTCTTGGGAGTGCATCATTAAAACTGTTGAGCCCATCTTAATGGCTATAAAGAAAGCACTTCTTGGGAGATAACCCATGTTTTTATTTTGCTACAGTACTTTTGTTTTATATTTGAGTCTTGGAAGTTGTTACTACTATAGCAACCTCTCCTTATCTTTATTTTATTGCATTGTTGTGCCAAGTAAAGTCTTTGATAGCAAGGTTCATACTAGATTTGGATTACTGCGAAGAAACAGATTTCTGTCTGTCACGAATTTGGGCAGGGTTCTCTAGGTAACTCAGAAAAATCTGCCAATTTACGTGCGTGATCCTCGATATGTACGCAACTTTCATTCAATTTGAGCATTTTCATCTGAGCAAGTCCAGTGCCTCTAAAAAATTCGTCTTTACGGACTGTTCTGTTTTGATAGATTCTGCCTTTTATTTCGCATTGCCTCTTTTGCTGTGTTGGATGGATTTGTTTGTTCCATTAACTTCCAGTAGCTTTGGGCAATGTCCAGAAGTGTTAAGAATGATTGTGTCACCTCTGAACATGTGAAATTTTGATTATGCACTAACCCTCTAATGAGATTGTTTTGAGTTTGGTGTGGAGGAAGTTTTCAAGGGTCAAGAGAGGAGGATGATATACTATGATCAAGAAGAGTGAAAAGTCTAAGCTTGGGGATGCCCCCGTGGTTCATCCCTGCATATTTCAAGAAGACTCAAGCGTCTATGCTTGGGGATGCCCAAGGCATCCCCTTCTTCATCGACAACTTATCAGGTCACCTCTAGTGAAACTATATTTTTATTCAGTCACAACTTATGTACTTTACTTGGAGCGTCTGTTTGTTTTTGTTTTGTTTGAATAAATTCATGCTTGTGTGGGAGAGAGACACGCTCCGCTGTTGCGTATGAACACATGTGTTCTTAGCTTTACTCTTAATGTTCATGGCGAAGGTTGAAACTGCTTCGTTGATTGCTATTTGGTTGGAAACAGGAAATGCTTCATGTAGTAATTGGTATAATATCTTGAATAATTTGATACTTGGCAATTGTTGTCCTCATATAGATCATGTTTAAGCTCTTGCATCATGTACTTTGTACCCATTAATGAAGAACTACATAGAGCTTGTTAAAATTTGGTTTGCGTGATTGGTCTCTCTAAGGTCTAGATATTTTCTGGTAAAAAAGTTTTTGAGCAACAAGGAAGACAGTGTAGAGTCTTATAATGCTTGCAATATGTTTTTATGTAAGTTTTGCTATACCGGTTCATACTTGTGTTTGCTTCAAACAACCTTGCTAGCCAAAGCCTTGTACTGAGAGGAAATGCTTCTCGTGCATCCAAAACCTTGAGCCAAAACCTATGCCATTTGTGTCCACCATATCTACCTACTATGTGGTATTTCCTGCCATTCCAAGCAAATACTTCATGTGCTACTGATACGTCTCCGACATATCGATAATTTCTTATGTTCCATGCCACATTATTGATGATATCTAAATGTTTTATGCACACTTTATGTCATATTCGTGCATTTTCTGGAACTAACCTATTAACAAGATGCCAGTGCTGTTTTCTGCTTTTTGGTTTCGAAATCCTAGTAACGAAAATATTCGAATTGGACGAAATCAACGCCTGTGTTCCTATTTTGCCCGGAAGCATCCAGAACACACGAGAACCGCCAGGGGCACAGCCCACCAAACCCTAGGCCGGGCCAGGGGGCATGCGCCCCTATAGTGTCGGCACCCTTCGACCTTCCGACGCCGCCTCTTATATAAAGCCCCTCGACCTAAAACCTCGATACGAAAAACCACGAGAAACCTTCCGAGCCGCCATCGCGAAGCCAAGATCCGGGGACAGAGTCTCTGTTCCGCACGCCGCCGGACGGGAAGTGCCCCGGAAGGCTCCTCCATCGACACCACCGCCATCTCCATCAACGCCTGTCTCCCATGAGGAGGGAGTAGTTCTCCATCGCTCGGGGCTGTACCGGTAGCTATGTGGTTCATCTCTCCTATGTACTTCAATACAATAATCTCATGAGCTGCCTTACATGATTGAGATTCGTATGATGATGCTTGTAATCTAGATGTCGTTATAGTCAAGTGAATTTTACTTATGTGATCTCCGAGACTCCTTGTCCGCGTGTGTAAAGGTGACAGTGTGTGCACCGTGTGGGTCTCTTAGGCTATATTTCACAGAATACTTATTCACTGTTATGAATGGCATAGTGAAGTGCTTATTTATATCTCTTTATGATTGCAATGTGTTTTGTATCACAATATATCTACATGCTACTCTAGTGATGTTATTAAAGTAGTTTTATTCCTCCTGCACGGTGTAATGGTGACAGGTGTGCATCCGTGTTAGTACTTGGCGTAGGCTATGATTATGATCTCTTGTAGATTATGAAGTTAACTATTGCTATGATGGTATTGATGTGATCTATTCCTCCTACATAGTGTGAAGGACAGGTGTGCATGCTATGTTAGTACTTGGTTTAGTCGTGTTGATCTTTCATGCACTCTAAGGTTATTTAAATATGAACATTGAATTGTGGAGCTTGTTAACTCCGGCATTGAGGGTTCGTGTAATCCTACGCAATGGTGTTCATCATCCAACGAGAGTGTAGAGTATGCATTTATCTATTCTGTTATGTGATCAATGTTGAGAGTGTCCACTAGTGAAAGTCTGATCCCTAGGCCTTGTTCCTAAATCGCTATCGCTGCTTGTTTACGTTTTATCACTACCTCGTTGCTATTGCTTGTTTATCGTCTCCGCAAAGCACTTTTCTGGTGCCGTTGCTACTTATTCATACCACCTGTATTTCACTATCTCTTCGCCGAACTAGTGCACCTATTAGGTGTGTTGGGGACACAAGAGACTTCTTGCTTTGTGGTTGGGTTGCATGAGAGGGATATCTTTGACCTCTTCCTCCCTGAGTTCGATAAACCTTGGGTGATCCACTTAAGGGAAAACTTGTTGCTGTTCTACAAACCTCTGCTCTTGGAGGCCCAACATTGTCTACAGGAAAAGGAGGGGGCGTAGACATCAGCTACCTTTAAACAATTAAAAAGCTATTATCTCTTATTTGTGTCAATGTTTTATAGCTCATGAGGAAGTATGTGGTGTTTTATCTTTCGATCTTGTCATTTACTTCTGACAGACTTTCACCAATGGACTAGTGGCATATCCGCTTATCCAATAATTTTGCAAAAAGAGCAATGGGGTGCCCACCCCAATTAATTAACTTGCATTAATAATTCTCTTCACATGCTTTGCCCTGATCTATCAGTAAGCAACTTAATTTTGCAAATAGACACTCCTCCATGGTATGTGAATGTTGGAAGGCACCCGAGAATTCGGTTAGCCATGGCTTGTGTAAGCAAAAGGTTGGGAGGAGTGTCATCTATAAATAATGAAACTAAAATACATGTGTAAACAAAAGAGAAGAGGGATGATCTACCTTGCTGGTAGAGATAACGTCCTTCATGGGAGCCACTCTTGAAAGTCTGGTTGATAAGGTAGTTAGAGTACCCATTACCATTCGTTGACAACAACAAACACCTCTCAAAACTTTACTTTTATACTCCCTATATGATTTCAAAACTTAAAAAGCTCTAGCACATGATTTAATCCCTGCTCCCCTCGCGAAGGGCCTTTCTTTTACTTTATGTTGAGTCAGTTTACCCACTTCTCTCTATCTTAGAAGCAAACACTTGTGTCAACTTGCATTGATTCTTACATGTTTACCTATTGCACTTGTTATATTGCTTTATGTTGACAACTATCCATGAGATATACATGTTACAAGTTGAAAGCAATTGCTGAAACTTAATCATCCTTTGTGTTGCTTCAATGCCTTCTACTAAGAATTTATTGCTTATGAGTTAACTCTTATGCAAGACTTATTGATGCTTGTCTTGAAAGTACTATTCATGAAAAGTCTTTGCTATATGATTCAGTTGTTTAGACATTATCTTTACCATTGCTTTGAATCGCTGCATTCATCTCATATGCTTTACAATAGTATGATCAAGATCATGTTGGTAGCATGTCACTTAAGAAATTATCATTGTTATCGTTTACCTACTCGAGGGCGAGTAGGAACTAAGCTTGGGGATGCTTGATACGTCTCAAACGTATCTATAATTTCTTATGTTCCATGATAGTTTTATGACAATACCTACATGTTTTGTTCACACTTTATATCGTTTTGATGCGTTTCCGGAACTAACCTATTAACGAGATGCCGAAGTGCCATTGCTATTTTCTGCTGTTTTTGGTTTGAAATCCTACAAAGGAAATATTCGAATCGGACGAAATCAACGCCCAACATCTTATTTTCCCGGAACCTTCCAGAAAGTCAAGGGGACCAGAGGGGAGCCCCGGGGCCCACACGTGTGGGCGGCGTGGGTGGGGCGCGCCCCCCTGTGGCGGCCCGTAACCCCTCCAACTCGCCTCTTCGCCTATTTAAAGCTCCCCGACCTAAATCTTCGATACGAAAGCCACGGTACGAGAAACCTTCCAGCCGCCGCCATCGCGAAGCCAAGATCCGGGGACAGGAGTCTCTGTTCCGGCACGCCGCCGGACGGGGAAGTGCCCCCGGAAGGCTTCTCCATCAACACCACCGCCATCTTCATCACCGTCTCCCATGAGGAGGGAGTAGTTCTCCATCGAGGCTAAGGGCTGTACCGGTAGCTATGTGGTTAATCTCTCTCCTATGTACTTCAATACAATGATCTCATGAGCTGCCTTACATGATTGAGATTCATATGAGTTTTGTATCACTATTCATCTATGTGTTACTCTGGTGATGTTATTAAAGTACTCTATTCCTCCTTCATGATGTAATGGTGACAGTGTGTGTGATGTCTACACACGCTTCTATTCCTGTAGATAGTGTTGGGCCTCCAAGAGCAGAGGTTTGTAGAACAGCAGCAAGTTTCCCTTAAGTGGATCACCCAAGGTTTATCGAACTCGGGAGGAAGAGGTCAAAGATATCCCTCTCAAGCAACCCTGCAATCACGATACAAGAAGTCTCTTGTGTCCCCAACACACCTAATACACTTGTCGATGTATAGGTGCACTAGTTCGGCGAAGAGATAGTGAAATACAAGTTGTATGGATGTATATGAGTGATAATAGCAATCTGAATAAAATATGGCAGCGAGTAAACATGCAACAAAACAGTAAATAAACGGAGATTCGATGTTTGGAAACAAGGCCTAGGGATCATACTTTCACTAGTGGACACTCTCAACATTGATCACATAATAAAACCACTCTACACTCTCTTGTTGGATGATGAACACCATTAATTGTGTAGGGCTACAAGAGCACCTCAATGCTGGAGTTAACAAGCTCCACAACATTCGATGTTCATATTTAAATAACCTTAGAGTGCATAATAGATCATTGCAATTATACCAAGTACTAACATAGCATGCACACTGTCAACATCACACTATGAAGGAGGAATAGATCACATCAATACTATCATAGTAATAGTTAACTCCATAATCTACAAGAGATTACAATCATAACCTACGCCAAGAACTACATGATGCACACACTGTCACCATTACATCATGAAGGAGGAATAGAGTACTTTAATAACATCACTAGAGTAACACATAGATGAATAGTGATACAAAACTCATATGAATCTCAATCATGTAAGGCAGCTCATGAGATCATTGTATTGAAGTACATAGGAGAGAGATTAACCACATAGCTACCGGTACAGCCCTTAGCCTCGAGGAGAACTACTCCCTCCTCATGGGAGACAGCAGCGGTGATGAAGATGGCGGTGTTGTCGATGGAGAAGCCTTCTGTGGGCACTTCCCGTCCCGGTGGCGTGCCGGAACAGAGACTCCTGTCCCCCAGATCTTGGCGATGGCGGCGGCTCTGGAAGGTTTCTCGTACCGTGGCTTTTCCGTATCGAAGATTTAGGTCAGGGAGATTTAAATAGGCCAAGAGGCGGAGTCGGAAGGGCCACGGGGGACCCACACAGTAGGGGGGCGCGCCCCTCCTCTGGCCGCACCGCCATGTTGTGTGGAGGCCCTAGGCCTCCCCTCCGTCTCTCCTTCTGGAAGCTTCGTGGGAATATAAGATCTTGGGCCTTGATTTCATCCAATTCCGAGAATATTTCCTTACTAGGATTTCTGAAACAAAAAACAACAGAAAACAGGAACTGGCACTTCGGCATCTTGTTAATAGGTTAGTTCCGGAAAATGCATAATATGACATAAAGTGTGTATAAAACATGTGTGTATCATCATAAAAGTAGCATGGAACATAAGAAATTATAGATACGTTTGAGACGTATCAAGCATCCCAGCTTAGTTCCTCGCCCTCGAGTAGGTAAACGATAACAAGGATAATTTCTTAAGTGACATGCTACCAACATGATCTTGATCAATACTATTGTAAAGCATATGAGATGAATGAAGTGATTCAAAGCAATGGTAAAGACAATGATTAAACAACTGAATCATATATCAAAGACTTTTCATGAATAGTACTTTCAAGACAAGCATCAATAAGACTTGCATAAGAGTTAACTCATAAAGCAGTAGATTCAAAGTAGAAGGCATTGAAGCAACACAAAGGATGATTAAGTTTCAGCAATTGCTTTCAACCTGTAACATGTATATCTCATGGATAGTTGTCAACATAAAGCAATATAACAAGTGCAATAGGTAATCATGTAAGAATCAATGCACAGTTGTCACAAGTGTTTGCTTCTAAGATAGAAAGAAGTGGGTAAACTGACTCAACATAAAGTAAAAGAATGGCCCTTCGCAGAGGGAAGCATGGATTACTATTTTTGTGCTAGAGCTTTTCAAGTTTTGAAATCATATAGAGAGCATAAAAGTAAAGTTTTGAGAGGTGTTTGTTGTTGTCAACGAATGGTAGCGGGTACTCTAACTACCTTATCAACCAGACTTTCAAGAGCGGCTCCCATGAAGGACGTTATCTCTACCAGCAAGGTAGATCATCCCTCTTCTCTTTTGTTTACACATGTATTTTAGTTTTATTATTTATATATGACACTCCTCCCAACCTTTTGCTTACACAAGCCATGGCTAACCGAATCCTCGGGTGCCTTCCAACATTCATATACCATGGAGGAGTGTCTATTTGCAAAATTAAGTTGCTTACTGATAGATCAGGGCAAAGCATGTGAAGAGAATTATTAATGCAAGTTAATTAATTGGGGCTGGGCACCCCATTGCCAGCTCTTTTTGCAAAATTGGATAAGCGGATATGCCACTAGTCCATTGGTGAAAGTCTCAGAAGTAAATGACAAGGTTGAAAGATAAACACCACATACTTCCTCATGAGCTAAAAACATTGACACAAATAAGAGATAATAGCTTTTGAATTATTTAAAGGTAGCACATGAAGTATTTACTTGGAATGGTAGAAAATACCACATAGTAGGTAGATATGGTGGACACAAATGGCATATGTTTTGGCTTAAGGATTTGGATGCACGAGAAGTATTCCCTCTCAGTACAAGGCTTAGGCTAGCAAGGTTGTTTGAAGCAAACTCAGGTATAAAACGGTGCAGCAAGACTCACATATGAACCTATTGTAAGCATTATAAGACTTTACATCGTCTCCTTGTTGTTCAAACACCTTAACCAGAAAATATCTAGACTCTAGAGAAACTAATCATGCAAACCAAATTTTAACAAGCTCTATGTAGTTCTTCATTGATGGGTGCAAAGTACATGATGCAAGAGCTTAAACATGATCTATATGAGCACAACAATTGCCAAGTATCAAATTATTAAAGACATTATACCAATTACCACATGTAGAATTTTCTGTTTCCAACCATATAACAATGAACGAAGCAGTTTCAACCTTCGCCATGAACATTAAGAGTACAGCTAAGAACACATGTGTTCATACGCAACAGCGGAGCGTGTCTCTCTCCCACATAGGCATGAATTTATTCAAAGAATGAAAATAACAAAACGAAAATAAAAGCACACAGACGCTCCAAGTAAAGTACATAAGATGTGACTGAATAAAAATATAGTTTCACTAGAGGTGACCTGATAAGTTGTCGATGAAGAAGGGGATGCCTTGGGCATCCCCAAGCTTAGACGCTTGAGTCTTCTTGAAATATGCAGGAATGAACCACGGGGGCATCCCCAAGCTTAGATTTTTCACCCTTCTTGATCATAGTATATCATCCTCCTCTCTTGACCCTTGAAAACTTCCTCCACACCAAACTCGAAACAAACTCATTAGAGGGTTAGTGCATAATCAAAAATTCACATGTTCAGAGGTAACACAATTATTCTTAACACTTCTGGACATTGCCCAAAGCTACTGAAAGTCAATGGAACAAAGAAATCCATCCAACACAAGAAAAGAGGCAATGCGAAATAAAAGGCAGAATCTGTCAAAACGAACATCCGTAAAGACGAATTTTTCTGGGGCACTTAACTTGCTCAGATGAAACAGCTCAAATTGAATGAAAGTTGCGTACATACCTGAGGATCACGCAAGTAAATTGGCAGATTTTTCTGAGTTACCTACAGAGAACCCTGCCCAAATTCGTGATAGCAAGAAATCTGTTTCTGCGCAGTAATCCAAATCTAGTATCAACCCTACTATCAAAGACTTTACTTGGCACAACAATGCAATAAAATAAAGATAAGGAGAGGTTGCTACAGTAGTAACAACTTCCAAGACACAAATATAAAATAAAAGTGCTGTAGTAAAATAAAACATGGGTTATCTCCCAAGAAGTGCTTTCTTTATAGCCATTAAGATGGGCTCAGCAATTTTAATGATGCTCACATAAGAAATAAGAGTTGAAGCAAAAGAGAGCATCAAAAAGCAAATTCAAAACACATTTAAGTCTAACCCACTTCCTATGAAAAGGAATCTTGTACACAAATAAATTCATGAAGCATAATGCAACAAGCATAGAAAGGCAACACAAGCGCAACTTCAAGATTCTCAACACAAAGAGGGGAAACTTAATATTATTAGGATGCATATAACCATGTTTCCCTCTCTCATAATAACTTTCAGTAGCATCATGAACAAACTCAACAATATAACTATCACATGAAACATTCTTATCATGAGCTACATGCATAAAATTGTTACTCTCCACATAAGCATAATCAATTTTATTAGTTGTAGTGGGAGCAAATTCAACAAAGTAGCTATCATTATTATTCTCATCAAGTGTAGGAGGCATAGTATAATCATAATAAAATTTACTCTCCATAGTAGGCGGCACCAAAAGACCACTATCATTATAATCATCATAAATAGGAGGCAAAGTATCATCAAAGAAAATTTTCTCCTCAATGCTTGGGGGCTAAAAATGTCATGCTCATCAAAACCAGCTTCCCCAAGCTTAGAATTTTCCATATCATTAGCAACAATGGTGTTCAAAGCGTTCATACTAATATCATTGCTACTAGCATGCAAATAAGATTCCATAGGTTTTTTAATTTTCGCATCAAACCATCCATGTCTTAACTCAGGAAATAGAATAAAAATATCATTGTTATTTTCCATTATGCCTAACTAGTAAACAAGAAACAAAAAGATATAATTGCAGGATCTAAAGGAAATAGCTTCGAGCACTTACAACGGCACCAGAAAATAACTTAGTTACCTGGGACCGGAGTATGAGTGCCTTTACCTTACCTCCCCGAACGGCGCAGAAAAGTGCTTGATGTCTACGCACGCTTCTATTCCAAGTGTTGGGCCTCCAAGAGCAGAGGTTTGTAGAACACAGCAAGTTTTCCTTAAGTGGATCACCCAAGGTTTATCGAACTCGGGAAGAGGTCAAAGATATCCCTCTCAAGCAACCCGCAATCACGATACAAGAAGTCTCTTGTGTCCCCAACACACCTAATACACTTGTCAGATGTATAGGTGCACTAGTTCGGCGAAGAGATAGTGAAATACAAGTAGTATGGATGTATATGAGTAATAATAGCAATCTGAATAAAATATGGTAGCGAGTAAACATGCAACAGAACAGTAAATAAACGAAGATTCGATGTTTGGAAACAAGGCCTAGGGATCATACGTTCACTAGTGGACACTCTCAACATTGATCACATAATAAAACCACTCTACACTCTCTTGTTGGATGATGAACACCATTAATTGTGTAGGGCTACAAGAGCACCTCAATGCCGGAGTTAACAAGCTCCACAACATTCGATGTTCATATTTAAATAACCTTAGAGTGCATAATAGATCATTGCAATTATACCAAGTACTAACATAGCATGCACACTGTCACCATCACACTATGAAGGAGGAATAGATCACGTCAATACTATCATAGTAATAGTTAACTCCATAATCTACAAGAGATTACAATCATAACCTACGCCAAGAACTACATGATGCACACACTGTCACCATTACATCATGAAGGAGGAATAGAGTACTTTAATAACATCACTAGAGTAACACATAGATGAATAGTGACACAAAACTCATATGAATCTCAATCATGTAAGGCAGCTCATGAGATCATTGTATTGAAGTACATAGGAGAGAGATTAACCACATAGCTACCGTACAGCCCTTAGCCTCGAGGAGAACTACTCCCTCCTCATGGGAGACAGCAGCGGTGATGAAGATGGCGGTGGTGTCGATGGAGAAGCCTTCCGGGGGCACTTCCCCGTCCGGCGGCGTGCCGAACAGACTCCTGTCCCCAGGATCTTAGCTTCGCGATGGCGGCGGCTCTGGAAGGTTTCTCGTACCGTGGCTTTTCCGTATCGAAGATTTAGGTCGGGAGCTTTAAATAGGTGAAGAGGCGGAGTCGGAACCCCCCACAGGGGGGCGCCCCCAGCCGCGCCGCCATGTTGTGTGGAGGCCCTGGGCCTCCCCTCGGTGCCTCTCCTGTGGAAGCTTCGTGGGAATATAAGATCTTGGGCCTTGATTTCGTCCAATTCGAGAATATTTCCTTACTAGGATTTCTGAAACCAAAACCAGCAGAAAACAACTGGCACTTCGGCATCTTGTTAATAGGTTAGTTCCGGAAAATGCATAATAATGACATAAAGTGTGTATAAAACATGTGTGTATCATCATAAAAGTAGCATGGAACATAAGAAATTATAGATACGTTTGAGACGTATCAGCATCATGTAGTTCTTGGCGTAGGTTATGATTGTAATCTCTTGTAGATTATGGAGTTAACTATTACTATGATAGTATTGATGTGATCTATTCCTCCTTCATAGTGTGATGGTGACAGTGTGCATGCTATGTTAGTACTTGGTATAATTGCAATGATCTATCATGCACTCTAAGGTTATTTAAATATGAACATCGAATGTTGTGGAGCTTGTTAACTCCGGCATTGAGGTGCTCTTGTAGCCCTACACAATTAATGGTGTTTGTCATCCAACAAGAGAGTGTATGGTTTTATTATGTGATCAAAGTTGAGAGTGTCCACTAGTGAAAGTATGATCCCTAGGCCTTGTTTCCAAACATCGAATCTCCGTTTATTTTGTTCTGTTGCATGTTTACTCGCTGCCATATTTTATTCAGATTGCTATTACCACTCATATACATCCATACTACTTGTATTTCACTATCTCTTCGCCGAACTAGTGCACCTATACATCTGACAAGTGTATTAGGTGTGTTGGGGACATAAGAGACTTCTTGTATCATGATTGCAGGGTTGCTTGAGAGGAATATCTTTGACCTTTTCCTCCCTAAGTTCGATAAACCTTGGGTGATCCACTTAAGGGAAACTTGCTGCTGTTCTACAAACC
Organism: Lolium multiflorum; assembly: GCA_030979885.1. NCBI lineage: Eukaryota > Viridiplantae > Streptophyta > Magnoliopsida > Poales > Poaceae > Lolium > Lolium multiflorum. The sequence goes on from CM061748.1 coordinate 257,960,835, forward strand.
TCTGCTCTTGTAGGCCCAACACTGTCTACAGGAATAGAAGCGTGCGTAGACATCACATAACCGAGGTGGTTATACAATTGTTTTGTCCAAGTCAATTCGATCCAACAAATTTACTAAGTTTTGGCATGGTCTCGTTACTACTGAGTTGAAGTTCTTGAAAGGCAAAAGAATGGAAATAAGTATTGTATAGCCTTGATTTTTTGATGTGGGTGTCAGTGACAAAGGATTAACTTGTCAATGCCTACATATTGTAGACTTAGGGTTTCGTACGAAGTAGAGGCAAGTAGATCTCGAAGGTTTTAGCCGATAAAGGTGCTCGACTAAAGTTACGGTGGTTCTGTTGATAATAGATTCGATCCTTTTCTTTTCCCTCGGCTCCGCTTTATATAGGAGGTGGAGCCGAGGCTTTTCGTGCCGTATAAGTTACAAACTACGAGAGGCGTATCGGACCTTTCCTATATGGCTACATCATTCCTAATACAACTCTATCTTCCTTATCCGAAATTCTCTGGGCTTCTGGGTCTCCAAAGCTTCGGGTCGTGGGCCTCACGTCTTCTCCAGATAACCCGGGTGCTTTATCGGCATGCCTATTCGGCATACCTATGTCAGTCAGTGAGATACTCCATTGTTATGATTAGTATGAAATTTTCAAGGTTGTCTTGGCAAGCTCAGAGTTGATTAGAGGATTTTTTTTTGCTTCATGCCTAGTTATCTATGCTTATAAAATCTTTATTTTGATTGTCTTGATTTAACAAAGCTTGTATGATGTTGATGCATGTAAAATGCATATATGAACTTTGTAGTTTATTGATGCATATTTACACGTACTAGAAACTTATAATAATGTTAGAAGTATTCATTTTTGGTGATTTGCCGATGATCCCCTTTATTTTGATTATAACTCTACAGAAAAGGAATTCCTTGTTTTGTGTATTTTTATCTTGCAAGGACCTAAACGGGGCCAAATGGACCTGAGATTTTTTGAAGATTTTTTTACGCGAAGACAATGAATGAGAGCACTTGGACCTTGAGAGGGGAGCCTGGAGGCCAAAAAGTGCCTAGGTGGTGTGGAGCCCACCCTAAGCCGCACCAGCCATGCTCTTTTCCTCCTCGAGCGTTGCGAGCCATCCGTTTTCATCTTAGACTCTAAGTATTGACCTAAAAACGCCTATAAAAGGGACCCCAGAAGGCGTTCTTGAGGGAGGCGGCCGCAAAAACACAAAAACACCAAAACAGTGCCATCTCCAACGAAGATTAGAGGGGAAACGCCGCTGGAGCTGCCGCCGGTGGGATCTCTACCTTCTCCAACATCTCCACCATCATCACCATGATGAAGAGGGAGTAGTCCATCTCTGGACTATGGGTTTGTGGCAGTAGCTTTATCTATTTCCCTCTTGTGCTATCATTGATTTAGTACCATATCAGATGCCCAACATGATTATGGTCATCTATGTAATTCTTATGTGGTGGATCTTTATTCTATGAGTTGACATTTGAGTTTGGAATTCTATTATGTGTAAGATGTATTATTAGATGCATATTATGTAGCCTGTTTTTAATTACTTGTTTTGATCCAACATGTATGAGAGGGCATGTGTGGGGGGAAATGTGTATTATTTGGAGTAACATGATGGTGATGATTGGGCAGTGACAACAAATTCAAGATTCACTATGGTTTGTACCTTTCTTTTGTTACCTCACTAGGGATTATGTGAATGCATTTGTTATAATTATGTAGTGATAGCTAAGATAATCTAGTTTTCTCAAAGTAGCACATTTATTCAAACATGATGTCAAAGTACCAAAGGCTATACTCAGTTTGTTCTTAATTCTAGACTGCATGGAGTTTTCCCTTTCTAGAGGAGTATAAGAGAGATGTGTTGCTTCATCTCTAAAGTAAGACGTGGTGCCCTTATGAATGCTTATCATACACATAATGAAGTTTCATCAATATTATATTGCTTGTGAATTGTTTTATGACCATTATACCTTATGAGAGAATAGTCAAGTGAACCCATGAACCTCGAGCCATTTTAATTATAAGAAATAACTTTCCAACACTTTTATCACCTTTTATATTTTCTGCATTCATTAAATCCGAAAAATACAAAAAGACTTTTATTATTAGCAAACGCAAACAAAAACCCCAAAAGACCTTTATCTTATTGTTTTCTACTTTTCTTGTCTAGTCATAGATTGTTTTACTTTATTTATTTACATGATCATTTTAGTTTTACTAATACGAAGCTTTGTGCTTGATAACCACATGGTGGAGTTGGGGACACAAGGCAAAGACTTTGTTTTGTAGGTTGCTAGAAGAGGAGAAGCAAAAGACATCGCTCTGCCAATTCCCCAAGATTTTGATATAAACCCTCGAGTCATCCTTGTGGGGAAAAGACGTTTGCTACAACATTCCGCACTTGTCTTTATCCTTTTTCATATGAGCTTTGCACAATTAGTATTTTTATTAGGATATTATTATTATTTTTCTTGTATTTGATGTGTGTAGGTGTTTTGGACATTTATGAACAAATTTAAATCACATTGAAATTAAGGAGCCAAAATGAGGCAATATGGAAGAGTTACAAGGATGGAAAAGGTGATATTTTCCATCACAGTATATTAAAGATACAAGACCATGGTGTTGTATCCCTCGTCCATACGAATCCAAAGATCCAAAGCACACACCAATCAGAGTCCGTATGAGAAAATGACACCCAAATTACGGAGGGAAATCAGAAGGTTTAAAGGCCAATGGTACGGTCACCCCTGATTTAGACTTGTAATCATTCATTCATTCATACTCCATTCACATTATTGCTATGATCATGTCTTGTACCTCCATGTGTGAGTAGTTTCATTTGTTTTTGGGGAGATGGAGGAATCCTAGCTATAGATTATGAACTGAAATAAAGATTGCGGTGTATTCATTTATAGCATGTATGTAGTGGTTTTATTCTACGATATTGTGTGATGTTGACCACACAATAGTTTTCCCTCTTGGGGGATGTTGGAGGAAATGATCATTTTAAGTAGTTGGTGGTTTGGGGTGAAAGTGAGAGAGTTACATCACATTCCATCAACTACTATCAACGAGGGAATAACGAAGATCCTAGAACTACATCCATAACCATGGGGAGATCCTTAATCACTGGTGAACTCCGGCGACATGCTAATATCGGAGGACTGGTGGTGGTTATGCGAGGTGTATATCACACCGTGATTGTGGTGCACCTTTATTCGACCTCGGCCGTACATACAAAGTACAAGGACATTATAAATCCTAATCATATTTTAAGCTATGATAGTGATGAATCCGCAACTCCCCGAGAAAACTTTATCCTTATTGCAGTTTTAAATACTTAGCCATCGCTCGCTCTACTCGCTTTCGCTTTGGTATTACTTTGTTCACACAAACAATCAATCTCTCTACACACTTTTTCTTTGGACCAAAGATAACTTGCAGGCACATACAACCAAAGGTAGCAAAAGACATTAAAACCATAACAATTCATCTCTCCATGGATTCGATACTCTTCATTTAAAAACTAGTTACTTTCACCTATACACTTGCAGACATCACTCCATGCCTAGATAATTTAGGTTCACGATGTTGGTTCTTATCGCTCGCACCCAAAACGGTTTTGGAAGTGCTTGTGGAAAGCTTAGTTGACATCTTTCTAGTTAGTCTTCAATTCACCTCTATCCTGAATGAATCAAGTTTTTTCTTCTCCTATGACTTGCATGGCTATGAAAAAAGCTTGTGTTATCATCCCCTTCACTAAGCCAAGTGATTTTGGATCTTTGTTTAGCTATAGATCTTTCCACAACCCGATTAGTTTCTTTTTAAGTTCTCTTCGGAGCCATCTCTCACAAAATGAAAGACATCTTGATTCTTCAGCGCAATCTAACAACACGATAAGTGTGTTTTACCACACAATTTTCTTCTTAATATGCCCAAAGGATTTGGCGCTGCAACTTTGAAGAGCTTATGTCGTCTTTATCGGTTTCTAGGGTTAACATACCAAATGTTTTCACTATTATTCCAAGCATGCTCGACCACTTCCAAAAAACCATCCTTTTTATCCAGTGAGATTCATATATGAACCGAGAGCACTTAAAAGAATTACTTATGGTTGACAGTATAAGGGGACCATGATCTAAAATCGAAGAACAGATGCATGCTTGTAAGAAACAACCTGGAAATTCCATATGCCATTCAACTGAAGCAACAACTTTGTGAATTCTAGTCACTGGTTCTTTTTTGTTTATCTTTTGTCTAAGTGAACGCATGAACCTTGAGGGAAATTTCATTTAGCATAAGGTTCTAAATTACCTTCCAAAACTTTCTCATAATTTTATCTATTCACAATTTTATTGTTTTTGTCCTTTGCATCAAGGATTAGGTTAAATTCTTCCATAATGGCCCATGGACCTAGACAATTATTCCTGATAGTTTTAAGTTCTTCTAGGACTGTAATATTGGCTGCTCTTCTTGTGGGACATATACCGTTGTGAGCCAAAAAAAATGAGTTGTTGCATCTCGGGGAAAATGTAGCGAAACTGAAAATTCACTCGTAAAGAAGGAATTCCCACTAATATTGAAAGAATCCCATGCGACCAGAATCCCTCCTTGGGTACCATTAGCTGGAAAGTAATAAAACCCATCATAAGCGGGACCCAAACATTGACCAATCTGGATACGTTGTCCACCAGTGAACGCGTGCTCACCTATCCATGTGATCACCGAATCTATTTTGCTCCATTCTAATCGCAAACTTCTCTGCATAACATGTTATTTTACGGTGTTTGCTAGTTTCTGAATGTACGAAAACACAGTATGCTCATTAGTTTAACTGTAGATGAACAACATGAATTATTCAACATGCGACGACAATAATGAAAATTTCATCCAACTTACATTGCAACACAGTTAACATAGTTCAAATCGTTCAATATATTGCATATCTGATATATCTTTCTTCACAAGTTCAGATTCTAGAGTTCATAGATGAAATAATTAACTCTAATGTTCATCTTTTTTCTTAAGCAATAAATTGTTATGTAGATTCAATTTGTGGCTAAGCAAGTATTTGGAAGATGACAAACGACCACAATGTCACTTTGACAATTGGGGAAGAGCTCGGGCGCCGCCCTACCCTCTCTTGCAGCTCACGCAACGCGCCCTCCCCTACAGCTTGGACAGAGGTGCCCAACCCCTCTCTTGCAACACTTCCCTAAATATTTTTTCCAGCTCCGTCGTTCGAAGATTGCCTTGACTGCCATCTTGGACAAGTACTGAATCTTGACGTTTGGTTCTGTTTTGCACTTCGTCACTTTGATTAAGTTGGATACTAAATTCGTAAAGTATAACAAGCTGATCATTTGCTTCTAGACGTTGTTGCATTTTCAAAGTTCATCAACAATGCCTGATTTAATTTTATAACAAAACCATGCACTATTTTCTTCTTAATCTTCTTATGGATGTACAATGGTGTATCTCCATTCTAATCACAAGCTTCTCCCTATAACATGTCCTTTTGCGGTGTTTGCAAGTTTCTGAATGTACAAAAATACAGTATGATTATTGATTTAACTATAGATGAACATCATGGATTATTCAACATGCGACAACAATGATGAAAATTTCATCCAACTTACACTGCAACACAGTTAACATAGTTCAAATCCTTCAATATATTGCGAATCTGGTATATCTTTCACAAGACCAGATCCTAGAGTTCATATATGAAATAATCAATTCTAATGCTTATATTTTCTTAAGCAATAAATTGTTATGTAGATCCAATTTGTGCCTAAGCAAGTATTTCGAAGATGACAAACGACCATAATGTCCAGTTCGGCGTTTGGGGATTTTTTAAGTTGATAGCTACCTGCATTTTATTTTGTGATTCTTAGTTTTCTTCTGAATCTGGTTTTGTAAATGTTTCTGTATGTGGTTGATATTTTTGGTTAGGATGATTGGCCGTGGGCATGCTCACTGTAACAAAACTTTTTTTCTGTTAGCCCTATGTATATGTTTATTTTTTTCATAACAACGCAAGTATGTTTTGTTAGTCTATTGATGATGTCAATATTGTTTTGTTTTAGAGTGCTACCCCCATACTCCATGATGTATCTATTTATGACGTATGTTATATCGAAAACATTAAAAACGGTGGCTTCGATTCTGTTCTTTCTAGCCTCCTTCTAGGGCGGCAAGTTCCAAGCCTCCAACCACTGCATACGCGAAGAACATCATGGCATGCGTGCACACTAACACCGTCCTCCCCAAAGTTTGTCGGAATTACAAAACAGCCCCCGTACTCTTTCTTCCTCCCCTCACCCGCCTGCCATCGAGAACCTCCACACGGGCGCCGGAGCGCTCGCCTGATCCCCAACCCCGCCTCCTCCGCCGCCCGCAGACACTATCCCTGCGACCACGATTCCTTACCCACCTCAAGATCGGGGTACAAGGTAAGAGGAGGGGGAGAGAGGGTGAAGGCGGGAGGAGATGCAGAGAGACCGAGGCGTCTCGGCGACTGCTGGGGGCGCCGGCGAGAGGAAGCGGATAGGCGAGGCGATGGACAGGTCCTCTCCGTCAACGTCCTGGGGGTTCTCCGGCGGCCGCGAGAGGGACCGGATCGCCGCCGGGAAGCAGCCGGAGGTGCCACGCTCCGGCGCTGGATCCACCGCCATGTCCAAGGGCAAGCTGTCCGATGGTAAGCTCTGTCCCGCACCATGTTTTTTCTTTATTGTTGGCTGTTTTATTTGTTTTATATGATATGATTTGTTGACCCAACAAGTCCATAGATCAGCCGTGTTCCGCTGCTGGATGACCGGAATGGGGATACTGTGTTCTTTCCTGGTAACTGCTTGTGTTTTGTTGCTTGAGGAGCGAAAGGGTTAGCGAGATAAAGGGACATTTTATGTGTTTGGCTATATGTACATGAAGGGGGGAACAATGGTGTGCCCAACTATTAGAGCTATTGTAGCATACACTAATAGCATCCTTTCATCGAGATTTTGTAGCAGGAACGCCGAATTTGTCTTGTTCGTATGTTTTATTCACACTTATATGCTTGCCTGTGAGGTAGCTCGAAAATGCAAATATTGATGATTGATGTAGGTTTCTAATTTATGACTTCCATGAAGCAGATAAAAGCATGGTGACACCATTGGCCAGACATGTAGTAATGTTGCAATTCATGGTGAGGGTCATGGGATGTGGCAGGCATGGAAACATTCTAATGTAAACAGATTACCGATAGCACAATGCAAATCATGTACTACTCTCTAGTAATAAATGTAGCTAGTATTAATCTGATATATAACTATTCTTAGGTGCTGGCAGTGACATGGTGCTTTTAAGGGCATTTGGCGTGCATTTTGGTCTGGCATGTTGTGAAGTCCACTTTGTTTGCATATATGCTGAATTTTGTTTTCAGTTACTATCTGTAGGCAACTTTTTGTCAGTCACCAATGCGATAGGCGAAACTCTTCTGGCAAACCAGGACAATGCCTAATCATCTAGTGGGCCTATGCTCTCTTAGGCAGGATAAATCAGCTAGGCACACTAGGCAGCGCCTTTTAGAACAATGCTTTCTGTGGTTAGGGCCTTAAGGGGGGTATGCATGTGTTTGCTTGCAAGCTATACTTGGTCATCCAAACAGGAAAATGAGTAGTTCATGCAGGCCATCGAGATACATACTATCATTTATTCCTCTTATAGAATAACTTTGCTACACTACTTTAACCACATTAAGGATAAATAACAGCCACAACTAGCTATGGCTATGGTAACTTGTGGTTTTAATGAACTTCTCTATTCTCCTGTATGACTGCACCTCATCATTCCTGATGTTGCTTGAGACTGAAGCCTATAGCTATCTTTAGGTCTTGGAACCTCCTAATCCAGTGCATAGGTAGCAGCTACTATCTCTAACAGGGGGATAACCCTGATACCTTTGCGTTACCCACTGTTGACGAAGCTAGAGAGGAGTTTGCCAAAAGTGCACTGCATTTATGTTTTTGTAACAGGTATTTATGAAATTTGGCCTTAGCTAGTACTGGACTTGTTTGACATACATTTTTGTCTGTCTCTTTTTTCAGTGGTACGAAAATCCCACATGTCTTCTGGTACAGTAGGGACTGTGTGTATATTGTTGAATGCTAATATTTTACGCTCTTCAACAATCTTTTCTACCTGTTTTTATCTTAATTTGCTATAATTTAGGTTCTTGTGTTGTTCTTGGTGTTTCCTGTTTCAGTTATAATCTTTGTTTACTAATTTCCTTACAGGAGAGTCAGATACGGACAGCGAAGAATCAGATTTGAGTGGTTCTGATGGAGAAGATACATCGTGGATTTCATGGTTCTGCAGCTTGCGGGGCAATGAGTTTTTCTGTGAAGTTGATGACGATTACATACAAGACGATTTCAATCTCTGTGGGCTGAGCGGTCAAGTTCCATATTATGAATATGCTCTTGATCTGATATTGGATGTTGAATCTTCACATGGTATCTAACTTCTTTTTCTGTTTGATAGTTCAATTTGGAGAAAGCGTGTTATGAAAATAGTACCGGATGATGATACCTATATAATATTTATAACTTAGATATATAACTGGATTCTGTCAGCGCTTTGATCATTTAGTAAACAGTGAATTAAAACTGCCCTGTTTACCATGTCCTGGCCCTAGCTAGTCCACCCAGGCTTTAGCTAGGCTTTTTGGGTGTGTTTACTGTCTGTGTTGACCTAGCCTGACTCAAAAAGGCTGCCAGGTCGATTGAATGCAATGGAAAGTTGATTGGTAGCTTATATACATTTTTACAAAAAGATTGACCCATTAAGGTAATTATTTATTGTTTATAACTTAGATATAAAGCTGGGTTCTGTCAGCGCTTGTTCATCTAATTAGTAAACAGTGAATTAGAACTGTCCTGTCTACCAAGTCCTGGCCCTGGCTAGTTTGGCTAGTTAACGGCTGTATCTAGGATTTTATGGTGTGGTTAGTGTCTTGTGTTGACCTATCCCTACTCAAGAAGGCTGCCAGGTCGAGTGAAAATGCAACTGAAAGTTGATTTGTTAGCTATTTTACTTTGCTTTGCTTGTTTCAATTGTTTCTTTCTCAAGCAAAAATGCATTTTCCCAGAGACAAGAACTTTTGGTACGTTTTATGAAAAGCATGAGACCTGAATCTATATGTATCTAGAGGTAGAATCACATCACAGAAGTGACGAGACATAATATAGTACTGAGTACTCCCTCATTTCATTTTGTAGGTTGTATTATTTTCATTGTTCAAGACTAGGCTTTGACCAACAATTACTTCACTTATATGCAATTTATGTGACATAAAAAAATTGATGATATTACTTTCATATTCAATACTCCTAATATTTATGTATTTTGTATCACGTAAACAATATTGACGGAATAATTGTTCATCAAAATCTTATCTTAATGAATCAAAATATGCCCTACAAAAGGAAATGAGTGGAGTATATGTATATAAAAAGCAGAAGATCTTCCCGCCACCCTTTCGAAATTACGTAAGATGTGAATTCCAAACCGGGCCGGGTTCACAACCTTTTGGCCTACCGTTGGCCCGTTGCACTCGCACCCCCATAATAGTTTTTAATAAAAATATAACAATTTGTTGCATCAGTAAGTTTGTTTCGTCACTATTGGCCTGCAATCAAAATAAGCACTTATGAATCAATAACTGAAGACATAAAAATTGTCACCACTCATCGCATTGTAGCTTACCATTTATGTCCAGTGGCACACATATCACAAGGTAACAGAATAAGGATATCCATCCATATATAGATAGGGATATTATTGTTAGGAAATTATATATTGTAGATTAGTTGCTATTACGGGATATGACTTGGTTAGTTTCCACATTGTTACACTTATATAATGAGGGTTATCATGTCTACTTTAATCAAGGCATGAGTCAACCTAATTCATTTTACTCTTCTTTTTAGCATAGTTAGTAGTAGTTATTCTGGTACGTACGCGTGTACATGCCAATTCATGACTAGCAAATGAACAAGAAAACATCCAGATGTACCATTAATGAATAGTAAAGTATGGATCCGTCGATGAAACAAATAATGACATGTGGATCTGACCTAGATGTGACCACTCTCAGACATCGAGATCTGAAAGATAGATAGTGAGGAGTTCAGTCTTGTAACACTTACCCCACCCTCGTGCATGCTTGTGCTCCGTTGATCTGCGCACATGATGTTCATGCACTGACCAGACTAGGCCCGAGCCAAAGTGGACGATGTTGACGTCACTTCCCTGTAAATGTACACGGTGCCAATGTTGTAGACATGTAGTCGGGCGTTGTTGATGCAGTCGTGCAACCCTCCTTGCGTCGAGCTTGGAGAAGAAAACCATGTGACTTGCTAGCGTGCCAGGGCGGGCATAGACGGTGCATGCGCCGTAAAAGCGAACAGTCGAGGATGCTCGCGCTCGGCTGACGGATGGTCATAACGACGCTCCTGCTCTGCACGATGTCAACTTGGACTCGCTGACCATTGAGACTCGACAAGCTTTGTCTCATGCTCGGTTTGGGCTCTTAGGTTTGAATGTATGTCAATCCATCCCTTAGGCTACAAATAGACAAACCCCCCCTGCTTATCTCCCTCTAGATCCTCTTGTATCCCACTGGACTGACTGACCTAATGATGTATTTGTCTATCCTACCAGATACTTTGTATTGCATCTGGGTGACCTCTTTGTGGTTGGGACTGGTCAGCGCAACCAAACACATCCTTAGTGGAAGAGAACTTTGTTTTACGGGTTATTTGACTCTTTCCTTTGTTTTCTCTCTCTTGTATGTTATGTTGCAACTGCTATAGCTGAAAATGCAGCCTCATAGTCATAGCTGATCAGGAAAATCCCTTGATGTTCCATGCATTCTTTTGTTGTCAAGTTGTCATGCATTCTTTTGATTTCTTCTGCCGACTGTTTTTTGTTTAATGTTGATGCAACAGCCTTACAATGTGATTTTTGTGATGCACAGGTGACATGTTCACAGAAGAGCAAAATGAACTTGTTGAATCAGCTGCTGAGATGCTTTATGGATTGATTCATGTTCGATATATTCTTACAAGTAAAGGGTTGGCTGCAATGGTGAAACTTCTCTTATCTCTCTGAAGAAGTTGTCTTCTGATGGATAAGCTTGGAGGGGTGATTAATCGGTAACTTCCATATTTTATTTTGTGCAGTTGGATAAGTACAAGAACTATGACTTTGGAAGATGTCCGAGAGTTCACTGCAGTGGTCAATCATGCCTCCCAGTTGGCCAATCAGACATTCCTCGTTCTAGCAATGTGAAGATTTACTGCCCAAAGTGCGAAGATCTCTACTATCCGAGATCCAAATATCAAAGCAGTATCCTTTTATTTACAATGAACATGTGCCTTTGAACTGATGCTCACCACATTCTGATCTTCCTGTGAGTAGATAAATCGATAAGTGTCCTCAATTTTTTAGTTGCCTAATTATGCTTTGTTTCCAGTCATCATGTAGCTTTTGCTTGCAGCAATATGTCCAATTAGAATGCTTTTAACTTATCCATTGCACTGAATTGACACCCCACAAAGAGTCATGCACTTCAGGAACCATGTATGAATCCATAGCATAACTAAATCCTTAGGGCAAGAACTTCTATTACTTACCATTCATTCTGGCATGTATACTTTCCATTTGATCTTGCACCTGTAGTTACTGTAGTGCTGTTGGCATGCTTTGCCTTATATTACTTTATGGAACTAACTCAACCCAAAAGTTGAACTAGACTGGGGGAATGAATTTTCACTTGACGTTAAAATGGTTTGTCCAGCTCTGTACTCTTGACTCTTGTGTAGATATTGACGGAGCTTACTTTGGGACAACATTCCCTCACTTGTTTCTGATGTCGTACCCACACTTGAAGCCCCAGAAGCCGTCACAGGAATACATCCCCAGAGTTTTTGGTTTCAAACTTCATAAGCAATAACAAGTTTGAAGATTGAAGGTGCAACAAAAGGTTCACAACAGAATTATCTGATGCTCTGTGCTGCACAGTATTTTCGAGCTGCTCACCTGTGGACGGGAGGCAGTTCGCCACTTGATTCAACTGGTGTAGCCGTGCCTTCTGAGATGTAGCATATCACCGAAATCCACCTGACACCAGGCTGATCTCCCGCTCCCCTACGCCTGACGTTCTGATTTGATGCTTGGTTTGTTTAGCGTAGGTGCATATCCTGTTCTTTACACATCTTATACGTGAGCTTGGCATTTACTAAAGAAGCCATTATGTAGCTTTGTTATGTCTCGGTTGTGTATTATTTATTTATTTTGTTAGACATGTGATTCCTTTCCAGAATATGATGGTAATGGCAAACCCAAAACGTCCAAGCTGCCAGCTCTTATTCTTTACTTTCTACTATTGTGCTTGGATGGAGAGTCATTCCCGGTATGTTTCTAATCTGTTTAGAACATGGTGAATATTGTTGGTTTTGCCCGGAGCCCCATTTGCTATACTTATCAACGTAACAACAGTATTCTCTTCAGTTCAGCACAAGAAAAAAAAAACAGGCACTTTTAGGCAACATAAACACAGGGCCAATTAAAGTATTAACAAAAGCGCGTCTATAGTAACTTGTGACCTAGCAAGGGCCAACAGAAATTTCTTGTGACCTTTCCTTTTTCTTCCTAAGGTTAGATCCAGAAACATAGCAAAAAAAAAAAAAAAAAAAAAAGCTACCTATCTAACCATTTCTTGCTCATGGTCAAGAGACAATTCAGACGCACAAACCAGGACGCCTGAGGCTCTCCCATTGCAGGTCGGACTTTGCACGGATCTCATCCACAGCAGAGTCGCCCCTCTCCACCCTTATCGACTCCAGCATGCTCCGCAGGACCTCGGAAGCAAGGCTCTGGTCCAGCGCAGGACCCACCGGCTCAGCTCCGCCATCCTGCAGCAATACTCCTATCTCCGTCAGAGAGAGCACGTCTTCCAGTATGATTTTGGCAAACAAACGCCCCAAGAACTCGGTTGCTTTCGGAGCGTCAGTCACGGCATCTTCCAAGGTTGAAACAACATGTTGGAACCTGACAGAAGAAGCAGCCACTTATTAATTAGCATGCCAGTCATGAGCGCACACAAGAGAAGTTCGGTTATGAGCAAATGGATCATACCCTTGGAGTAGCGCGCTCTGGCTTAGCAAACTCTCCTGAGACTTGCACAAGTTCACCAAAAGTTTGGCCAAGAGTTCCCTTTCCAGGTCTTTCCTTTCGAACGAGTCATTGATCCAAAGTGATACAAGTGATGGGTAGAAGCTCGGGGCATTCAGTTCTTTCATGCAGAGACCAACCTCCTTTTCATCCTTAGCACTGGGGGCACCAAATAATAGGCAAATGTAAAACCAGGAAGATATCAAAGGTTTTTGGCTACCTTAACCAATAAGCCTTGTTAGATGTATCGATGTAAATTGAGAAGAAATATGTCCATGCAACATTTTCGTATAGAATAACCATGTAAGCTTACACCAAAAAAAAGAATAACCATGTAAGCATTTTTAGCAGGCAGCAGCATATTGTAAGGAACAGAGGCTGAATCAGCGGGGCAGACCATTTTTACTAAGCCGTACCATTCAAATCATTGGACAGCAGTATATTGTAAGGAACTGAGGCTGACTCAGTGGGGCAGGGAAGTTGATGTACAGTTGTCCTAAATGCTCATTTATTTATTTTTATTTACAAACTATTGTTGCAACTATTGAAAATAATTCTACGCACAACATAACACTTACCTTTGTAGGAACTTATGCAGCGAAAGAAAGTTACAGCTATGGAAAACATCGATGAACAAAAAAAAAGCTGACATAGACTTTTGACAATAAATTGCACAAGCAAATTAAATGTTTACCCAATCTAAGGACACAGATCAAAGCTCTTAATTTGAAGTATGTCAAAAATCCTAAATAAAAAATGTATGTGTATAATTGTTGTGTGCCATGTACAGCAGTCAATAGATACATGCATTTCATATTTTAATCCATAATACAATTATGGCTGCTACTGAGGATTGAAAACATTTATTCGATTAACCAAATTTGACAATCGACAAGGGAAATAAAAATTTAGAATCATTATGTCAACCTTTGGTTCTATACAAAGAGCCAGCACCCCTTTCCTAATAAAAGAGCAAGCAATATGATTATGCATACTAACGCATATAAATAGAAGCGCATGTTTGCTAAAACCGTAAAAATAGTGATAGTGAAAACTGACCTGTAGAACTCTTTTATGGTTAATATAGCTTTTTCTTGAAGAATCTCTTCCGGAAAAATTCTTGCTTCACAGCAAATACCCTTAATGTCTGCGGACAGTGTATGCATTTGGCTAACAGGATTGACAGGGGTCACCAGTATAGGTATAGCATGATCTGCAGTTCCCCAGGACTGACTTTTAGGAGTATCGGCAGTGGCATGGAAGTTTGTTTGGCTACTTGTTGCTCCTGCAAATGAACTTTGTTTTGGGCTTTTTAATGTTTGACCATGATGGCTGCTCAGAGGAACATCTGGCAAAATGTTATGTGAAGCTTGCGGCTTCCCATAAAGTGACATTTCTCTTCCTAATTCCCCTTGAGGACTAAGCCGAATGGATTTATCAGATCGCCTTTGATGGAGTGGAACTGACATGACTCTGTTTGAAGTATGATATCTAGTATCTAGATTAACATTCTGGGATCCATAAGCACGGACTTGAGAGGATCCACGAGAAGCAGAAGATCCACGAACACCATAATCCAGAGGAGGCCCTGGTCTTGATGCTGAGCTCATGGAGGTACTGGATGAGTTATAGCTGGGAGAAGAACCTGACCTAGTTGATTGGCTTGTTCTCTGTTTAACAGCATCCCTGTGGACCTCCTCAATCTTCTTTGGCCCTTCAACTTTCCTTCTCTGCCTCCACTTGTTGTTTCTAAGATCAATCACATCTTCCAGCATAAATCTTATACGGGATGATAGCTTTGAATTTGCAGACAGCTTCTGAATAATGTCAAAATAAAAATCAATATGCACCTTTGCCCTGTAATGGTCAATCATCTCCCCAATTGTGCTCATCAATTTGCATAATGCCTCTAGATCTTCCTCGTCTGGGTTTTCCTCATCTGGGTGTTGGTACTCACCCAGTAATTTTTTAATGCATTCATGCATTATTCTCTCAGTCAACATTTTCTTTTTGTACAGTTCGCCAATTAAACGGATATTTCCTAACATGCGCCTCCGTGCTCGGAGCCGTTTCTCTTCTCTCAACCCTTTAGATTGTTTAATTCCCCCCTCTTCTTCAGCCTTGTCAGCTTCAGCTTGCTCTCGTTCCCCTCTTTCAAATTCTTCTTGGCATTTATTTAAGAGAAGTCCCTTAAAGGTGATTTTCTCATCATCCTTCACAAAATTTGGTAGTTCACCAGCCAACGAATAACAAAAACTGGCGTACATCTCACAAAAAGTAGGTTCCATCAAGGCTTTGTCAAATATCTGAGAAATGACTCCATTAAGTGTAACTATGTTATCAATATTCAAATGCTTGACCTGCTCGAAAAGTTTTTCAAAACTTTGAGGGGTCAACTTATTGAGAATAGCTTTCAGCTGCCTCTGCTTTACCTCTTCCTCATCAGACACCTTACCGATTTCATATTTTTTCTCAGCTTTGTGCATAAGTGGCGTTGGTACTTGAGAAGATGACGTACCCTGATTAGTTCTATGTTGCCACTTCTGATCAACAGAACCACGTGACATGCTGCGTTGACATGCTACTTCTTTCACAGCTCTGGAGAGAATCTCACCAGTATACTGGCTGGGTGACTGGTTCTGCGAGACACTTCTTGAGGATCCACGTCCACCACGCTGTGCTGCATCCCAACTAGAAATAGCAGGTCGATGAGCAATGTCAGGAAGTGGATCACGTCCAGAAACAGGAGAAGGATACGATTTTCTCCAGTAATTCTCTTCAAACTTGGTGCTACGCATATGTCGGTTAACTTGGGAAATAGCTGATACTTGATCTTTTATCCTTGCCCGGTTTGGATCATGTTCACTACTGACGTTCATTATTGCATCATAAGTATCAGATCCAATCTTAAAACCTTCCGGCAGATTAATGCAGCTATGTGCAAATGTCAAAAGAAAATCTCGGGAGTATCTTTTCTGGTCATACCCATCTTTGTTTATTTCTGCTCCAGTGTTAGAATTCTTGCAGCTATCGACTCTCAACTTTTCACTAGAGATTTCCGCATCACCTTCCCAATCGGAAAAGTCATTTTTGCTCTGGTTATCATCACTGCTACCAGCCGGAGTGCCCATTTCAGCATCTAGTGTACAGATCTCCTTTAGATCAGCTGTGGAAGAACTCTGAACAACCTTTTTTATTCTAATGCTTGCAAAGTTCTCATTAAGGGAACTGGATGCATTATAAATAGCAGAAGACTTTTGTTCATCAGTCTTAGCATGTATCTCCTTTTTCCTTTTTCTTCTTCCATGCGTAGTTTTCGTTTTGGTTGCTTCCAAAACAGTTTTTTTCGTTTGCACCGTTGTGGAAACGGCAGCAGAGCAAATATTAGATACGCCTGAATCAATACTTTCATGTTCTATTTCCCTGCGAGAGCTGGCTGAATCGGAACCAATAGCTGTAATCCTGGGAACAGTTGCAGTGTCTTGTATACCGTCTTTCAACTTGTTCTCTGGTTGACATGGTCCAATTTGTGCATCTGCAGAAGGTCCGCAGTTTTTATTTGATGACGGAAGATCGCCAATGGATAGCAAGAGACCTGGTTCGGCACATGCAGGAAATCGTACCAATTTACTAAGATCAGTACTATTCTCCGATCCAGAAGCAGTACCTGACATGGTTACATCAACTCGTTCTGCCTTAGACTTGGAGCACGTCAGTTCAGCATTTACAATATATTCTTCTCTCATCAAAGCAACTGAACAATTTGCTTCAGAAGTTTCTTCTAGAAAAGGAACAGGGTCAACTTTGGTATTAAGACCTTCAGGAAATAAACTAGTTGCTGGAAACTTTGGTGGCAGAATTTCCTGTGCATATATCAGCGGAGGCTTCCCTAAGATGCTATCACATTCATATATGGAATTCTTACTATCCAGTGAAGTCTCAGTATCCAGAGATGTCTCAGACTGCAGAGACACAGTTGGATATGACTGGCCTTTGACACTGCATGGTGAAGTTGCTGCAGGTACAGGTGATGATTCTTCTACACCAACGAGTTTTTCTTCAACAGAAGATGTACCATCCACTACACATGCTGGAGTTAAGTTGCAGGATGAGATAATTTGAGGACCTGCAGTTGATGTAGCATCTACTAAAGCTGGACCAGTTTGTGTCTGCTGGGTTAAAACTGATTGAGGACTCATGCTGCAATGTATACCAGATGTTGCAGCTGGTAGTTTGAGATTTGCTTCCCCAGAAAACCTTGACGATGTGGGAGTTTCTGCTACGCAAGAAGGTATGCTTGTATGAGATGATAATTCATTATTTTCAACAATGGAGACGGTGGGTAGCTTTAGTGCACCTTGACCTCGAGAAGATATATCAAATGGCAGTAAGCCTTTGAAATTGGAGACTTCTGAAGCAGAGTGTAAATTGGTCGGCGGCCTAGAATTAGCATCAAGCCAAGGGTTTGGCATAGGAGGACTGATGGAAGTAACTGCCTGGTTAATAGTGGGTTCAAAGCTATGGCTTGGGGGGTGCATTTTGGGCCGCATTTGCCTGTTTGAAACAGGAACAGTACTGGTGTTAGGAAGATAGATGTGTCCTGTATTGTACACGTTCGGCTGGTAATACACCTTATGAAGGGGCTGAAATGTTGGGACATGCTGGGGTGGCTGGTTCATATTATGCAGAGGCATTTGTCCAGAAGAAGCATCCATATAGGGATGGCCACGTCTATTCAGCATGAGCTCTTCATGTGTGTCTGGATGAGTTATCCGGACAGTTCTCTTCTGCTCATCACAACTTCTAGGCTTCTGCTGGGATAGCTCTTGTGTAATCATCATGTTACCCAGTTGAGAAAGGTGAGGAGAAGCTGGAGGTGCACGTCCAAGATCTTGTCCTTGGTGAATGAAGGCTGGCTGTTGCAATGCACCAGGCTGAGCACCATGAACAAAAAATGGCGGTACATGAGGTGTGTTACCCATAGGCATGGCCATTTTCACGGGCAAGGAGCCAGATACAGAACCAATAGGGTGCATTTGCACACCCGGGCCCCTGAATTCAACAGGCACTTGAGGTTGTTTCTGCTGGTAAGCCACATGCAGCGGTCTTCCATTTACTGGAAGCATAAACGGCGGTGGCCCTATGTTGGGAGCATACTGGGGCGGAATCTGGACACTCATCTTGGGCTTCATAGCAGGATACTTGCTCATAGTGTCAGATTGGTTGGCATTGATTGCATCTTTTCTTGTGTCTTGTTTTTGCCAATGTTGATGGGTTGGGGAAGATGGATTTCTGGGAAACACCTTGCGTGAATCCATACACACCTGTAGATCAAACATGTACACTTATGTTCTCATATAGCTGTGAAAGCAACTGAAAGCGAGCTGGCAGAGCCAGAGATACTAACTTTGTCAGCTGGAGGAACAGAATGCAGCACTGGCGTCTGAGGTAATTCAGACTCAGGTACTTTACAGGAATTAGATGAGAATGTTGCTTCCTGCTTTTGCTGCTCTTGGCCAGATGGTAAGGACACAATATTAGGCTTGTCAGATAGTAATTCATGGTGTGCCTGACACCGTAAAATATATAGGTCAGTGATATATATAAGTATAAAGGAAGATATTTCTATATGCAACACTCGCATCAAAATTAGAGAAGCATGATGATCGGAAGATGCAAGCACATCATTGCATGGGTTCGCAAAAGCATGGTTATTTACAACAACGACACAAGTGTAGGATTACAATATACGGGTAGAAGAATGTATCTACGGAGTATTTGACAAGTGCCATAAGAAGTATACAATTCAAGATGTCATTATGGCAAGTTTTTTTTAATCCTGGTTCATTTAATTAAAGTCAGCCGTTCAAAATAGGAAAAGAGTATACACATAATGGAAGTGATAATTTGATAGCATTAGCTCAGAGATAATACATTGTAACAAAAAGAATGCATTCAACTAAATACACCTGGTATGATAAGATAACCGGTGATAAATCAGGAAAGGACCTTTTTGAGTTTATTCTCATTCATATCTGAAGGGGCTGAGGCCGAGCAGGGATCACACTGTAAGAAGATCATCATGAAGTGTTAACCACTGCGTATCTTTGGAAAGTTATTAGCAAGAACTATGAAAATAATCCAAGAAATTGCATACTTGTGTGTTAATGACTCCTGGGCTTAAAGTTCCAAACTGAAGAGTAAATGCAGTGGAGGAATGCTCTGTGATCAATATAACCAAGATATGCCACCTCATTAGATATTGCAGTAAAGTTACAGAAGTATAGAAGGCTTTCTTGATGTCATGCCATTTTTGTTACGAAAAAGGAACATAATGAACCTTCTGAGTGTATTGTTTGTGTTGTAGAATTCGCTGCCCTGGCTCCTTTAGCAGACTCTAAGCTCAGAGTGTCATTCTGATCAGGTAAATTGGGAGGTTTCTGTTTCTCCAATGACCCTAAAGATGCGAAAAATGGAAATCGTCAGCAAGAAAGCGAGTTTTAGCGGCATAGAAAAATACCAGTCCATCATTTCATAAAAAAAGAGGAGGTATCATGATCTCAGTTCCTAAATACTCTGTCATCTATATTTGGTAGAACAGACTACAAAGGACAAATTTCCTGTTTGAGGTCTATAGGGCTTCATACATAAAATATATCTTAATAATTTCAGCAGCGAAACAAAACTAGATATTCAACGATCCACACTCTTGTTCACGGCATGCACACATATAAATACACAAGGATAGACACAGCCAAAAAATGTCACTTAACACAAACATACACACCTTGATTCACTGGTGCTGTGTGTGTATCAGCAGCATTTTCAACAGGGGCACAGTTAGTGGCATTCCCCTGGGGCACCACACACGCTGGCGACCTCGGACGGTACTGCTGCACACTGCCAGGCCTTCCACTGCAAATACAATCCAGATGTTTCATACCCATAAAGAACCAACAACTTAATCAGCACGGTCATGACAAAAACTTTGTAATATATACTGCTTTATTTTGTTAATATAAAAATCACTGTTTTTCCTCAAAAGAAAAAACAAAAATAAACAACATGGCCATGATAAAAACTTAAACAAGGTTGACGAGTCTCACTCCCTCACCTCCGGTTGGGCGGTGAACGCGGTCGTGCCCCCGGAGCCGCGTTCCCACGGCCACCGGAGACAACCCAATGGTGCGTGCCACTGGCACAGCCACGGCCGGGCCTTCGGGCGGTGTTGGTGTGGTCGTTGAAGCGGTCCGGCCGAAACTGGTTTCTGTACATGTATCCCCTCTTCGATTTGATCACTGCATCCGCAAAAAAGGAGTTTAAGTTTTCACCACAATTAGTTCCGATCAGAATCAGTAGCTAGGGTTCGTCCTAGTAGACCACATTGCTATGGAAATTTCCGCGCAAGGAGAAAACACAACAATTCAGGGAGATTCGGCCCAATTAGGTGCAATTATCGAAATCACAGAGGAAAATTAGGGGATACAGAGTAAACAATTCGTGGAGATTGCGCGACGGCATGACCAGAGCCAGTGATACAGAATCAAAAGAAAAGAAAAATCCCCACGCACAACGCGAAGTTCGGGATACGCACGCGATAATCTCATGGAATCAAAAGAAAAACGGCATTACCAATAGGGGAAAGAGCGCAGAAGAAACTATAAACAATAAAAAAAAAAACTCGATAGAGATCGTACGTGAGACGTCCGAGTGCGCGGTGAGCCGGTGATTGAGGTTTAGGGTTAGGGCAACGGGAGTCGAGCAGAGGGGAGGAGGTGAGGCGAAAGGGGGGCAGTTGGGGAGGAAGGCGAGAAGGCCGGAAATTTGGAGGGAAGAGTGGAGCCGAGGAGGAGAGAAGGCGACGCGTGTTGATCGAGGGCGGTGCTTAAGCTTAACCACCTTGTTCCAGGATTAGCAACGCGATTAGCGGCTGGGGTTTAAGCCCTGAACCACTCGGTCATGCTTAGGATCTGCTGGAGAACCACACTGCTTCTGCTTTTGGGGGCAAAATCGGTCGTGCGCGCGCCGTTGGATGACACAGCTGAGGCCGTTGGATGGTCCCGGCCAGTAAATATCGCTTTCCCCTTACGTCATCCACATGCTCTCCCCGGAAAAGACGTTGTCCACTCTGCTCTCCTTCCCACATCTTCCGAATAAACAACTCGCATACCTTGCAGCAAAAACCGACCACAACGCAGGTGTAGATAAAAATCAATGTCGCATTACAAATTTTAAATAATAGCCATTTGCAAATTTAACCACCATCTTTTACAACAAAAATTACTAACAAAACAACATTAACCCAATCTGAAATTTCTCTTTGCACCATATTATATAGTTATTTACAACATTAACCACCATCATTTACAACAAAAAATAATTAACAAAATCAACGTTTCCCTAGTCTGAAAAATCTGTTTGCATCACAATATAGAGACATTTACAACAATAATCACAACCGTTTTCCACAAAAAATAATGACGATTACAACATTTAAAAATATTTCCCCTGCAAAATTTAAACAAATTACTGATACTTTTACAATAATATCTATCCATAAAAACAACAAAAGAGAATCGGTATTTACAACAAAAATCCAACACGTTCACAGTTTACCTTGCTTGAAATCTTCACAACAAAATGATGTAGTACTTTACAACAATAATGAATAACTTTCTCACCAAAATTAATTAAATAAAACAACATTAGCAGGAGATAGGCTGGTAGCACCTGCCCCTCCCTGCACTGTAGCAGGACGGAGGGGGGAGAAAGCAGGGACGGCCTCGCCTGGGGAGGAGCTTGACCGGCCTCGCTGCAGGAGGAGAAGGGGGGGACGCCTCGCCACGGGAGGAAGAGGGGCCGCCTCGTAGCATCCCCACCGGCAAAGCCCCTTCCTTCCACCACGACATTTCAAGCTCTTCGACATGAAAACGTGATGGGGCGTAGTGGGAGGTGGCCTAGGCGAGAAGGCAACAATGGCGTGTGGTGGTCTACACCGGCTTAAATCCTAGGTGCCGGGGCGGCGGCCATGTGCGAAACCACCGGGAGAAGTGAGATCAAAGAGCAGAGAACAAAGAGATGGGAGACGAAGAGAGACTTGGAAATATGTGGCTGAGGAACTGCCA
Organism: Lolium multiflorum; assembly: GCA_030979885.1. Taxonomy (NCBI): domain Eukaryota; kingdom Viridiplantae; phylum Streptophyta; class Magnoliopsida; order Poales; family Poaceae; genus Lolium; species Lolium multiflorum. Next base: position 257,983,203 of record CM061748.1, read on the forward strand.
GGAGATAAGGCAGGTGATAAGGCAGGAGCTAAAGAGCGGTGCGTGGGCCCAATCGAAAAGACGCGCACGGGAGAAGCAACCGATTTTTTGCGCAATCGGTCGGCCGAACGTAAGCCCCCGCATACATTTTTGTAGGCTAACTTATTCCTTCAAATATAGTGGTTGATGGAGAAAGGAGAGGACATAGAAGCACACACCTCATCCTGTATACTTTGGGAACACTCAAATGTAAAAAGAAGATGCCAAACCCTAAAAAGTGCTCGGGTGCTGTCTGGTCTCTCCGAGCCTCCAATTCCTGACCGTCCGATCTTGGATCAATTGCCCCGATTCCGACCGATCCCCACCCGAGGGCCCTACCCGCCTCGCGCGTGTGCGAGGAAGAGATGTTCATGAACGTCTCTCTCTCTCATTCCCCATTTCGACGCTCGCTCTCGCAAACGCCACGAGCTCCGACGGGGCAATTTCGCTAGGGTTCCGGGTGAGGGCGGCTTGCTCGCCAGCACCGCGATTCGCTAGGGTTCTAGGGTGAGGGGTAGCTTGCTCGCTGGTGCCTGATTCGCTAGGCTTCCGTGGGAGGTGCTCTCTGCCTCGTGAGCTCCGTAGGTGTAAGGAGCGGGAGGTCGACGGCGGTGGGGCAAGGCGCGAGGTACTGCTTCTTACCCCACGACGGAGATCGACCTTTTCTCGGGCGGGTGCAGTCGATTTCACCGTACAGGAGGCTCATCGTCGCCGTATCAGCGGCCGTGCACTAGGCGCGTTGTGGTGCGCCCACATCGGGGCGGAGATCATCCCGTGTGCGTTGGCCGTGTCCGCACGCTTGAGCGGTTGGAGATCCAGGTACTCAGGTAAGCTCTGTGTGCTCAAATCCCCCAATCACCTCAATCCCCCCACTAGGACTTGATTTTCTGGTCAATTTGTCCTTGTTTTTATGGTGCGGGATTTTGGAAGTAGATAGATAGCAGAGCATGGACTCTAGATTTTTCTTATAGATTCACTTGTTCTTATGGTTCTAGGAAGAAGGTTGGAGTAATTTTTTCCCCACTTGGGCTTTATTTTGGTTCAATTGTGTGTGGTACACCCGAAATTAGATGATGCCAGTAGTTGTTTTGGTCTAATTGATATGATGCTTCTTGAGTAGTGTGGTTCCATGTGTTCCAACCATGTTTTCCAAGTTTTTGCAGGATAGAGCATGTAGGTTTTGTATGATCATGTAGACTAAGTTGCAGTTGTGGTTGATACAGAGTTGTATGTTGGTTTTGACCCCTTTTTGGGATGTTTAACTAGGGGGCTCAGTATATTCTGATTTATAATTACTGGAATGGGGGTTAATGTAATTGTTTCTGTAGACAATATAATCATACAAAATGCAGGGGTATGTTCTACAGTGAGTATTTTTTGTACATGATTCTTCATGTTTCTTTTGCAGAAGGGATGATGTAGAGTTGCATGGTGAAAGTATAGAGATGGTAAACCTAGAGGGGGGGTGAATAGGTTTCTACAGATTTTAATCCTTTCTTTGCAATATTAGGCTTTGCGGAATATAAATGTGAGCCTAATGCAAACTAGGTGAAGCAACCTATATGAAGATACAACTATCTCAAGCACGAAGGCTCTCTCAGGCAGTTAAATCACAAGTAAGGAGTTTGGTTAGAGATAACCGATAGCACGCGGAGACGAGGATGTATTCCCGTGTTCCCTTGCTTTGCAACAAGGTACGTCACGTTTGGAGGGTGGAGGTCCCACGAAGGATTCCCCACGCCACGAAGGCTCACCCTATTCTCCGGAGCCTATCCACGAAGGAATAGCTCACTCACTTGTGGTAGACTTTGAGGTAGCCTCCAAACCTTCACAATCTTGTCCGGAGCAAATCCACAGCCGGATGCTTCCGGACTCCTCTTGCCCACCTAGGGTTTCCAAGGAACCCTAGGAAGCAAGCTTCTCGATGAATACAAGGGGGAATGAGATTTGGCTTGGTAGAACAGTAGATCGGGTCCTCCTCTAGTGATTCCCCGGAGGGATTTGAGTTTGGGTGGAGGAGGAGGGAGATCGGAGGCTTTTGGTGTTTCTAATAATGGAGTAAGAGAGAGAGAGAGAGAGCTCAAGAACAGCTTGTAGTATGTTGCCTAACCCTTCCAAGGTAGGAGAAGGGGTATTTATAGTGTTCTTCAAAATCTGGCAGTTGCAACTTGCCACCTCAGCATTTTCCTCGACAAACCCGGTTGACCGGACCACGACCGGAGAGCCCGGTCGTGAGGCCGGTCAGACCGGATCAGCGACCGGATCCCCTTTGCGTCGTCCTGGCGCTCCTTCGTTGGTGGCCGGTTGGCGCCGGTTGGCGCCCGGCCGACCGACGTAGCGCCGGACCCGCCGGTCGCAGTCGGTTGACCGGGCAGCAACCGGAACTGCTGGCTCTTCGTTTGAAGCCTGGTTGGCGCCCGGTTGACCGGCCAGCATGCCGGACTGGCCGGTTGCTGGCCCGTTGGACCGGGCTGCAGACCGGATTTCTCCGTAGACCCTTTTGATTGTTGTCGAAGTGTGGGGGTCTCCTTTAGCCTTCTTGTTCCTTTGATACACCATTTACGCTCATTGCCTAATACCTGAGATTATCCTTATAAACATATTAGGCCAAATACTTTAGCACGGTGTCATCGTTACCAAAATAATGGATAAGGGTAAAATACCCTTACAATCTCCCCCTTTTTGGTATACGATGACAAACCGAGCTAGAGTCACAAATAGATATTATGATAAGCTCTAAACCTTGATTCCATATAAGATATTACGACAGCTCCCCCATAATGTGTGCACTTGGAGAATTTGCGTTTGAATGCAAAGTGCACCATTTGTGAAACATGAGAAGCTCCCCCAATATCTTTAGGAAACAAGCATGGTATGGAGATGTGCATATCAAGATATATAAGCATAGTACACATAATCATCCTAACATAGAGTAGCACACATAATAGTCGTCCATACGCATCCATACACGAATTATTGGAGATAGCAAATGGTTCTTGAAAAACTCAAAGTAAACAAGCACAAGCCATATAAAATCCAAATAAAGCAACTCCCATGGCTTGTGGTAATCAAAGAACCCCGTGGTCCTAGACTCTACTCTCTTCTCCCCCTTTGGCATCGGAACACCAAAAAGGCGAAGAAAAGAGGAGAGATGCTATCGCACCCATCAGTAGTGACCAAGCCCGATCGAGGAGGAGCTCTCGCCATCACCATCGCGTGCAGCCGCATCAACCTCATCGTCATCACCATCATCATCATCATCGCAGGAGTGGGAGCACGAGCAGTCCTAGGAGGGAGAGCACCATGAGCGTAGACGGAGAAGTCGAAGTTCGGATCATCTCATCGGTAAGAGGAGGCATCTCCCACCGAGGTGCTACCACAGGCTCCATCTCAGGTCCAGGAGGAGGAACAGGGTGGTTCCTAGAGGCCATGAACTCGCCTGGCGCCTCCGTGTCTCCCGGGTCATAGTAAGGGTCCGATGTGCAACATCATTGCTGTTCTTGCACATTTGCCACATGCTGGAGAAGAATCGAGCGGCCCCATGCTGGGAGCACCGAGAGTGCTGGAGCTAGCATCATGATCATGGTGTGCCTTGGAACGGCGCTCAGTGGTGGGCATCATGGAGGGAACGTCTGGACGACTGGCCTCCTGAATGGGTATCCTGAATGGGTCCATGATGACTCTTTCACCAAGAACGTTTTGAGGAGCGGGAACAATGTAGTTGATGAGACGCTGAACATACTGAGCGTAGTTGGGAGTCATGCGGTCCATAATTGCTCTCTTCAGTTCACAGTAGATAATATCACAGCCATCAATCTTCCTTACCCTCAGGATGACAATAGTACATCAAGTTGAGGTGATAGTTCCGGACGTCACTGGTGTCGCCAGACTTGCTGATGAGGCTCTCACGGAACATCTTGGCAAGAACCAGATAGGAGTAGTACATCCCAGAGATAGTGGGAGGTCCAGGCGTAGGGTTCGCAGGATAGCAGAAGGAGATGTCACCCTTAGTAAGCTTGGACCGTGAATGAATCTTGTACCCTGGAACACTGTCATCACCACAACCCATGGCTGCACGGAACTGAGAGTAGGAGCATGAGTACTTCTCCTTGCCAGTCATCCAGGTGATGGTGCGGTCCGCATCATCATGGAAGAAGACGGTGCAGTGGAACTGACGGACAAGGAGGGGACAAAGGTAGGATCGTCTTGGTGATCATCAGGCTTGAGGCACACACGGTCATACAATCCCATACCCTTCAAGGTTTGAACCACAAAGCGGTACTTTGTGGCGTCATGCAAGGCAAGCTCGTCAGGATTGATGGCCTTGGGTGATACAATATTACCATGCTTCATAAACTCATGAGAATCATAGTAACCATCCCAAAGGGCTGCTTGTGTCTTGGTCCAGAAGGCCTTGTCCCCACGAGTGTAAGTCCGTTGCTCAAAGCGATACGGATTCACTGTCCTCCATTCCTGCCACTCAACACGGTTTGCATTTCCAACATTGATAGTTGGTACTATCTCATCATCCTCTTGGGCGACATGCTTATCCTTTTTCTTGCCACCAACAGACTTGCTTCTACCCCCAGCTGAGCTGCCCATGTCAGTACCCTGATGAGCTTGAGGGGGTATGCGACCACTAGAACGGCGGGGAGGATCAGCAGTCCTTCCTCTCTTGGCAACATTGCCACGTTGTGGCTCACCACACCAACTACATGTGAATGAGAAAATAGGGCAAGGATAGCAGTGGGGTAAGTGTACATGTCATCAGTAAGAGAGAAGCCAAAAGAGCATAGCATATATCCAAGTGTAGTGATGAGATTGTGCGAAAACTGGGCAAGCCGACGCACAGGCCGGTCCAACCGGGCAGCAGACCGGACAAGCCGGTTGGCGCCCGGTTGACTGGGCCGTACGCCGGGCCGGCCGGTTGAGCGGCCGGTCGACCGGGCTGGTGACCGGATCTGTCGAGGTGTGAAGTTTTGCCCAGATTTTCTACCACAAATTCATGCAAAAACTCATAAACTTGAATATAGACTATAGCAATATAGTGGAGTAAGTGCATTGTGGTGTGAGACACTCTAATGGCATGAGGACTTACAAACCCTAACCCTAACCTAATTTTTCTCAACTTTCCTCAACATGTGGCAATGGGAGAGGGAAAGCAAGAAGGAGAGGGAATGGAAGGGAGATTTACCCGATGACATTGTCCTTGTTGCCCAAGTGAGCAAGAAGAACACGTGAAGAGGGCTTGAGGGCCAAATCCGCAAGATCTCCCAAACGAGCTTGAGAAGGACCAAACCCTTTGGTGAAGAAGCTTGAGAGATCCCGATCTACGGTTGGGTGAAGTTTGGGAAGAAACTAGTGGTGGGAAGGTCCTAGGCTGTGGTGGAGATGGTCAGGGCGCCGGCCATGGAGTGTGGAGGTCGGGGAACAATGGGGAAGATGACCCCAAGGGGTATCCCTTCCCCAATATATAGTAGGCTGCGCGGCCGGTCGGGCGTCCGGTCGACCGGACCTGGCGCCGGCTGACCCGGCCCAGATCCCGGTTGGCGCCCGGTCAACCGGACCGTCCGGTCAGGGACCCGGTCCAACCGGGCCAGGGACCGGCCAGCCCAGGTTTGTCTAATTTTGCCTCGTTTTTGCCCCTATGCTTTGTGTAAACGTGTGTGAGTGCTCAAATGATGACATGTACATATAGATAGATAGATGATGATGAGATGAGCATAGACATGGGGTTGGAAACACAAAGTTCTCTAGGCATACCCATTGGAGAGAAAATCCAAACAAAATGTGAATAGCAACAATGGGCATGATTCGAAGTATATATCAAGAATCATAAGTCATTTTGGAAATGATGTTCGCAATAAGATCATTTGGCCTTATATAGTCAAATCAAGTTGTAATGAAGGCTCAATGAGGGGCGGGGGATTACTCCCCCTATGTGAAAGCGCAAATGTCATGTGACCGCGAAGAGACATGCTTGGGTCCATATAATGACATTGGGTCTATTTATGTTGCACACATAGGTATGCATCATACCAAGACATGGTAGGATGACTATCCCCATATGTACTATGCCTCTAAGCTAGATAGTGATACGTCTCTGACGTATCGATAATTTCTTATGTTCCATGCCACATTATTGATGATATCTACATGTTTTATGCATACTTTATGTCATAATTATGCGTTTTCTGAACTAACCTATTGACGAGATGCTGAAGGGCCATTTTCTGCTGTTTTTGGTTTCGAAATCCTAGTAAGGAAATATTCTCGGAATTGGACGAAATCAACGCCCAACATCTTAGAATCCCCGGAAGCATCCAGAACACCCGAGAGCCGCCAGAGGGGGGCCCCAGATGATAGGCCGGCGCGGCCCAGGCCCTGGCCGCGCCGCCCTATGGTGTCGTCGCCTCGTTGACCTTCTCGCCGCTTCGCCTATAAGAAGCCCCTCAACCTAAAACCTCGATACGAAAAAGCCACGGTACGAGAAACCATCCCGAGCCGCCGCCGTCGCGAAGCCCTGGGGACATGAGTCTCTGTTCCGGCACGCCGGGACGGGGAAGTGCCCCCGGAAGGCTTCTCCATCGACACCGCTGCCATCTCCACCGCCAACTTCATCAACGCTGCTGTCTCCCATGAGAAGGGAGTAGTTCTCCATCGAGGCTCGGGGCTGTACCGGTAGCTATGTGGTTCATCTATCTGATACGCGTACAGCACGCGTCCGTTGGGAACCCCAAGAGGAAGGTGTGATGCGTACAGCGGCAAGTTTCCCTCAGTATGAAACCAAGGTTTATCGAACCAGTAGGAGCCAAGAAGCACGTTGAAGGTTGATGGCGGCGAGATGTAGTGCGGCGCAACACCAGGGATTCCGGCGCCAACGTGGAACCTGCACAACACAAACCAAGTACTTTGCCCCAACGAAACAGCGAGGTTGTCAATCTCACCGGCTTGCTGTAACAAAGGATTAGATGTATAGTGTGGATGATGATTGTTTCAGAAAACAGTAGAACAAGTATTGCAGAGATTGTATTTCAGTATAGAGAATTGGACCGGGGTCCACAGTTCACTAGAGGTGTCTCTCCCATAAGATAAAAAGCATGTTGGGTGAACAAATTACAGTTGGGCAATTGACAAATAAAGAGGGCATGACCATGCACATACATATTATGATGAGTATAGTGAGATTTAATTGGGCATTACGACAAAGTACATAGACCGCTATCCAACATGCATCTATGCCTAAAAAGTCCACCTTCGTTATCATCCGAACCCCCTCCAGTATTAAGTTGCTAACAACAGACAATTGCATTAAGTATTGCGCGTAATGTAATCAGTAACTACATCCTCGAACATAGCACCAATGTTTTATCCCTAGTGGCAACAGACATCCATAATCTTAGAGATTTCTGTCACTTCCCCAGATTCACGGAGACATGAACCCACTATCGAGCATAAAACTCCCTCTTGGAGTTACAAGCATCTACTTGGCCAGAGCATCTACTAGTAACGGAGAGCATGCAAGATCATAAACAACACATAGATATAAATTGATAATCAACATAACAAGTATTCTCTATTCATCGGATCCCAACAAACGCAACATATAGAATTACAGATAGATGATCTTGATCATGTTCGGCAGCTCACAAGACCCGACAATTAAGCACAATGGGGGAGAAGACAACCATCTAGCTACCTATATATGGACCCATAGTCCAGGGTAGACTACTCACACATCACTCCGAGGCGACCATGGCGGCGTAGAGTCCTCCGGGAGATGACCCTCTCCTGGGTGCCGGAGGCGATCTCTGAATCCCCGAGATGGGATTGGCGGCGGCGTCTCTCGGGAAGGCCGTATCGTGGCTCCCTGCAGGGGTTTCGCGACGAAGGCTATTTGTAGGCGGAAGGGCAGGTCGGGGGCCACACGAGGGGCCCGCACTACAGGTCGGCGCGACCAAGACCTGGCCACGCGCGCCTCTAGGGTGTGGCCACCTCGTGGCCCCACTTCTCCTCTTCGGTCTTTCGGGAAGCTTCGTGGCAAAATAGGACCCCGGGCGTTGATTTTGTCCAATTCCGAGAATATTTCCTTACTAGGATTTCTGAAACCAAAAATAGCAGAAAACAGAACACTTCGGCATCTTGTTAATAGGTTAGTTCCAGAAAATGCACGAATATGACATAAAGTGTGCATAAAACATGTAGATAACATCAATAATGTGGCATGGAACATAAGAAATTATCGATACGTCTGAGACGTATCAGCATCCCCAAGCTTAGTTCTGCTCGTCCCGAGCAGTAAACGATAAACAAAGATAATTTCTGGAGTGACATGCCATCATAACCTTGATCATACTATTGTAAAGCATATGTAGTGAATGCAGCGATCAAAACAATGTATATGACATGAGTAAACAAGAGAATCATATAGCAAAGACTTTTCATGAATAGTACTTCAAGACAAGCATCAATAAGTCTTACATAAGAGTTAACTCATAAAGCAATAATTCATAGTAAAAGTATTGAAGCAACACAAAGGAAGATGAAGTTTCAGCGGTTGCTTTCAACTTGTAACATGTATATCTCATGGGTATTGTCAACATAGAGTAATATAATAAGTGCAATATGCAAATATGTAGGAATCAATGCACAGTTCACACAAGTGTTTGTTTCTTGAGGTGGAGAGAAATAGGTGAACTGACTCAACAATAAAAGTAAAAGAATGGTCCTTCAAAGAGGAAAGCATCGATTGCTATATTTGTGCTAGAGCTTTGATTTTGAAAACAAGAAACAATTTTGTCAACGGTAGTAATAAAGCATATGTATCATGTAAATTATATCTTACAAGTTGCAAGCCTCATGCATAGTATACTAATAGTGCCCGCACCTTGTCCTAATTAGCTTGGACTACCGGGATCATCGCAATGCACATGTTTTAACCAAGTGTCACAAAGGGGTACCTCTATGCCGCCTGTACAAAGGTCTAAGGAGAAAGCTCGCATTGGATTTCTCGCTATTGATTATTCTCAACTTAGACATCCATACCGGGACAACATAGACAACAGATAATGGACTCCTCTTTTATGCATAAGCATGTAACAACAATTAATTTTTCTCATATGAGATTGAGGATATTGTCCAAAACTGAAACTTCCACCATAGATCATAGCTTTAGTTAGCGGCCCAATGTTCTTCTCTAACAATATGCATGCTCTAACCATAAGGTGGTAGATCGCTCTTACTTCAGACAAGACGAACATGCATAGCAACTCACATGAAATTCAACAAAGAGTAATTGATGGCGTCCCCAGTGAACATGGTTATCGCACAACAAGCAACTTAATAAGAGATAAAGTGCATAAGTACATATTCAATACCACAATAGTTTTTAAGCTATTTGTCCCATGAGCTATATATTGTAAAGGTGAAGAATGGAAATTTAAAGGTAGCACTTCAAACAATTTACTTTGGAATGGCGGAGAAATACCATGTAGTAGGTAGGTGTGGTGGACACAAATGGCATAGTGGTTGGCTCAAGTATTTTGGATGCATGAGAAGTATTCCCTCTCGATACAAGGTTTAGGCTAGCAAGGCTTATTTGAAACAAACACAAGGATGAACCGGTGCAAAACTCACATAAAAGACACATTGTAAATATTATAAGACTCTACACCGTCTTCCTTGTTGTTCAAACTCAATACTAGAAATTATCTAGACCTTAGAGAGACCAATTATGCAAACCAAATTTTAGCATGCTCTATGTATTTCTTCATTAATGGGTGCAAAGCATATGATGCAAGAGCTTAAACATGAGCACAACAATTGCCAAGTATCACATTATCCAAGACATTTTAGCAATTACCACATGTATCATTTTCCAATTCCAACCATATAACAATTTAACGAAGAAGAAACTTCGCCATGAATATTATGAGTAGAGCCTAAGGACATACTTGTCCATATGCTACAGCGGAGCGTGTCTCTCTCCCACAAGTGAATGCTAGGATCCATTTTATTCAAACAAAACAAAAAACAAAACAAACCGACGCTCCAAGAAAAGCACATAAGATGTGATGGAATAAAATATAGTTTCAGGGAGGAACCTGATAATGTTGTCGATGAAGAAGGGGATGCCTTGGGCATCCCCAAGCTTAGACGCTTGAGTCTTCTTGATATATGCAGGGTAAACCACCGGGCATCCCCAAGCTTAGAGCTTTCACTCTCCTTGATCATGTTGTATCATCTCCCTCTCTTGATCCTTGAAAACTTCCTCCACACCAAACTTAGAACAACTCATTAGAGGGTTAGTGCACAATCAAAATATACATGTTCAGAGGTGACATAATCATTCTTAACACTTCTGGACATTGCACAAAGCTACTGAAAGTCAATGGAATCGAAATATCCATCGAACATAACAAAACAGGCAATGCGAAATAAAAGGCAGAATCTGTCAAAACAGAATAGTTCGTATTGAAGAATTTTATCGAGGCAACAGACTTGCTCAAATGAAAATGCTCAAATTGAATGAAAGTTGCGTACATATCTGAGGATCACTCACGTAAATTGGCATAATTTTCTGAGTTACGTACAGAGAATTTTGCCCAGATTCGTGACAGCAAAGAAATCTGTTTCTGCGCAGTAATCCAAATCTAGTATGAACTTTACTATCAACGACTTTACTTAGCACAACAAAACACTAAACTAAGATAAGGAGAGGTTGCTACAGTAGTAAACAACTTCCAAGACACAAAATAAAAACAAAGTACTGTAGTAAAAAACATGGGTTGTCTCCCATAAGCGCTTTTCTTTAACGCCTTTCAGCTAGGCGCAGAAAGTGTATATCAAGTATTATCAAAATATGGTGCATCGTTATCATGAGCTCCCCCATCCGTAGTGGTACTAAGGGCTTTGTCAATTTTAGGCCTATAATAATACTTCTTTGGTTTAGGCACTTTAGAGACATACATAAACTTTTGCTCCTTACCCACATAAGCTTTCTCCTTATATTTAAGAGAAGAAAATGTTGAACCCAAGGTTCCCATAGCTTTTTCAAGTTCGTCCATCCTATTGATTTGATCATCATGGACAGCACAAGTTCCTAGGACACTAATTCTTTCATCAATTCCTCCTAAGGATTTATCGAGTTCATCAGTTTTATCAAGTAACATTTCCAATTTAGTTTCAATACTTGGAAATTTTTTCTCTATGGTTTCCAATTTTTTCATAACATCTTCAAGAGAGATTTCAGTTTTAACTTCATCAACAGGGGTATTCCAAATAGACTTTCAATAATGCAGCTAGCTTCTAATGCAGGAGTACTTAGGAAGTTACCTTTCGCGAGACTATCAAGAACATACCTATTCCAGCTAGAGACACCAACATAAAAATTCCTGAGTAAAATAGTGGTGGAGTGTTTCTTAGTGCACCTATTATGGGCATTAATAATTCTATACCAAGCATCTCTTAAACATTCTCCCCCTCGTTGCTTAAACGTACGAACTTCAACTTCAGGATTACTCATTTTAGAAGTAGTAAATAAAACAAACTAGATAATGTAAATGCAAGTAACTAATTTTTTTTTGTGTTTTTGATATAGCAAACAAGATAGCAAATAAAGTAAAACTAGCAACTATTTTTTTTGTATTTTGATTTAGTGCAACAAACAAAGTAGTAAATAAAACTAAGCAAGAAAAAAACAAAGTAAAGAGATTGCGATGTGGAGACTCCCCTTGCAGCGTGTCTTGATCTCCCCGGCAACGGCGCCAGAAAAAGTGCTTGATACGCGTACAACACGCGTCCGTTGGGAACCCCAAGAGGAAGGTGTGATGCGTACAGCGGCAAGTTTTCCCTCAGTATGAAACCAAGGTTTATCGAACAAGTAGGAGCCAAGAAGCACGTTGAAGGTTGATGGCGGCGAGATGTAGTGCGGCGCAACACCAGGGATTCCGGCGCCAACGTGGAACCTGCACAACACAAACCAAGTACTTTGCCCCAACGAAACAGCGAGGTGTCAATCTCACCGGCTTGCTGTAACAAAGGATTAGATGTATAGTGTGGATGATGATTGTTTAAAACAGTAGAACAGTATTGCAGTAGATTGTATTTCAGTATAGAGAATTGGACCGGGGTCCACAGTTCACTAGAGGTGTCTCTCCCATAAGATAAACATCATGTTGGGTGAACAAATTGGGCAATTGACAAATAAAGAGGACATGACCATGCACATACATATTATGATGAGTATAGTGAGATTTAATTGGGCATTACGACAAAGTACATAGACCGCTATCCAACATGCATCTATGCCTAAAAAGTCCACCTTCAGGTTATTATCCGAACCCCTCCGTATTAAGTTGCTAACAAAGCAATTGCATTAAGTATTGCGCGTAATGTAATCGTAACTACATCCTCGAACATAGCACCAATGTTTTATCCCTAGTGGCAACAGCACATCCATAATCTTAGAGATTTCTGTCACTTCCCCAGATTCACGGAGACATGAACTCACTATCGAGCATAAATCCCTCTTGGAGTTACAAGCATCTACTTGGCCAGAGCATCTACTAGTAACGAAGAGCATGCAAGATCATAAACAACACATAGATATAAATTGATAATCAACATAACAAGTATTCTCTATTCATCGGATCCCAACAAACGCAACATATAGAATTACAGATAGATGATCTTGATCATGTTCGGCAGCTCACAAGACCCGACAATTAAGCACAATGGGGAGAAGACAACCATCTAGCTACTGCTATGGACCCATAGTCCAGGGGTAGACTACTCACACATCACTCCGGAGGCGACCATGGCGGCGTAGAGTCCTCCGGGAGATGATTCCCCTCTCCGGCAGGGTGCCGAGGCGATCTCCTGAATCCCCGAGATGGGATTGCGGCGGCGGCGTCTCCGGAAGGTTTTCCGTATCGTGGCTCTCGGTACGGGGGTTTCGCGACGAAGGCTATTTGTAGGCGGAAGGGCAGGCGGCACAGGGGCCCACACTACAGGTCGGCGCGGCCAAGACCTGGGCCGCGCCGCCCTAGGGTGTGGCCACCTCGTGGCCCCACTTCGTCTCCTCTTCGGTCTTCTGGAAGCTTCGTGGCAAAATAGGACCCTGGGCGTTGATTTTGTCCAATTCCGAGAATATTTCCTTAGTAGGATTTCTGAAACCAAAAACAGCAGAAAACAGCAACTGGCACTTCGGCATCTTGTTAATAGGTTAGTTCCAGAAAATGCACGAATATGACATAAAGTGTGCATAAAACATGTAGATAACATCAATAATGTGGCATGTAACATAAGAAATTATCGATACGTGAGACGTATCACTCTCTCCTATGTACTTCAATACAATAATCTCATGAGCTGCCTTACATGATTGAGATTCATATGATGATGCTTGTAATCTAGATGTCGTTATGCTAGTCAAGTGAATTTTACTTATGTGATCTCCGGAGACTCCTTGTCCCACGTGTGTAAAGGTGACAGTGTGTGCACCGTGTGGGTCTCTTAGGCTATATTTCACAGAATACTTATTCACTGTTATGAATGGCATAGTGAAGTGCTTATTTATATCTCTTTATGATTGCAATGTGTTTTGTATCACAATTTATCTGTGCTACTCTAGTGATGTTATTAAAGTAGTTTATTCCTCCTGCACGGTGTAATGGTGACAGTGTGTGCATCCGTGTTAGTACTTGGCGTAGGCTATGATTGTGATCTCTTGTAGATTATGAAGTTAACTATTGCTATGATGGTATTGATGTGATCTATTCCTCCTACATAGTGTGAAGGTGACAGTGTGCATGCTATGTTAGTACTTGGTTTAGTCGTGTTGATCTTTCATGCACTCTAAGGTTATTTAAATATGAACATTGAATTGTGGAGCTTGTTAACTCCGGCATTGAGGGTTCGTGTAATCCTACGCAATGGTGTTCATCATCCAACAAAAGAGTGTAGAGTATGCATTTATCTATTCTGTTATGTGATCAATGTTGAGAGTGTCCACTAGTGAAAGTATGATCCCTAGGCCTTGTTCCTAAATATCGCTATCGCTGCTTGTTTACTGTTTTACTGCACTCGCTTGTTTACTGTCCGGGCAAAGCACTTTTCTGGTGCCGCTACGCTCATACTTATTCATACCACCTGTATTTCACTATCTCTTCGCCGAACTAGTGCACCTATTAGGTGTGTTGGGGACACAAGAGACTTCTTGCTTTGTGGTTGCAGGGTTGCATGAGAGGGATATCTTTGACCTCTTCCTCCCGAGTTCGATAAACCTTGGGTGATCCACTTAAGGGAAAACTTGCTGCTGTTCTACAAACCTCTGCTCTTGGAGGCCCAACACTGTCTACAGGAAAGGAGGGGGAGACATCAAGCTATTTTTTCGCTCGCCGGGGAGGAAAGGTAAAGGCACTCATACTCCGGTTCCAGGTAAAGTACTTGTAACACCCCAATTTTCAATAAAAAGAAAGTTAGAGAATTCCAGAAAGCAAATTTTCAAACCAACAAAAACTTTTCTATTTGCATATAGTACCATGCATAGGACTTGTGCATTTGAGTGATATGCCATGATGATTGCTTTTACTTGTATTTGATATGCTCTAAAACCCTAGTGTGATCATATGAAGATCACCAACCAAATAAAACAAAGAGGAAGAAATTCCATAAATTGAAAAACCCTAAAAACCCTAACATATGCTCTATGGCATTTTTATAAATTTTGACCCTAGACCTATTTGGTCTTAACCATTAGTTGAATGATGTTATTAAACACTTATTACAACTTTTGAAACCAAAGTTTCACAATTCAAATGAAATTCAAACACAATTCCCACTCACATATGATAATGGTCAAAACTGAAATTTATAGTCTGATCACCACTTCGAGCCCCTGCAATTCAATTTTCCCAAACCAATTCTTGCTAACTCTTTGCACCATTTCAAAGTCAACATCAAGGTGAACAACTTTGATGAAGATCACCCTGCCAAATTCATCTTTGATCAATAGCTATGCTCATCCAAAGTTGCAACATTTTAACAAGTGGAACAATCTCACACTTGTCAATTTTTGCAATTCTTGAATTCTACTTTTTCCACCACCACCTCAAATCACCTCTGGTCATTTACAACTAATACCAACACTCACATTTCAAAAACTTTCACCTTTTGAATTAATTCAAATTTGGACAAAGTTGCAATTTTCCAAATATGGCACTATTTGCACTATTTGCAAATAGTGAATCTACTCAACCCCATCTACCCTAACCTACCCCATTTGGTTCCCTAGTCCCCTTAAACCCTAATTGGAGTATAGTAAGGCTAAGGAGAGGAGGAGAGCAACTAGGGCATGGCCATGCCGGCCATGTCCCGAGCCCGACCACCTCCACCTCTCTCCCTTCTCTCTCTGCCCTGGCCACCGTGCCATTGATCGCCACCGCACCTCCCTAGTGCCGCCTAGCACCGCCCTGGTCGAGGAGGAGCTCGACAACGCCCGGACGACGCACGCCCAAACCTGCCCTGGATGCCGCTCGCGTCGCGACCATGCGCGCCATGGACGCGCACTGGCCACGCGCCGCGCAGCCACCTCGCGCACGCCCTGGACCCCCTTTCTTCACCAAGCACACCGCCGTGACACCTCAGCCGCGCCAGACACGCGCCCAGCCCCAACCCGTGACCGCCGGCGCCGGAGACGATGACTTGTTCCCGTACGCGCCGCGGCCGTCGTGGAAGAAATGCGACCAATCCAGGAGCCGCCCGACCAAGCCAACACCACCCCTAGCTTCGCCTGGAAGAGGAGAACCCGACCGCACCCTCGCCTAGCCCAACCGCTCGCCGGAATCGCCGCGAGCATGTCGACCTCGCCGCAGCCCTCACGGTCACTCGCTCGCCTATAAAAGGAGAGCTCCGTTCGTCGAATTGAGCACACCAGCACACTCCCCTCTTCTCACTCGACCGCCTGAGCCACTCCACCATCAACATTCGCCGCCGTAGCCACCCAATCGCCACCTCACTGCCGACGGACGCCGCGGAAGCTCGCCGCCGATTGAAGCCGATCCAGGAGTTGCCGCCGGTACCAGTCGACTCGCCGTCGTCCACACCTTCACCGCGCACACTGCCAACCCTAGCTGGAGCCGCGGTGAGCTCTCCGACCCCCTACCCTCGCCGCCAACCTCTCTGCCTCTCGCCGGAGAAGACGACGCACCAGCGCCGTCCGATCTGATTCTAATCCTACGTCCCACTTCATACCGATTCGGGTTTTAAGAGAGACTGACGGGTGGCCCCCACCTGTCAGCAGGCCCGCGCGCACTGGATGCGTTGCTGGGCCGTTTTCCCTTTTTCAAACCGTTTCGGCCCAGTTAGTTTCCCGCCGGCCTTTTTAATTCAAACTGAGTTTAATTATTTCAAATGAATTTCAATACTGCCCAAACTTTGAAATTCAATATTTTCAAATTGGCTAAACCAAATTTAGTGAATTTTATGTTGTTAGAAAGCCACTGAAATTCTCTACAACATGCCACTGGCCCCATGGTCAGATTCTTTGTAGAATAAATATGATAAAAATAACAAGACAGGGACTTTTCCCTATTCAAATAATTCTTAAAAATCAACCAAAATAGATATTAAGTTAATTCCAACTCTAATAGCTCACTTTTGACTTACACTAATTGTTTATGCAAGAAAATGGTGTGGTCACTTTGCATGATCATGCCATGGTTTAATGAATGGATATTTTGACTAGTTTAACTAGTTGATATTGTCCAAAACTATTAAAGTTAAATTGTGTGAAGTCTTACACTTCATTTAAACTTGTCTCACATGGATTCATGGGATGTTTGGACCCCTGGTCCCAAACTCTCTTATATGAATTACTTGAGATTTAAATCAAAGGTAGTGTTATTTAAATGGTATGAGGTGACCCACCTCATTTAAATCATTTTCCCAAATGATGATGATGAACATTTGACTTAGGTCAAGATGAGTTCATGCATGATTGTTGGAGAAATTAAATCTTAAGAAGATTTCAATGAGAGGAAATTATTTCTCAAGAACCCTATGGAAACTATCATTTACATATGGAATACAAAGAAGTGAATTCTATTTAAACCCCACAACCCATGCACCCTAGTTTATTTACTTGTGTGCATAGAGTAGTTTGTGTGTTCTATGTGATGTATGGAATAGCCATTGAATTAGTGAGTAATTATACTCGTATTCAAATTTAGACGGTAGCACCAGAGAGTACTGATACGTCTCCGACGTATCGATAATTTCTTATGTTCCATGCCACATTATTGATGTTATCTACATGTTTTATGCACACTTTATGTCATATTCTGCATTTTCTTCTCGAACTAACCTATTAACAAGATGCCGAAGTGCCGCTTCCTGTTGTTTTTGGTTTCTAAATCCTAGTAACGAAATATTCTCGAATTGACGAAATCAAAGCCCAGGGCTATTTTCTCACGAAGCTTCCGAAGTCCGAAGGAGAGACGAAGAGGGGCCACGGAGGGGCCACACCCTAGGGCGGCGCGGCCCCTTGGCCGCGCGGCCCTATGGTGTGGGGCCCCCGTGCCGCCTCTTGACCTGCCCTTCCGCCTACAAATAGCCTCCGTGACGAAACCCCCAGTACCGAGAGCCACGATACGGAAACCTTCCAGAGACGCGCCGCCGCCGATCCCATCTCGGGGATCCAGAGGACGCCTCCGGCACCCTGCCGGAGAGGGGAATCATCTCCCGAGGACTCTACACCGCCATGGTCGCCTCCGGTGTGATGAGTGAGTAGTCTACCCCTGGACTATGGGTCCATAGCGTAGCTAGATGGTTGTCTTCTCCCCATTGTGCTATCATTGTCGGATCTTGTGAGCTGCCTAACATGATCAAGATCATCTATCTGTAATTCTATATGTTGCGTTTGTTGGGATCCGATGAATAGAGAATACTTGTTATGTTGATTATCAAAGTTATATCTACGTGTTGTTTATGATCTTGCATGCTTTCCGTTACTAGTAGATGCTCTGGCCAAGTAGATGCTTGTAACTCCAAGAGGGAGTACTTATGCTCGATAGTGGGTTCATGCCTGCATTGACACCTGGGACAGTGACAAAAGTTCTAAGGTTGTGTTGTGCTGTTGCCACTAGGGATAAAACATTAGTGCTATGTTCAAGGATGTAGTCACTAGTTACATTACGCCATACTTAATGCAATTGTCTGTTGTTAGCAACTTAATACCTGGAGGGGGTTCGGATGATAACCCGAAGGTGGACTTTTAGGCATAGATGCATGGATGATGGTCTATGTACTTTGTCGTAATGCCCAATTAAATCTCACTATACTCATCATGATATGTATGTGCATGGTCATGCTCTTTATTTGTCAATTGCCCAACTGTAATTTGTTCACCCAACATGCTGTTTGTCTTATGGGAGAGACACCTCTAGTGAACCGTGGACCCCGGTCCAATTCTCTTTACTGAAATACAATCTACTGCAATACTTGTTCTACTGTTTTCGCAAACAATCATCTTCCACACAATACGGTTAATCCTTTGTTACAGCAAGCCGGTGAGATTGACAACCTCACTGCTTCGTTGGGGCAAAGTACTTTGGTTGTGTTGTGCAGGTTCCACGTTGGCGCCGGAATCCCCGGTGTTGCGCCGCACTACATCCCGCCGCCATCAACCTTCAACGTGCTTCTTGGCTCCTCCTGGTTCGATAAACCTTGGTTTCTTTCGAGGGAAAACTTGCTGTGCGCATCATACCTTCCTCTTGGGGTTCCCAACGAACGTGTGAGTTACACGCCATCAAGCATATTTTCTCGGCGCCGTTGCCGGGGAGATCAAGACACGCTGCAAGGGGAGTCTCCACTTCTCAATCTCTTTACTTTGTTTTTGTCTTGCTTAGTTTTATTTACTACTTTGTTTGCTGCACTAAATCAAAACACAAAAATTAGTTACTTGTTTTACTTTACTTAATATCATGCATGTTTTTATTTCACTAGTTTGGCATAATGGACAAGAATGAGCTTCTATTTCTATTTCCTGATTTAAAACATGGATTGTTTGATGCGAAAATTAAAAAACCTATGGAATCTTATTTGCATGCTGGTAGTAATATTAGTATGAACGCTTTGAACACCATTGTTGATAATAATATAGAAAGTTCTAAGCTTGGGGAAGCTGGTTTTCATGATCTTTTTATTCCCCCAAGCATTGAGGAGAAAATTTACTTTGATGATACTTTGCCTCCTATTTATGATAATGATAGTAGTCTTTTGGTACCGCCTGTTATGGAGGATAAATTTGATTATGATTACAATATGCCTCCTATATTTGATGATGAGAATAATAATGATAGCTACTTTGTTGAATTTGCTCCCACTACAACTAATAAAATTGATTATGCCTATGTGGAGAGTAATAATTTTATGCATGAGACTCATGATAAGAATGCTTTATGTGATAGTTATATTGTTGAGTTTGCTCATGATGCTACTGAAAGTTATTATGAGAGAGGAAAATATGGTTGTAGAAATTTTCATGTTACTAAAACACCTCTCTATGTGCTGAAATTTTTGAAACTACACTTGTTTTATCTTCCTGATCTTGTCACTTTGCTTTTTGAATTTATTTGTGTACAAGATTCCTTTTCATAGGAAGCATGTTAGGCTTAAATTTGTTTTGAATTTGCCTCTTGATGCTCTCTTTTGCTTCAAATACTATTTCTTGCGAGTGCATCATTAAACTGCTGAGCCCATCTTAATGGCTATAAAGAAAGAACTTCTTGGGAGATAACCCATGTGTTATTTTGCTACAGTACTTTGTTTTTATTTTGTGTCTTGGAAGTTGTTTACTACTGTAGCAACCTCTCCTTATCTTAGTTTTGTGTTTTGTTGTGCCAAGTTAAGCCGATTTGGATTACTGCGCAGTTCCAGATTTCTTTGCTGTCACGAATCTGGGTCTACCTCCCTGTAGGTAGCTCAGAAAATTAAGCCAATTTACGTGCATGATCCTCAGATATGTATGCAACTTTCATTCAATTTGAGCATTTTCATTTGAGCAAGTCTGGTGCCATTTTAAAATTCGTCAATACGAACTGTTCTGTTTTGACAGATTCTGCCTTTTATTTCGCATTGCCTCTTTTGCTATGTTGGATGAATTTCTTTGATCCACTAATGTCCAGTAGCATTATGCAATGTCCAGAAGTGTTAAGAATGATTGTGTCACCTCTGAATATGTTAATTTATATTGTGCACTAACCCTCTAATGAGTTGTTTCGAGTTTGGTGTGGAGGAAGTTTTCAAGGATCAAGAGAGGAGTATGATGCAACATGATCAAGGAGAGTGAAAGCTTTAAGCTTGGGGATGCCCCGGTGGTTCACCCCTGCATATTCTAAGAAGACTCAAGTCTAAGCTTGGGGATGCCCAAGGCATCCCCTTCTTCATCGACAACATTATCTCTCCCCGAAACTATATTTTTATTCCATCACATCTTATGTGCTTTTTCTTGGAGCGTCGGTTTGTTTTTGTTTTTGTTTTGTTTGAATAAAATGGATCCTAGCATTCACTTTATGGGAGAGAGACACGCTCCGCTGTAGCATATGGACAAGTATGTCCTTGGTTTCTACTCATAGTATTCATGGCGAAGTTTCTCCTTCGTTAAATTGTTATATGGTTGGAATTGGAAAATGATACATGTAGTAATTGCTATAAATGTCTTGGGTAATGTGATACTTGGCAATTGTTGTGCTCATGTTTAAGCTCTTGCATCATATGCTTTGCACCCATTAATGAAGAAATACATAGAGCATGCTAAAATTTGGTTTGCATATTTGGTTTCTCTAAGGTCTAGATAATTTCTAGTATTGAGTTTGAACAACAAGGAAGACGGTGTAGAGTATTATAATGTTTTCAATATGTCTTTTATGTGAGTTTTGCTGCACCGGTTCATCCTTGTGTTTGTTTCAAATAAGCCTTGCTAGCCTAAACCTTGTATCGAGAGGAATACTTCTCATGCATCCAAAATACTTGAGCCAACCACTATGCCATTTGTGTCCACCATACCTACCTACTACATAGTATTTTCCGCCATTCCAAAGTAAATTGCTTGAGTGCTACCTTTAAAATTCCATCATTCACCTTTGCAATATATAGCTCATGGGACAAATAGCTTAAAAACTATTGTGGTATTGAATATGTAATTATGCACTTTATCTCTTATTAAGTTGCTTGTTGCGCGATAACCATGTTCACTGGGGACGCCATCAATTATTCATTGTTGAATTTCATGTGAGTTGCTATGCATGTCCGTCTTGTCTGAAGTAAGAGAGATCTACCACCTTATGGTTAAGCATGCATATGTTAGAGAAGAACATTGGGCCGCTAACTAAAGCCATGATCCATGGTGGAAGTTTCAGTTTTGGACAACAATCCTCAAATCTCAAATGAGAAAATTATTAATTGTTGTTATATGCTTATGCATAAAAGAGGAGTCCATTATCTGTTGTCTATGTTGTCCCGGTATGGATGTCTAAGTTGAAGAATAATCAATAGCGAGAAATCCAATGCGAGCTTTCTCCTTAGACCTTTGTACAGCGACATAGAGGTACCCTTTGTGACACTTGGTAAAAACAATGCATTGTGATGATCCGGTAGTCCAAGCTAATTAGGACAAGGTGCGGGCACTATTAGTACACTATGCATGAGGCTTGCAACTTATAAGATATAATTTACATGATGCATATGCTTTATTACTACCGTTGACAAAATTGTTTCATGTTTTCAAAATCAAAGCTCTAGCACAAATATAGCAATCGATGCTTTTCCTCTATGGAGGACCATTCTTTTACTTTCAATGTTGAGTCAGTTCACCTATTTCTTTCCACCTCAAGAAGCAAACACTTGTGTGAACTGTGCATTGATTCCTACATACTTGCTTATTGCATTTATTATATTACTCTATGTTGACAATATCCACGAGATATACATGTTACAAGTTGAAAGCAACCGCTGAAACTTAATCTTCTTTGTGTTGTTTCAATGCCTTTACTTTGAATTATTGCTTTATGAGTTAACTCTTATGCAAGACTTATTGATGCTTGTCTTGAAGTGCTATTCATGAAAAGTCTTTGCTATATGATTCACTTGTTTACTCATGTCATATACATTGTTTTGATCGCTGCATTCACTACATATGCTTTACAAATAGTATGATCAAGATTATGATGGCATGTCACTCCAGAAATTATCTGTGTTATCGTTTTACTGCTCGGGACGAGCAGAACTAAGCTTGGGGATGCTGATACGCCTCGACGTATCGATAATTTCTTATGTTCCATGCCACATTATTGATGTTATCTACATGTTTTATGCACACTTTATGTCATATTCGTGCATTTTCTGAACTAACCTATTAACAAGATGTCAGTGCCGCTCGTTTTCCGCTGTTTTTGGTTTCAGAAATCCTAGTAACGAAATATTCTCGAATTGGACAAATCAAAGCCCAGGGGCCTATTTTCTCACGAAGCTTCCAGAAGTCCGAAGGAGAGACGAAGAGGGGCCACGGAGGCCACACCCTAGGGCGCGCGGCCCCCTTGGCCGCGCGGCCCTGTGGTGGGGCCCCGTGCCGCCTCTTGACCTGCCCTTCCGCCTACAAATAGCCTCCGGACGAAACCCCCAGCACCGTGAGCCACGATACGGAAAACCTTCCAGACGCCGCCGCCGCCGCCGATCCCATCTCGGGGGATCCAGAGATCGCCTCCGCACCCTGCGGAGAGGGGAATCATCTCCCGAGGACTCACACCGCCATGGTCGCCTCCGTGTGATGAGTGACTAGTCTACCGGACTATGGGTCCATAGCAAGAGCTGGTTGTCTTCCCCATTGTGCTCATTGTCTGGATCTTGTGAGCTGTCAACATGATCAAGATCATCTATCTGTAATTCTATATGTTGCGTTTGTTGGGATCCATGAATAGAGAATACTTGTTATGTTGATTATCAAAGTTATATCTACATGTTGTTTATGATCTTGCATGCTTTCCGTTACTAGTAGATGCTCTGCCAAGTAGATGCTTGTAACTCCAAGAGGGAGTACTTATGCTCGATAGTGGGTTCATGCCTGCATTGACACCTGGGACAGTGAGAAAGTTCTAAGGTTGTGTTGTGCTGTTGCCACTAGGGATAAAACATTAGTGCTATGTTCAAGGATGTAGTCACTAGTTACATTACGCGCCATACTTAATGCAATTGTCTGTTGTTAGCAACTTAATACTGGAGGGGGTTCGGATGATAACCGAAGGTGGACTTTTTAGGCATAGATGCATGCTGGATGGCCGCCTATGTACTTTGTCGTAATGCCCAATTAAATCTCACTATACTCATCATGATATGTATGTGCATGGTCATGCTCTCTTTATTTGTCAATTGCCCAACTGTAATTTGTTCACCCAACATGTTGTTTGTCTTATGGGAGAGACACCTCTAGTGAACTGTGGCCCCGGTCCTATTCTTTACATCGCATACAATCTACAATACTTGTTCTACTGTTTTCTTCGCAAACAATCATCTTCCACACAATACGGTTAATCCTTTGTTACAGCAAGCCGGTGAGATTGACAACCTCATTTCGTTGGAGCAAAGTACTTTGGTTGTGTTGTGCAGGTTCCACGTTGGCGCCGGAATCCCTGGTGTTGCGCCGCACTACATCCCGCCGCCATCAACCTTCAACGTGCTTCTTGGCTCCTCCCGGTTCGATAAACCTTGGTTTCTTTCGAGGAAAACTTGCTGCTGTGCGCATCATACCTTCCTCTGGGGTTCCCAACGAGCACCGGAGAGTACCCCGAAGAAGAAGGTTGCTACCAAGAGGAGGAGGAGGAACAGTTTGAGAACTACCAAGGCAAGCTATTACCAATGCAAGCTAATATTCTTGCAAAGTGCAAAGCCCCTTGGGGCAAGGCACCATGTTTCTATCTTTTCTTATATGAACCCATCCCAAGTTTTTTACTTTTACAAGTTTTTACTTGTTTTCTAAATGAGTTACTTTATAGTTAACTTTGGTCAGATGGATATATGGTAGTGAGCTGTCTTCTCAAGCAAAGCAAGTTAGCACCCCTCATGAATTAGAGCTAGTGCTAATGAATTAAAACTTGACTACTCTAGATGGGAACCATGTGAATTTTGAAGGATTTTTTTGAAACCTTGGAATGAAGATGCATTCCATTGAATGATTTTCGAAGGTGAATATGAACAAGAGAAGATGGTGATTTTTGATAAACAATGATGTTGGTTTGAATGCGATACCTTTCCAATTCTTAAGTACCCCCACAATACCCGATTATGGGTAGGGCTTAACCTGAAGTTTATGCCTTAGTATGGGTTCCCTCTACAAGGGTCATCGGGGTTATGCCGAAAGCTGCCTCTACAACAAAAGAAACGAGAAGGATATGATGCGAAATGAGGTGGAATGTCCTACCCTTGCCTCGTGCAAGCCCTGTGTCGATCGGGCTCGCCTCCACTCGGGAGGCCAAGCTCATGGGGAGGTGCCTATACATTGGTATATGAAAGGTTATGGTTGATGATCCGCGACTATGTTACGATGATTCGGGGAAATCCCGAAGGATGAAATCAAATGTTGTGGCACAG